>NNCF01126205.1:89236-100311 GCA_002313205.1 Laupala kohalensis
TGGTTTTGTATTACTTTTGAATAAGTGAAAAACACAGTGTTCCTTGTGAAAGGAAAACGCATTTACAAAATAAAATTGACATTATTATCCCTGATACATTTCGAATTAACACTACCATGCACAAACCCCCAAAAATCATACGTTATCACACACAACATTGAAATAAAATTTTTAAAAGAATTTCTGGTATTAATTATTACCTGTTAGTTACAGAAAAAACATTAATTAAATTTAGAAAGCCATCATTATTGCTCACTTTTCTTTCTGCCCTCATTAAGAATACAATTACAAAAAATCTGAGCGAGGGCCATTACTATTCTGGTTCGTTGCACTAGATCATCTCCCCGCCACTTAAATATCTATTACTGATCGCAGCCAGTATTCTCAAGTTACCTTTTCATTGATAGGCGGATCAGTCTAAAAGCGTTGGTGAAGATTGGCATGCCATTGGAATGCCAAGGAATGCCTATGCTTTTAGACTGGTCTGATAAACATCGGCTTATGCGGTGCATCCTTCTTCGTACCTGCCAGTCGCCCATTCAGCGTTCAAAACCAACCTTCTTTGGAAGTTGCAGCGTCTGCATATAGTTTCTCGTTCCCGGAATTTGCAGCGTTCATCGTCATAATACAGTTATTTTACAGCGTGAGTTCATTCAACTTGATGCGACGCGATTAAATAGTCTTTACAATCGCCACGTGTTACAAAACAAAATATTTCATCGGATAGATTATTAAAGTTGAAACTTTGAAAACTCAGCATAATTTGGAATAAGATCAAGTTATCAATTAAGAATAACTTGTCCAAAACTTCAAGACCTAGATGTCAAGAATAATGAAGGAAATCTCGAAGTGATCTCGGAATCATTGAATCTCGGAATGATTCCGAATGTTCTACTCGAATCTGATTAAATGTGATCGAATCTCGAAATCTCATTTGTCTCGAATATATTCGAATGATCGAATCCTGCTCAGAAATATTAGAATGATAGAATCCTGATCGAAAATACTCGAATGATCGAGTCCTGCTCAAAAATACTCGAATGATCGAATCCTGCTCGAAAATACTCGAATGATCACGGAGCGTCTCTGCATCATCACCTCATTTCCCACTCTGTCCCTCAGAAGCTAACTCACGTGATAAATTTTTAAAAACCATATGACTATTTTTTGCCAGTCGTGTCAAGTTCACACTCCGCGCGAAGTTGTCGTGATTGGTTGAGTTTAGAACGACAAGTCCTTGTTCCTAGCCACTCAGACCGTTCCATCCTAGGAAATTTCCTCTTTCAACGGCGTTATCTTTTTCAACCGTACTCTCCGTAATTTTAACTTAACGCTTTTTAAGAATAATATAAAACTAACATAAGGAAACTATCGAACCTTTAACTGCCGCTCCCTTGTCTTCAACACCTCCTTCGCCAACCGTTCTGCGACGCGTCCCCAAAGGTCGCTGCCTCGTGGTGTACGTCAACTGTCCCTAGACAATTCTCAAAAGCTGAGGGTCGAGCCCCCTCACACCCACGCTGTCCGGGTCACTATCTATTGTCATCCTTTTAATTTGTAAAGGGCTTCTGCCTCTCTCCACATCCACGATATGAGTTTCTCTTGCAGCTGCATTTTAAAACCCAAAATCTGTTACTAACGCTGACCTTGTCTCTTTCAAAATACTTCTTGCAAATTCCCGTTTATTCCCAGTTTAAATCTAACGACGCCATCCATTATATGTTAGCAAATTTTCTACTACTTCCCCCTTCTAGCCAAAAATAAATGCGTTGTACTCTGACACTCTTCCTATCGCTGAATTTTTATGACCGTCCTCCGAACAACAAAATACGAAACCCCGCGCCCTTCACAGAGGTCACTTTCCCTCGCAGCTGCGTAGCAGAAATCGCCGTTACAATTCTGCTCTCTTAGGAAACATTTTGCTTGTCATAATTCTCATTACACCAATTAATAATTAATAGATTCTTACAATATCCAGAAAATAATACTGTGAACAATAATGCGATGGAAAAATAAAATAACAATGGGGAGAAGTGAAGGGAGAAGAAAACGGATGGAAGAAAAGATTGATGGAGGAATTGATTATGGCATGATAAGTGACATGGAAGGTATCGAAAAATGGAAGACAGTTGTATGATTTCATACTTGATGTTAGATTCGTGGAGAAGCAAAGAAAATGGTTTCGTCCATGCCCAACAGATGCAGAGTTCATGACAGGGCATGAGGATATAAAAACATATATCAAGAGATTTGCTGATAGTGTGGAGTGTGCTTGTGGGGAGGGGAAGGAGACGAGAGGACGTATATTTTGGAATTATCCGCTTTTTGGAGCAGAAAGAGCTCAATACTGTGGTATAACGAAAATTTGGATATAATAATATAAATTTATCTGAGTGATTTGAAAATTATTAATTAGTTTATGTAAATTTCCATGCCTCGACTAGCTCTTTCTCAGATGTCCAATCGTAATTGGGTTTGTTTTATTTAATCGAGGGAAGGTACCATACTGGAGTTCCAAAGACAGGAAAACGTTTCATGGACAAATTAACTCATTAACTTTAATTAACACAAATAACACATACAGTATAAAAAGACCCTCATGCTGCCCCCCAAAACACACGTAACTTCCTGCAAACATAAATACAAAATCCACTGATTTTACCGTCGAATTCGGCTTCTCCACAACAATATTAATTTAAACAAATTAAACCTATTACACAACATTGAGATAATTTTTCTTTCAATCAACAGAAGAAACACTGAAGTGACAACAACTTTCGCTTCTTGAAAGTGCAATTACATTTACAATTAATTTGAAAGACGGAATTAGGCAGTGTTCTTCCTTGATGAATGGCCCCTCTTCACAAGTCATAAAGTTCAAAGTTCTGGGCCCCTTTTAACAATAAAAGCCGCACTCGTCTTCTCGCAATAGCGCATGACAATAAGTATTGGATGCAACCAACAGTCATGAAAATACCTCATCCAGATGACAAATCAAGCACGGCAGTGGTGAGTGCGAGGTGTGTTGACCTCACTGGAAGTCGGCCTGGCTCCCGGCTAGAAAGGGCGATTCCTGGTTGGTGACGTCACGTCTCGAAGGGTGGTGAATTTCTCCCTCAAGCTACGTGGTCTGGGTGCCCTCAGGCGTAGCGCGGACCCGAACCACCATTGTCCGACTCCAACTGCTGGTGACGGCGTCTCGGTAGAGTCCACCGATTGGACAGATTCTCCGTGCGAATTACGTAACGTTTTATCAGATTTAGAATCTGCCACCTAGAATAAGAGCCATACAGAAAACTAAAGACTTAGTTCCATAAAGTTGTAAGCTCAAAAATCTCATCTGAATTATAAACCATCAGGCAGCATTAAAATAAAACAGCCGAAATCAGAATCATCTGAAGACTAGACTTCTCGAGAAATCTAGTTCTGCTCGCGAAAAACCTATAAGTGCTCTGTTCACGAAACATCTTCGTCTCGTTTCAAAAAAATCCTGAAGTCCTCCCGAAGGATGATTTTCAGTTCCTTAAGTGGGTTTTCTCCCCCCTACGCAGTTTCTTCCACTTCCAAACTTCTCAAATTTTGAATTAACACGTGATCACTGCTTCCAATGACATAAATATTCCCCCTCCCGTGCCACAGTCCCGATTGGAGATTTTGAGTGTATTTTGTTACTCGTTGCGCCAATCCTTGGGTGTATATTTGAACGTTACTTAACCGCTGTTTTGAAACGGTCTTTTAAGCAAGACGTATCTTGTTTATTTTGGGCCGGCGCGTCCCGTTAACTCCCCCTAGTCGTACGACCGTCTTCTACCCACACCCCCGCTTGCCTGCGATTTCTATACACTCATAAAACCTTTTTTCCGACAGGTCCTAGCTTGCTGCAGCGTGGGTTACTGCGCCCTTCGGATTGTGGGTGTCTCTTTTGTCGGCGAACTGCGCGTTATTTTTGACGCCCGCACTCCTCAACGGTGGCCTTTTAAATTTAGTGGAGTGATAAGGCCCTCCTCCCCCGATCCGTCGCTCGTTCTATGTATCTACAATGCCAGAACAAGGCTGATTCCTATTGTTTAATCACTGGAATAATCAAATCTTACAATACAAAGCACAAATGAAAACATGACTTGGTACTGGAAATAGGAAGTAGTTTAATAAACATAGATACAAAGTACAAATTTCAATGAGTATATAACAAGATATGCGAAATGAAACATGGATTGAAATGTTGTTCATATCTATTATGAACGTGCAAGGTAGGAATAAAATTGGTTTTCTGTTCGTGAATATTTCCTTTTGTTCTAATATTAACTTCTTGGAGTGCAGGGACCAGCATTTATGCTGCCTGTGTTCAGATGTATCTGCTTTCAACGCGAGCTGATTTGTTGTCTTCTAGGAAGTAGAGGTCGTCACCTCTTCCCCCACCCTGCTTAGACCAAGCTCGTAAGCGATAGTTATATATTCTCACGCCAAGGCGCAGCACGAGTCTGCGGCACTATTCTTTTGAACTTAAAATGATTAAAAATTCATCCGCCCTTTTTTCTAGAAACTCAATTATTAGCATGAAGGATAATTCCATCAATGAATTATATTTGTTTAGAACATATTACACCTTGATTCCTTATAGTTAAGTATCATTTATCGTATTGCGCGTAATTAAGAGCGCCGTACGTTCCCGCTGCGGCACTAATTTCTAAGCATAACGCTCTCCCAACGTTCAGTGTACGTTACGTGAATGTTTTGAAGTCGAGCAGTGAGAGTGGAGAAGTGAACAAGGCGAGCGAGTTGAGCGATGCAGACAATGAACAGGTTTACAATGTAACTTGATCACGAGGCACAAATTGGCACCTAGCATTCGCAACCCAATTTCTCGTTAAGTAGTTAACAATCACCACTATTCTTAATTTCAATTTGTAACATAAAATTCCGAGTTCTAAGTGAAGTGCAGATGGAAAGTGCAAGTATGAAACTATGTGTGAGAAGGTCGCAGAATATGTATCTTTATTGGACCAGACAGTTCAATACTCAAGGGCCATTTTAATATCTTCAGAAAGTGGGCTGCGAGCAAAATGTGTCGAATGGAAGGTGCTTCAAAACATTCACGTAACCTACTTCTGCCAAGACCACGAGTCTAGTTGACTCAAATTTTCATTTTATGAGTTGTCCTCAATTTAATTCAAAAGTGTTAAGTAGTACAACTTACTACCACTTATTCAATATCTGTTATATCTATTTCTGTAATGAGAAACTTTTAAGTCATGATATGCAGAATCTGTTCCAGTAATATTCTTTAATGTCAATCATGTATCTATAGTAAGACTTGAATCAAACCATGTCAATCTTAAATTTAATTCACTTCCTTTTTACTTGTTTATTGTTTAATCTGATATTCTTTGTACGTCAATGAAATGTATTAAAACATATTTACTTTCATTATAATGGGCACATATTTCAACCACGTGAATTTTATCAACAGCACTGTGGTTCTTATGGAATGTGCGTTTAATAAATCATTGTCGTAACTTAATGTGTGTCAAATTTCAAACAATCTCTCCTTGACATGTTGTTTAAGTATATAATATTTTCTAATTTCATGTAAATTCTGTGTATCGTAAACATTATTCTCACTTCTGTCGATTTCAAGTGATGTAACACCCCTTTCAAACTGTTACTGATATGTGAATATGGAAAATGTATAAATTGAGTACATGATACAATCCAGGAGTGTTAGGTATGTTTATTCTTTATGTGATTCACCACAATATATTTTACAAGTATGAAATTTTTAATATGTGTCATTCTTTAATTTTTCTATGTATAACTGCCAGATTAATTTTGATTACACAATTTATTGATAGATTTGTTCTTGTGTTTGTTAAACCCTTCTTTCACTCAGAAGCCAACATCTTCCTAGCAGTTGTTGTAGACCTCGTCTATTGAGCTCTTTCTTTTCAGTTGGTGTTCTACAGATCTCCATCCCTGTCGATGATAGAGTGATCTTTCGAATTACTTAGAATTACATTTTCCCTCCCTTGTTTATTTTATTTTGAAATGTGTGTAATATTTATGGTCGACCGCTGAGCTAAATAACCACCACCAGGAGTGGACCCCACAGGTGTTAAAAAGTAAAGTCAGCAAGACACCACAGAACATGGACTCGTTAAGAAAGAACTTTGTATTCAGAATAACGTCGAAAGATGTTTACGTAACAATAAATGAATAAATAAAAACACATGTTTTAAGTCTTTTGTAGAGAAAGAGGGGTGAATATTCTTACAATTATATTTACTAACACTATGAATACTATGAACTAAGAGCAACCAGTTTCAAAACTTAATTTACAATCATCATGTTCTAATATATTTAGTGAATGAAAACTGTTTTTGATTATTCTTTTCCATTGATTTGTCATTTACATAATTAGACATTGATAAATTAAGCCCAAAAGCACTTAACTCTTTTCATTAACGTAAAAGCATTTTAATTGATTAAAAAAACAATCGCAGTAACGCCGGCAGCCGGAAACAATATCCAGCGCATTCAATAAAACGCCGTGTCGCGAGTTGAATAACTCCCGGTATGCATAATTCAAGCACGTCAGCAGAGCCATAACTTGGTGAAACCCGTCCGATAAAGGAAGTCTGCGCGCGCTAAGGGAGTGCCATTCCCACTGTCACACGCACTCAGAGACATGCAAGCGAAAAGTTCGAGACAAGGACAGCTCCCAAAAGAACTTCGTCTCGCGGAGAGATATATACCGTAATATTTCTTTAACTTCTTTTTCCTTACAATTTCAAGTGGTTAAAGTTTCTCATTTGGGGAGTCGCCTTCAGAAACAAAAGAGTTGCGCGTTCAAGTGACTGATGAGCAACTGCGGATGACGTAGAGGGGATAGTCGAGTCACCAAAACAAGACAGAAGCGGTTCGATGCAAGAGGACACGAGAATAGACAAAAGTGCGTCGCAGACTGGTGAAAACGCACCAACGCCTGCTGTAAAAGAACGAGAGATCAAAAAGGAGTTAATAACGGATTTTATATCAATGACAATAATTATTTGATTAATCTTTATCATGTTTCCAATGTTTCATCTGTACCTACAAATAAAATACACTTATCCATATTGATATCGTGGTATTATTGATCCTTCCATATTACATCTGATTTGAAAATTTAAAAAGCAGAAATTACTTGCTTGAAATCAGTATTAAGGGAAAGGTAGGAGAGTGTGTAGATAGTTGAAAAACATATTTTTTAAATTTAAATATTAATTTTTAGCTAAACTATCCTTGAATAATTTTGACTTCATTTGTCTCTTATGCATTCCATTGTTATTCTGTTGTTATGCTTTAATTTAATATGACAGTTGTAATAAAACCAAGGAAGTTATTTGCGAAACCTCTTCTTACAGGGTAGGTGTGATTGCGCACAGGGGTATGAGAGATTGTTATTAGTAATAACTACAATTAAATTGTCAGCAATATTGATTAACCTTGAATGTCATTTTTATAAGGAAGACAAATATTATTCTAGTAGAATGAATATTTCAACACAATTATTGACAAATCAGAAAAATGAAAGAATTTTAAGAAGTATTAAAGAATTTTAATTGAAGAGAAAAAATTAAAAGAATCAGAAAAAGCAAATTCATATAGGATTATAAAATAATATAAACTTACTTGATACTACTTTTAACTTTAAATTAGTCCATCCTCATTGAGCTTAATTATCTTTCGTTCAGTGCGTTCTCTCCTTGTGTGGAAACTAATGGGAACAATGCACCATCTCTTCTAAGTAGCTAATGCGCAAACTCTCCCATTTCGGTGGGAGAGATTGCGCGGAATTTTTTTAAGCATGACATCTTCTAGTAAGTATCGTTGGTGTTCGAATCATTAGCTTAGATTAGTAGTTATGAGAAATCGTTTAATTTTAAAATATTTTGTATTGCTGCCATTATATAGAAATTGAGACAAGAGTTAGGCTGTGAAAATTCAAGAACTTACTTCGGGAAAACAAAACAGAATAGCAATGCTTTATTCTAGAGATACGAAACAATCCACTCGAACATTCAAGTATATACTCCACTACTGGTGTTTTACATCTACCTAGAATACGCTCACTTTACTCCTTCCCCCTGATCCGCTTTGTGCGCAATCTCTCCTACCTCGCCATCACATCCTTGCTTACACAAAATAATTCGATGTCACACTTAGTCCACCTTAAAATTCAATTCTTTTAAATTTTTTTGTGAGGCTTTACGGCTCGTCGACATCGAGGTCATTAGAGCCCTCAAATTCTGTACAAGTAGGGAAAATGCAGTTACGCTCTAAGGAGAGCCAACATGACTCTCCCCGAGTGTGGGACACGCCGAATGACTCAAGCATACCCACTAAAAACCCTCCTGAATTGCAATATATAAAAATGTATATCATTACATCAAAATGAAAGATACCCTAGCTCTAATGGCGTCGGGATCGAAAAGAACAAGAGGTGACCAAGGAAGGTCAGGAAAGAGAAAGGAAGGAGCCTTACACAAGTGGAAGTAAAACCGGACTCAGCTCGGGGTCCCATGTTTGCCAAACACGTACTTACTAGATGTAAGTCCCCTGGGGGGGTGGGGTAAAATTCAATTTGATTGCAATAACTAACAAATTTGTTGGCGTGTGTGTCGTATAAATTTGCATATCATGTATTAGTGCTTTAATTTTTCCCCTTCAACGTCTGATTAATTTATTTTGAATGAAACGTGTTTCCAAGTATAAATTAAACAATAGAACTACAATTATTTATATTAAATAAAAAATACTGCACTATGTCATCGGATATAAAATGTTTGTTTACATTTTCTAATGCATATCGCTTTTTAAATCTACCGTAATCGATAATCGTACCTAAGATGAACGAAAGTCAAACGAGGTGGATCATGATAAGTGTGTTTAAGAATGTGAAAAAGGACACAGTCCAAAAGTACTGGCCACCCTACAATACCAACCAATGCATGTTCTTTCTCGTTGTTAAGTGGTCGTGTATCATGCTTAAGAATTATGAACTATTTATTCATTTATTTATTTTGAAGAAGAATCATTCCACGTTAAATTAGCACAGTTTTAATAGATTTTTTACCTGATCATCTCAGATGTTGATAAACTTTTGTAGGGAGGTAGCCATTAAATAGATTAAAAAGAGTACCGATTATTGTAGTAAAATTTCAAACCCTTTGGATGTTACAACAATGTAAATTTAAACAAAACACCACAAAATGGTTCCACACTAAACTTTTGGATTGTTCTGGAAGCTCTCCTAATTGACATAGAGAGCTGGTAGAGGTTATAAGCTCATTTTATAGCTTATTTAATGATATTTACAATGATTTTCTATACAAATAGGTCAAGAGGGAAAAAATTAACATGTTCAAATCAAACTTTCGACATTTAATTTCTTGAAGTGCGCGTCTTTAAAAAATTTCAAATTAATACTTGAAATGATCTTTATTCTTGTTAATCGTCTGGGAAAATATGAACGTGGGATGAAAATGGGTTCAGTGTTAAAACAATGAAAGAATGTAGGTTTCTTGCCGCGTACCGCGTGCGGAAATATAATTTTTCATTTAACTCTTACTATACACTATTATGTTAAATATTGCTCCATAATGATAATACAATGTATATATTGTCGAATGACCCAGTTGACTGGACGTCAGAAACCTGTTCCCCAATATCAATGTTATTACTAGTGCTACATATATTATTCTTTAATACATTCCGCTTCATCCTATTTCACCGTCGTAGTATTATTTTAATTTTTCTTCAACCATCCTCCTCTACCTCTCTCTCTTCTTTCCTTGTATTCGTTTCATTTTCTCTTTCTTCGCTTTCTTGACACATTGAATACTGCGTTGCTACTTGGAACATTATCAATTACATTGTCTAAAAACATTGAATATTTGTATTCAGTATCTATAAAAAATGGCGAGTCATTCAAATCAATTAGTCCTCATCTCATTTTTTCGAACCGTCCTCCCTTCTCTTTAACAGTTAGCCTTCACTCATAGATAATGTGGTTGACATCCTCCATTCCCTTTCCACAAACGTAGCAACGCAATGACAATTAACTACAAGTTGTTTTTATTTCCATGTCCTGTCAGTATTTCAGTTAGTGGCAAGTTTGATTCAAACCATTCCATTATCTTCGCAAAATCAACATTAGAAATGAATATATTCTTTTCTAATGTTTATATATATATATATATATATATATATATATATATATATATATATATATATATATATATATATATATATATATATANCATTATATATCCTTCCCGTATTTTCTTATATCTTAAATAATATTGATCTATAACTAAATGTAGATGCCCCATTATTTGTTGAAATAATTTTGTAGCAGCAGTTTTATAACAATTATTCCACCTAAGTAAGCAGAACCTGGCAAGCCTTTGCAGACTTGCCAATTTCCTTCCATTATTTACTAATTTTGATCTCTTCTATTACGTACTGAAACAGTATAATATTATAGGCTGTAACACTGTTCTATATAACTTATTTAACTCTTTCCTTCCTTCTACATTTTTATCTACACCCACTAGTTGCATTCCATAATATATCTTCTGAATTTTATTTGCCATGTATTTGAAATGTGTTCCAAAATGTAGTTTGTCCTCTATTATTACTCCTTGATATTTTACTTCTCTTTTTAAAGCAACCTCCACTCCCTATTTTAATTATCTGTTCTCTTCTTTTTGTAGATACCAAACATAATGCACTTTGTTGTCTCTTTAGATATTACTAATTGATGTTCACCAATGTATCCCACACAATTGCCAGGTATTTCCAGGTTCTGAGTTTAGTATTCCCTTCCCCCTTAATACATCTGCATATGCTAATGTATTATGTTCCCTCTCTTTCCATATTTATAAGATACCATCTGAAACATTTACATAGAAGGATGGACTCATGGACTCATATCGGAGCATTTACTGGAATTAGATATACATTTTTATATATACATATATATATATATATATATATATATATATATATATATATATATATATATATATATA
>NNCF01126205.1:100348-136045 GCA_002313205.1 Laupala kohalensis
GAAATTTCCCTCTGCTAGTGTATGGTTCTTGTAATAAATTTTTATTTTATTTTGTGCCACGTGTTGTACTAATTCTTGACTGCGTAATATTCCCACGTGTGCGTTTATTTGAATTACTCTAATAACCATAATCTATTGACCTTGTTATCCCTCTTAATGCCATATTATTCTCCTGACAATTTTTGTCTCGTACTGAATGAATCTCATATTTACCCATACGTACACAATTTATACATTTTTTCATTTCTTTCCTCGTTTTACACTCGTAACGATAGCCATTCCTTCCACAATGACTACACACTGCAGTCTGATTTGTACAATTTTTAGAAAAATGGCTGAAATGATGACACCGGAAGAACCTTAGAGGCTCTAGATACATTTCCACTCTGTACTAACGAAGATTGTTGTATACTCTTTTTTGGAACATTTCTTTTAGGAATATCATTCTATCTAATTCGCATGCTCAATTTTTCTGTTACCCGTTTTTTCTTCCGTATTTCCGTAACACCTTCACACACTTTCCTGTTATTGCTGTTTCGTCTTGCCAGTCATCGAATTTTTTTACAATGCTACATAATAACTCTTCTGCTACGTCCATTTTAACCCCTTATATTACTACCATTGGTCTGTTTTTCCTTAGTGATCCCCATTTTAGTATACTATTTAGTATCTCAGATATTTTCGCAACATGTCCTTTGTCATGGCGTTGGATCTTCTATTTGTACTGTACTTCTATTTGTATTTAGCCGTACCACATTCTTTCGTAGCATATCCCTTGCTTTCCCCTTTGTTCTTGTTTATTACATTTGTCAGTGTGACCATCTTTCCACCTGTTGATCTGTTTTCCCCTTCCTTTCTGTGATATTTCCTCCAGTCTAGTCTTCAGTCTACAATTTAGACCTCTGGGCACGCGGAGAAACGCAACTTCGCTCGCGTGACGCTTCTCTTGACACCTCTGCCGTAAGGCAAGATGCTGATGCCTTTCATGCTTTGCGAAGCAAGTTAGGACTAAAGACAATCAGACTTAGGAAAAACCTTGATCAGATCCCTCAGACGGAAAAGTTTAAAACAAAACATTTGATGTTGATATGAAAAAATTGCTATCTTTCTATATAGCCGATCTAAATATTAAATTCATGCCTCCCAGTTTTCAGTTACCGATTGCTTCAGCTAATTATTTGAAGGTGTCTTACCAGTTATCAAAACGGAAGAAGAATGTCGGAAATCAATTTTCCTGTGACTTCATGGCGCAACATCTCGAGCTCTTGGAATTGGAATAGAGGAAGGCAAACGTCATGGGCTGAAAGCAATTATACCATGTTCTCTTGGAAATATCTTCTTTTAGGATAAGCAGAACAACTTCACTTTAAGTTGTTCTGCTTACCCTAAAAGGAGATATTTTGAGTCGAGTCGATGGAAGAGCTGAACGATGTTTCAAATTGGTTGCTTTTTGTATTTAGTGCTATAAACATTTAATTAAAAATAAATGAGTACACCTGATAGATTAGGTGATCACAAGTTGAGCACTTGGTGTTTCTTAAGTATTACCGTGACCCTGTGTAATACCGATGACCCACAGTTTAGTGCCTCGTGTCGTGTGTGGCAACACAGTGTCAATTAGCGACTACCCGTGAGAATACGACGCCATAGCAGGATATATATGGAACCGGAATGTGATGAGTCAATCGACATTAAAATGAAAGTTTTCTCGTACAATATACTAGTTTACCGCTTCTAAATACTGTGCTTTTTCATTGCGCTGCCTGCAACAAGATAAGTTGACCAGAATATACTCTTCAGAGTTAATTTTAATTCATATTCAAAATAACACGTTTCGTTATATTGTATGGTCGCTACGAAAGAAATGTATTTTATGTACTTTCTCCCACAATAAATAGGGCACTGAGAAACGTATGGCTTCAACAAATTTAGTATTTCAACACATTTTATCACCTTAGTATACTCGGTTATTCATCATTTTATCATTCTATCTGCCGTTCGTGTGCAAATCAAACAAGAATTATCCCTTTTTCAATTATCATATATTTCAGTACATCCTCTTCATGCGTACTCTGAATGACATCAGTTCTATTGCATATGACACGACATCAAGTACATGGTTTGTCTGATAGTACTTGTAGTAATGGCTTAAAATAAGAATATTTTACGTAATACAATACTATGCTTCTTGATAAGAATAATACTAATATAATAATATGACTTGTAGGCAAATAGAATCTAAAACCGAAGATTATAACAGAAAAGAAGAACATGACACCAACTAACTTACATCTAATAACGCCCTTAGTGAAAAGTAATTACTGTAAATTCCAATTTCTTTGATTACTTCATAATAAATTTTGAAAGTAGAAGAAAAATAGAAATTTAATGTTATACTTTAATGTATGACTTTTTTGTTATACTCTTCTCTTTTTGTTTTTATTTTCTTATTTTTTATAATTTACTTAATTTGTTATTAATGATTTGTTATAATGTGTATTTTGGATTGTGTATAAGTTTCGGTTTTATCCATTATTTTATTAACGTTATCTATAGTCAAGTCTGTCCCACATCATCGCATTGAATAAGGGTTTTGCCCCATCATGAAGCAAAGCAACATGAAAATACGTAAAATCAACATCGCTTTAGAATCAATCATTTAACTTAAAATCTCACAAGTCCACCTTCCATTCACATACCTATGATACAAGGCATGTATTTGAATCTGCTCAACACAATATAATAAATATTTAAGTCAATTTTTCAAAATGAACCCTTTTTACTTTCTCATATACATATGAGTCCTTCTTACTTTCTCATAATAATGTGAAAATAATGTAATCGTGAAAAAATTCTACCGGGATATGTTGACGAAAATATCCCATTTCCGACGTCCGTCCTTTCATTTATTCCAAAATTTTATTGATGAACCTGTTATACATTACCCAAAACCTTTGGGAACTACATCGTCTGGAGTCAAACTGTCCCATACCAGGCCCACAAAAGTGCTAGAAGATAATATCAATGATTTCTGTTGTCTTAATACATTACTGACGATAATAAATAACAAAAATAAAATACATTCTACAATTTACCCAGTGTAACATAATACAGTAACTTCGAATTTAAAACTTCTGGCTTACTCAACGTCCATAAGGTTCGGCTCAAAAGCACAGAATTGTTTTATGTCGTCTAAAGAGTCACCGACTTCTACTTTTGATCATCTATAAGTTTCTCTGACTCACACAGCGGCGCACAGATCACGTTTACCACTCCTGACCCTAATCATGTCAGCGGTTGTTTTTCTTGAACTCGTCAACCTAATGCAGAATGAGTCAACATCTTAAAGAAAATACAATATTACATTGAATATTACAAATAATTAATTATCTTATTTTCTTTTAATAAAGTTATAATAATCTTATTTTCCCTCTCCTCATTTTTGGGGGATCAGAAGCCCTATTCTGTAACACTCGGTTGGATTCGTACCGAATCGGTTTGACGAAAATGACGTCACTTTTCGGTGCGGAGCTGAACCGTGACATTCTATAAGAAATGGAAGAGTCTTTTCTTTCTGTTCGCCGGCCGAATTCTCAGTTAATTTACTGAAGCCCGTGTGGTCTCGGTACAACCGATTCCCTTCGACTGTACATTCGGCACGACTCGATGTTAGGCGAGTCCTTTGCGTATCTGCACACATATTCTTGGCGGAGTATGTAATTGTGAATGTTGTATTTATAGAATGTGTTAGAAGATTCGAAATGAACAATTAATCATGTGATAAATTATTTTTTATTCAGCCAATGAAACAAATGATATTTCTCTCTGTACCGGTTATGCTACATTCTATTAACTTTCTATGAGTATTCTATTGAATTTATATTAATTTAGTTTTATGTGTACTCAACTTTGGCACGGTTGTGTACATTAATTCTGTAGCTCCATCCTAGCCCGGGTTTTTCTCCAGTTATCCTTCTGGTAGAGGCGGATTTCGTATACAGGTTCTCTAAGCTTTGTCTAGGGGCATGTTTATTGTAATAATAAATCGTGAATTTAGTGTTATTTCAATTCTTATGTTTTTTAAACACTATACTCAGAATAATCTATAGCTCGATAATAATTTGTACATGTAAAATAAATTTTTTGCGTTAAATTACAAACATAGTGATATTATATTAGTATTATAACTCGCAGCTAACTTTTTATCTTATCTAGGAATTTTTGCTGAAATTTTTGAATCCGCCTCTGTCTTAGGGTCCTTGATCTGAATTGATGGGATGGTCCCTTGCTTGCTGCCGGAGAGTAAATTAGTTTATTGTTCTCCACGTGGTTATACGCAGTTTGTACTGTTTTTAACAATAAATTTATTTATTTAGATTAACCATTCTAGAAGGTAACAAATGAACTTATTAGTCTCGATGGTACAAATTTCTTCTAGAACAAGGCAAAGGAAAAGTGCTGATGACAATGAGCTTTAAACAAGCCCAAAAAAAACAAGTGACGAAAATAGTGCAACCCACCAATCCGGACATAATTGGTAACAAGAGAAAAACGTCACTTGTTTTTATTAAAGACAAGCATCACTTCGAGACGATCTGTGCTAGCGAACTCTCTCTAACCCCGTCACTCCTTACGAGTCATGTCGCGAGTAGCTCAAAAGTGTCAATATTTGGTCGCGACCAAATACGAGTGTTATACTTACTAACTGCTTTGCGACCACAAAAGCTTGCGAATATTTTACCGCGCTACTGTACAATTGTGTAACTTTTATATTTGTCATTAGCTTCAGTGCATGGAACTCTGTAATGGAACAAAATGTATGTGAAGAATGGTTGGTAATTTTCCAGTAACTCTTAATCTCTGACTTCCATAAACTTTGAATTGTGAACAGCAACGTGGAAGCCGGAGGACTTTGTGAGTACGCTTAAAACTGTTATAATTTGTCTCATCAGGAATTATGTGAGCATTAACTGAAAATTATCAAACCAACAACAAGAGACAAACTGACTAAAGTAAATGTATTTTCTATATCGTGTACCGTCCTTGCAAATATTTTAGTTTGTACTATTAAATGGTCAGTGCCTTATCATATTGAACCTGCGCGTATTATTCTTGTAACCTAGCGTAGTAGTTCGATTTACCCTTCTTAGTATAATTGTTTTTATTCTGTAGAGGAAATAAAAAATACGAACACACAATCATCTTATCTGAATCATTAAACATCATTTAGGCGCTTTAAATATAACTCGCAATCTACACCCCCGACATCTTCATTGCCTTGGAGCCATGTTTGATACTGCTTTTTTGTACGAAAATTGACTTAAAAATACTCGTTATTTAATAACAAATAAATTGGTTTGAATCGTATTTCTATCCAATTTAATTCCTATAGTAGGAATAATTCCTAAAAATGTTCACTTACAGGACGTGATGAAAGGAATAGTGAATTGCAACGAAACCATTGTTTTGAGACACAGTGAGTTGAAGTACTATAGAAATATCAATAACATAATATTTTCAGTAAATTAAGTCAAAACTGCTTTATGATAAGTTTTCTTAGCTTCTGTTGAATTATGATAATTAAAAAATTATTTTAAGAGTTGTTTATAGGAGCTTAATTGAGGTACACATATTTTCAAGTTTAAAATTGAAGAAGGTGTTGCAGGGAAGATGTAACAGGTTACCAGTAAGTTACATCACATTACCAGTAAGTTACAACTGCATAGTTGTAACAGGTTTAGAAAGATAATACAATAGTTCTACAACTCGCTTTAACTATCCATTGTTAACATCAATTTCATTTTTATCTGTCTTTACAATATGCATTCTAATAAGAACAAAAGGTAATGTCCTCAGTGGTGGAAGAAAAATATTTGTAAACCATTTTTTCACCACTTTCCCACTGACCTAACAAACATACTCCTTGTACCATTAATTACGCAGCAAATAAGCGAGTTATGATACACCACACTATTCCGTCTGATAGATTTTACAATGGTGATTACAGATGTTACTTTAACTCAAAATTATCGAAAAAAGTAGTTACTGCCTCATATAGTACATTAATTTATTTAATTTAAATATTCTTCACCTTCACTCCAATAATGCTAGTAATAAAAACAATATAATAAGTCCAATAAAAAATTACGAGGAGATAAATAAGAAGAAATGTTTGCATTTGAGGACTCTTTTTAATGACACTGAGTAAACACATACATTAATTTTTCAATTTGCACATTACAAAAGAATTATAAAATTACCAAATCACAGTAAAAAATGTACGTGGAAAATTGAATACAAAATTGAATAAAATTGTTCAGTGAACAAAACACATTGTCTCAATTGCATTATCTAGGTTTAATTCATTAACACTCCAATTCGGTGGACGTCATTGGTAGCAAGGAGCATGCTATTGGTCCATCAAAAGTTTGTTGCCAAATAAAGGTTTTTCTTCAATTTCCACAATAAGTTTGTTATACATTTATTACTTTTATTACTTCCTTTACACTACTGTCAATTTTTTCAGTCACAGAGAATACTTTCGCCATTTTCTTCTGTTTCTCTCAACCTCTGTCGAATTTGTTCAGTCATTTTCAGACATTGTTATTTACATTCACTNCCTGATCACTATTACTCATATTACGGCAGAACAAATTACAACGGGAGTGATCACATGGCACACAACATACCGCGTGCAATACTTGTATAGGTGAAAAATTAACACTGAACATTTTATTTTCCTAGTTAACAGTATACTGATCGGCTATGGAACATGTGAGAAGGTAGATGATATTTTAAGATCGCACGTTTAGTCACACATTATCAGCAACCACTGGAGTGTTAAGTAATGTTTCCATGGGATTTTAGAATCGAATCCTCTTCTCAATGTGTGCAGTTTCCACAAAATTTCATGGTTAATACTTCCATAACCACCAAGTGTAAAAAGAAGCGCCATGTTGAAATTGGCAAATGACACTTGTAAACATACATAACGCGCGTTCTCGTTCGTTGCTTTCTTCTCAGTAGATGCGCCTCTGTGAATGTTTTGAGTATAGAGAAGCGGCAATGTTGCGTCGCCTTCAGTCGGACATTCCGAAACTTTCAGATGTTCTCTCGGAACGAAACGAATCCTTCTCGAATGGGTTTCTATAGAATACCATTTTTCTGAACCGAACCCAACCTTCAACAAGATTTCGATTCAACCGAGCAACCGAATCGAATCATTGGTACAAACCGATGTAGTTAGAGAATAGGACTTCGGTTATGATTGGATATGTCTTTTAAGTCAGTGACTCAATGTACTCAAATTACAATAATGATTTGCAGTTGATTCACTGTAATGTGTTGAGTTGAATACATTTTAATGAAAAATAGTAAACAATTATACAGCGAGTTTTAAATCACAAAATATATACTGTTCGTCCGTTAAAGGACGTAAGTCTTTCATTATTTATTTAAAACAATTACAAAGATCAGCGAATCTAGGAGAATACAAACGTAACTGTGAATTATAGGTTTCCACCATAGCGGTATGAATAGGTTTTTTTACATTTTATTTTCCTAATTGAGAGGAATGTAAACAAATTAATTAGTGAAATCGATAAAAATGTGAGTGGATATCAAAGAATGGAATCATATTTTTTAATGATGAGTGGAAAAAATAAGCATAACATATTCGTGGCATAGCTCGTCTCGATTAAAAATTACATACAACCATTTCAGTAATTTTGTAGTTTTGCATTGCCACAACTGCGTCTGCGGCAGGTAGTTGAGGAACCCACAAGGGGGAACTCAATATTAGACGTATTTTTACTCAAACCGGATGATCTATTTCTTAATTGCGAAATTGTACCAGGAATTAGTGATCATAAAGCTGTACTTCTTCATTTAAATTGAGTGACAGATAATAGGGAAAACGTAACTCGAAAGAAAATATTTATATTTCATAAAGCGCAGGTACATGCTATAAAAGACTATTTATCCGCGAATTATTGTGACTGGGCGTCTCAGTATGGAAGAGATATGGCAGAGCTTCAAACGTATAATTTTCTATTGCTTAGAAACGTTTGTCCCCACAAAATTGATTAAACCAAATCCCGATCCCGAATACTATAACGTGGAAATTAGAAGGCTAAAAAGAAAAGTCAGGAAATCTTACGTTACAAGAAAGTATGATGAAGAGCATGAAAAACAATTCAAAAACCTCTCAAGTAAAGCGAAAAAAGCGGCATATGAAGCCTATATGAAAAATTTAGTGAGTAATACGCAAAACAGTGGGCAAAATTGTTATCGCTATATGAGGAAACATAAAAAGAATAAAGAAAACGTACCATTTTTTAAGTATAAAGAAAATAATTATATTTCTGATAGTATGGAAAAAGCAAATGTTTTAAATCATCATTTTGTTTCAGTGTTTCATGAAGGAACAGATACATATTCACTAGAAAGAAATACTGTAGGGCAAAGTTCATTCNCTGTAGGGCAAAGTATATTCAATATTCAAGCTAAAGTGATTAGAAAACGGTTAAAACTCACGAAAGACCGGAAGTCAACTGGGCCAGATAATATACCTGTAGAAATTCTCAAATTAGGAGGAGAACCTATGGTCCGTTATCTGACGCGAATATTTCATGTTTCAATGAATAACAGCTCGGTTCCTAATGATTGGAAGAAAGCAATTGTAGTTTCAATATATAAATCAGGCAACAAAACTAGTATAATAAATTATAGACCAGTGAGCTTAACTTCAGTAGTATGCAAACAAATGGAACCTTTAATTGTAGAATATATGATTGACGAGTGGAATAAATCAGGGTGGATGTACGAAGGGCAACATGGTTTTAGAAGAGGGCACTCATGTGAAAGTCAAATTATTACTTTTAGTCTTCTGATAATATCGATAACGGTCAAAGGATAGATGCGATAATAATAGATTTCTCTAAATCCTTCGATTTAGTGCCACACGATCTTTTAATTAAAAAGCTTTCAGCCTCGGGAGTAAACAATTTAGTTTTTAATGTGGATTCAGGACTATCTCCGTAACCGTTCTCAAAAGGTAAAAATAGAAAGTAAATTTTCAAGGGAGGGTAAAGTAACATCCGGTGTTCCTCAGGGAAGCGTTATTGGACCGATTTTTTTCTTAACGTTTGTAAATGATATATATTTGAAAATTGATAGTAAGTTGCGCTTATTCGCTGATGACTGCATCACATATAGAAAAATTGAAGATAAGGATGACGTTTTTACTTTACAAAAGGATATAGACAATGTAAGCAATTGGGCAGAGGAAAATAAAATGAAAATTAACTCGGAAAAATGTAATGCTATGAGTTTTACAAAGCGAATTCACAGAGATCCACTTACATATAAAATCAAAAACGATATGATTCCAGGAAAAGTATCATGTAAATATTTAGGAGTAATTCTGAGACAAGATTTAGGATGGTCTGAACACGTCAGTTATATTGAGCGGAAAGCCTGGAGAACACTTCATTTTGTCATGCGTACTGTTAAAAAATGTAAATTTGAAACACGCTTATATTTCTCTCGTCAGACCGATAGTGGAGTATACGACCGCTTGTTGGGATCCTTATCGGAAGGGACAAATTCAAGACCTCGAACGAGTTCAAAAAAAGGCTCTAAAATGTATTAATCGCGAATCGAATTTAACAGATTGCGAAGTTTTTGAATCGTTAGAAACTCGAAGGAAACGAGCTAGACTAGTAAATTTATACAAAGCTTATAAAAATGAACCCACTTGGAAATATATATATCAGAAAATTTGGAAAATCATACTCGAATACGTAGAAAAGACCATTTCTTAAAATTCAAAACTAGGAAACAAAAAACAGACGTTGGAAAAATTTTATTCTTAAACAGAACAATTATCCCCCAGGGGACTTACATCTAGTAAGTACGTGTTTGGCGAACACGGGGCCGCGAGCTGAGTCTGGCATTGCTCCCACTTACTTGTGCCATGCTCCTTCCTTTCTCTTTTCTGACCTCCCTTGGTCACCTCTTGTTCTTTTCGATCCCGACGCTATTAGGGCTAGGGTATCTTTCATTTTCCTCTTTCCTCTTCTTTTTTTAAAATGATTTTTAGTAAAAGTCATGTGATATATTGGAATTTGTGTTTTGAGTTGTAATGCAGGAGGGTTTTTAGTGGGTATGGCTGAGTCATTCGGCGAGTCCCACACGCGGGGAGAGTCATGTTGGCTCTCCCTAGTGCGTAACTGCATTTTCCCTACCTGTACAAGTTTTAAGGGCTCTAATGACCTCGCTGTTGACGAGCTCTAAAGCCCCACAAAAAAAACAAAAAAAACAACAGAACAATTAGGGATTGGAATTCAATGCCTGCATCGGTTGCGGAGAGGATATAGGGCTCTTCGTCTACTCACAAGTTTAGGCAAGTTCTGGAAGATAGTGTGTGGTAGTGTAGTTACAAAGCCAGTTGTTTAGGGATGATGGGTAGGATAGTGATATGAAGTGAAGTGATGCAAGAAGGAGGGTAATAGGGGAGTCAGAAAGGGAAATAAGTAAAAGTGTGAGTGAAGTGATGTGCACCTAAGTGATTCAAGTGTCTGGATCGGTTTCCTAAGTGTAATTATTAAACATATTTTTTAGAGTTTGTTTCAGTCATTATTTAATTTAATACTTTAATTTAATTTTAAATTACTTTAAATAATTGAATTTAATTTTAAATTGCTTTAATAATTAAATTTAAGATAAATTACTTTAAATAATTAAATTTAAAATACAAAAATTACTTTATATTTTTAAATGAATTAAATTATGAAATTTAGTTTTTAAATGGTATGACATTATATTTTTTCAATACATTTCTCATCTTAATACTTTTCTTATTTTTATTTTAATACTTTTCTTATTTTAATATACTCTTATTTTAACACATTCTTATTTTAATTCATGTATGATTTTGTATATCCTCGTTTTGTTGTAATTGTTGTATATTGTTGATGTATATTTTATGTATTTAATTTCTGCCACCGGGCATGACATCCCAATTGCAGTAATAAAATAATTTTTATTATTAAATTATTATTATTATGTTACTGGCCTCAAAGTTTCATATTTGCCTTATCAAGGTAGTGATTCATATAAATTTAAAAATGATATATATTATTAATATTTTGTATACTTTTTGACGTCATGACTGTTAAAAAGTGGACAAAGTTTCATGAATTTCGCGACAATAGTTTGCGAGTTATTTTAATTTAATGTATAAAGGAGGTTTTTTTTGGGAAGGTCATTCTTTTTTTATCAATAAATTCAAATTTTTCACACAGCCAACGTTTCTAACAAATTTATTCTCTTCCTCAGGGCTTGTACTGAACTAATTAATCTAACATCTTTCATGGAGAAATATTGGATGTTATATTAAGTAGATCAGTACAAGGCCTGAGCGAGACAATAAATGTTTTCGGAACTTTGGCTGTGTGAAAAATGTGAATTCATTGGTAAAACAGATTGACCTTCCCTCAAAAACCTCCTTTGTGCAGTGTATTTCAAGGGAAGAACAAAAATGGTATATTTTAATTTAATTTAATTTTAGCGTAGTGTGTAATGGAACTTGATGATTTTTCATCTTTATCTTGGAAAACAATTGTTACAAATCCTTCAAAATTATTCTTAAAGGAATAAAAACTTTTGAAAATCGTAAGTCTCGGGATCTGAAATGATATATTTAATAAAAAGTAAAATAATCGAACTTTATAAATTACGGTAGTGAAACATTACACTACCACAATCTATCTTCGTAAACTGTTGCTAAGTCAAGTGGACTTGCAGTTTTATAAGACGAGCACATTGGAAAGATACATATTCTATTTTTATTTGTTTCAAATTTCATTCAAAATATTGTAAATAATAGAAACATACATTTAAATAATATTCTTAGAAAAGCATCGACAAATATTTGTTAAAAATCAAATAATTATTGTCAAAGTAAAATAATTACCAAAATTTATTATTTTGGATTATAGTTATTATATAAATCTGAATGACTGTTAACGAGTTGATTTTGATGATATTTTTTAAGTACTTAATTTCGTAACTAACCTCAAAAATATTCATCTGTTTATGGGTTTACGAAGTAACAGACTGATCTCTAAGTGTAACCAACTACTAAAAGTAAAACACCATGATGCCGCGTACAAACTGTGAAATAACATGTGTTTTCTTTTCGTTGATACTTTATATTAAGCCGAAATGTTTTAATATATGTTATATGTCTTGAGTGATCTAATATACTTTATTGTAATATTATAATCACCACCTTATTAAAGTTAATTTACTTTTAATAATATTTACATCAAGCATTAAGGCAATAGTATGGACAAGGACAATAAATAGAAGATTTGTTTGATTTATCTTCAGAAGGTTTTGTAATTTAAAATCACGCATGGGAAATATATACGACAAATTTATACATTATTCGGAATCTATAATAAACGTATTTTCTAATATAAATAAGTAATAAAACACTTCAACTCTGATATGAGACAAAGGTTGTTTTTTCTTCCCAAATCACCTACACATGGTAAATTTCATCAAAGTCATTCAATACGTCATCGCGGAAATATACAGACGATACAAATAAATTTACTGTTATTGGTCGCTTAGTCGTATGGAATGAGTGTTTGGACAAATAGATGGTTTGAGCAATTTGGATTCTCCTCAGTGGCAGTTTTAAACTTACAGTCCCAAACAACAGAGACACTTTGTTACATATTATGACCCCATTTAATCACGTACCAGAAGGAGAAATGCAGACCTACTTTATGAGAAAGTCCTATGGCATGATCCTTTTTATACGTGCATGTTCACGTGTATTGGCTCGTTGGCTTAGGGGTAGGGATTAGGGTTTTTGCTTAGAGTGAGAGAACTCCCGGATTCAAATCCCGGACGAGCCCGTGGTAATTTTTGTTAAAAATAAATGTCATTTCATGCTTTATTCATGAGTACTCCACATTAATTAAACGGTATCAAGGCAAAATTGCTGATACAATGTTTACATTTTGTTTTTGTTTTTCCAGAAATGAAATCGTATACTATTTATTAAACTGTACTGTGGTTACAATAATAATTCTTTATTGCTTTCACTTGAAAGTGTTAAATGACTCTTGGTGAGATTCAGAAAAATATAATTTTACATTTTTTATCGGTCACCCGTATTTTTGTAGGTACGTCTTAGCGGAACAATTTACTTCTATTTGATTCTTTATTCAAACCAATCAGTAAAAATAATTATTTACCCCCTTCAAGGTGATACAAAAATTACATTTCCGAAGTATTTTTTGAGGTTACTAGATTACATCAAGTTAAATAAAGTGGAAAACATGCGTTTACCCATTATACACATCACTGCCAATTTAACTCTAAAGAGATATTCCATTGTGAACCTTGTAAACCTTTATTCAATGAATTAAATATCTTAACACTTCCCTGTATTTATATTTATGAATTGGTCGTGTTTGTTAAGACTGAATTACTGAAGTGCGACCCTTGCTTCATAATAAACAGTCTCATTCACGAACACAATACTCGCAAAAGTAATAATATTCATCGTCCTAAAGTGTCAACCACTCTTTGCCAAAAAGGGCCATATCATTCGGGAACCGTTCTATATAATTCCCTGCCCAAGAATATATAAGATATTATGAAATTGATACTCTTCAAATCCGCGGTTAAAAACTACCTCCTGCACCAGTGCTTCTACAATGTAAAAGAATCTATTCATTTTAATAAAAATTAAATCCGTCTTGTACTTTAACACGCCATTGCTGTAGTACTTTTTAAATAACCTACAACAATTTCAAAATTTCTAACATGATTCTGTTGTCTTATGGCTCATATTAATTTAATTTGATGTGTACTCAACTTTGGCACGGTTGTGTACATTAATTCTGTAGCCCCATCCTGGCCCGTGTTTTACTCCGGTTTTCTTTCAAGTAGAGGCGGATTTCTTATACAGGTTCTCTAGACTTTGTCAGAGGCATGTTTATCTAATCTTATATAAGCCCCTATGTGTAACTCATTCATTCACTCACTGATCTAGTAATCATAAGTATTGAGAACTTGTACTTGTCGTACATGCATAAAAGTTGGTTCATCTCGTAGCTTGACATTGGCAATGAATGTTAAAATTCCTTATATTTGACAATATCAATTTAAAAGTACATTTTTCGGTAATTTAATATTACGTAAATCACACGAAAACATTACCTTGAGGATGTGCTATGCAAACTTGTCAAAGCCGTCTCGAATGTTTTGTTTACAAAAGTATTGAACGTCTAATGGCGGCGAACTGCAGAAGAATCGTATTGGGATGTTAATCAGTGGATTGTGTGCAAGTTATTTACGGTTTTATATACGTGTTAAAAGTATTGTGAACTAAATGTGTTTATTTGTTTGGTGTCTTTGTGCAAAAAGAAAGTGACAAAAATCGTATCTTTGAAAACTTATTTGAAACGGCATCAACGACTAGTTCCAAAACGTAATCGTAGTCAAGTTTCATTCGTCGAAATAACAGTTATTTATTATTGTGTCGCACGCGGTTGTGTGAATTATTTGCTCAGGTACGTATATTTATTTAATTTACAATATTTACAATGCCAAAGTGTGTATTTGAATTCGTGAGATAATTATAAGGAATCTATAATTGACCTCGACAAGTTTAATATAACTCGCTTTGAATGAATTCGTAGATTTGAATAACTTTGTAGTATTGATATTGAAATTCGTGTAACTATTTTGAAAAGTGAAAATACTATGAACATTATAAAATCTATCGTTTTTATTTTTTCAATAAAACAAGTAATCAACAAGCAGTGGTCATTTTTATAGATTCCCTGATTCATTTATAAAGTTTGTTTACATTCGTACAGAACGAATTTTTAGGAAAGAAATAATATTATTTACCACGTGAAAAGTTTTTTTCACAACTGTGTTTAATGTTCAACATGTAACGTATATATAATTTTTTTGTTGAAATTTTGCGGTATCTTTTACAATATGTGCTACGACATATTGTAACACAATATGTATTTACATTTCATTTTTAATATGAATCGATTCATTTATTCTTTTCCAAAATTTGTTTACATTCTTAAAGAATAAAGTACAAGCACGAAACTTGGTTTATCTTGTAGCTGGAGAATGACAATGAATGAATAAATAGCTAAAATTAGAAAATATTAATTTAAAAGTACATTTTACGGTGATTTAATATTACTTTAATCACACGAAAACATTAGTTTGTGGATGTGCCATGCAAACTTGTCAAAGCCGCCTTGAATGTTTTGTTTACAAAAGTATTGTACGTCTAATGGCGGAGAACCGCAAAAGAATAGTTTTAAGATTTATGGATGGATATTGCAAGTTATTTAAGGTTTTATAGACGTGTTATAAGTATTGTGAACTAGGCGTGTTTATTTGATTAGTGTCTTTGCGCAAAAAAAAGTGACAAAAATTGTACTTTGAAAACTAATTTGAAATGGCATTAATGACTAGTTCCCAAACGTAATCGTAGTCAAGTTTCACTCGTCGAAATAACATTTTTTAAGTAATGTGTCGTATGCGTTTTTGTGAATGATTAGCTGAGGTACGTATTTGTTTAGTTTTTTATATAGCAAATATGCTAATTGTATACGTTGTCAAAGTGTGTTTTAGAATTCGTGAGATTCTTAGAAATGTATCATTTTCCTAGACATGTTTGATATATAATTCGCTTTGAATTAATTTGTGGTGTTGAGATTAAAATTCGTTTAATAATCTTAAAAAGTGCAAAAACTAAGTTCATAGTAAAATAAAGTGTGTTTTTATTTTATTAATACATTCTTGTTGACCCAATTTTAGTACGCAACGGGCAATGGTAATTTGTATAGATTCCTTGATTCAATACAAAAGTTTTGTTTACGTTCGTAAAGAATGGAGTTTTAGGGTACAAACAATAATTTGTACCATTTAAAAGAATGTTAGCTTAATTTTATTTTTCAAAACAGTGTTTCATGATCAATATGAAACGTATTTTTTAATTTTTCTAATAATTTTAACTATTTCGGAATCTCTTACAATACATCCAACAATGGACCGTATTTACATTTCATATTCTATGCAACGACTCGCACCGAAAGACAGTGAATAAGTTTCTTTAAGTAATTGTATCTGTAGATATTTAAAACGAGATCTGAAGATAACATTTATAAGTTGGAAAAGTAACGACAGTGAAGTTGTATTCGTTAAAATAGGTTTTATTCAATAATGTGTCGTATAATTATAGTGAATTATTATTAAAGGTACGTATTTGTATTTTATTTACCCTGCCAAAAATTAGTTATTGAATACGTGAGATACTAATAAGGTATGAATCATTTTCCTTCACATCTGTCATATTACTTTGAATTTTCTTTGTAGGTTTGAGACAGAAATTCGTGTTACGATCTTTAAAAATGCAAAAACCAAGGTTATAGTAATTTATAGTGTGTTTATTTTACCAATAAGACATGGTCAAGCCAATTTATCGATGCAGCAGGTCGTGAAAATTTGAATCGATTCATTGATTCTTTTCAAATATTTGTTTACGTTTTAAAAGAATAACGTTTTAGGCAAGACACAATAATTTATACAATGTGAAAGTATTTAGGTTATTTACTTATTACAAAACTCACACATATAAAAGAAGTTATGACCTATAATAAATTTGATTTAAAAACATTAATTGGGAAGAACACAATCTGGGGTTTGCAACATTGATGTTCACATATTGTGTGACGAAACAACTGGAAAATTAGTGTCAGACTAAAATAGAGTCTACATTAACCCCTGAAAAAAAAATTCTTAAAAACAAATATGAAAAGTTATGTCATCCGAAGCAAATTAACCCCATTTTCTAAATATTAAAATATCTTTGGTTGTTTTATAAAATTTTAAATGGTACAAATTATTGTTTGTACCCTAAAACTCCATTCTTTACGAACGTAAACAAAACTTTTGTATTGAATCAAGGAATCTATACAAATTACCATTTCCCCTTGCGTACTAAAATTGGGTCAACAAGAATGTATTAATAAAATAAAAACACACTTTATTTTACTATTAACTTAGTTTTTGCACTTTTTAAGTGCAGAAAATGTAGCAAAAAAGAATGAAACAAGAGGAAACGAGTGAGAGCAATTTGAATGAAAAACCAAAATTGGGAAGGACAAAATCCAAGATTTAATAAAAAGGGTGATGACTATTCTGAAAGCATAACTTGAAATATAGTGTCAGGTTTAATTAGAGTCTCGAAATTAACCCCTGTACTAGGAATTTTCATAAAGACAAATTTGAGAGAAGCTATGCCCAACGATGCACATTAACCCCATTTTCTATAAAAGTAAATATCTTCGGTTATTTTAGAAATTTAGCAAAAGGTTTATTTTCCCCTCTGGATGCCCTACCACGGGCGCAGCCCGTTATTTGGGGGTCTGGGGGTATTATCCCAAGCGAGCAAGGCGAGTTGTAATAATAAATCGTGAATTTTGTGTTATTTCAATTCTTATGATTTTTAAACACTATACTCAGTGTAGAAGCCGTAGCCACTGACTTCTACATATTGTACACTCCATGAATCTACGTATACGAACGTATCATGAATGTGATGAACAGATGACATACTCAACGACCGTCACCACGAGTGATCCACTGTTGATTTTCAATACGTATCAGTGCGCTACCAGACTCAGCTCGTATCAGTATGCAAAAAGGTCTCAGCTAGTATCAGTATGCACTCAACTAGCGTCAGTGTGATATCAAGTCTCCGCTTCCAAGTGACATTAATATCAGTGCCGTTCGCGTACGAGCACTCAGCTATGCTCTCACGCACAACGAACATACTCAAGTGAATCACAAGCTCCTGCGACTTAGTGATCAAGACTTTGCTACCATCGCGGAACTCGTGAGTTAAAACTTTTAACGAACAGCATTTCTCTTCAAGAAAGATTACGGACTTTTGCAATTTGCGTGCCCCTGTTGTCATTGGGCATACTATTACTATTTCTACTAACATTTGTTATATTACAGAAATAAACTAGTCCTGTTCACTTCTTGAAACTCACAACCTTTAGTATATTTATTTGTGGACAGGGGATATCTCACCTTCCCCCCACAAATAAATATAGATTGGTGAACCCGACAATGTGATGAGAACTCACAACCCTTCTGAACCAACGCGATCAAAGCTTTCGCTCAATCTTCTGATTCAATATAATCAGCTTTTTTTAAATGGTGACCCTCTTTTTCCGCCTAAAAACACGCATTTCTTACCTTAAGTAATCGATTTTGCCATAATTCACTCACTGAACGTGTTATCGAATTATGAACCCCGAATTGTGACTTCGCGAAAATTTTTGTCCAGTTGGAATAATACCACGCGACCTTGGATCACAGATCATCGATTTCAAATCAACACGAGACCACGCACTGGAAAAAGATTAAACAGAAAGCTGTACCTACCGTCGCACCACGCGGAGAACACAGTTCGTACAAATAAAAGGCATTCCACTAGAGTAATTTCCCCAGGAATCGCCTGAACCAACGGGAAGTCAGAACAAGAAGATACGAAGCACTTCTTTAAAGAACTCAATTCGTTTTACCGCAAACGGATACAATCAAACAACAAACCTACATTCTTCTGCTTTTACAGCACAATATAATTGTCAGAAGAAATCAACACAGAGTCAACTCCTCAGGCCGAACGCAGAAACGATAATGAAAAATCCTATTGTCGACAAGACGGAAGGAGAAGATAATACCATTGTCGGAAACGTTCACGGTCAATATTTACGATGTATGCAATAACTAATCATGTTTTTTCTCTTCTGCTAGATGAAACTGTTAGACCTACCCACCAGAACTGCCTAACTTCCAAAAAGCAAATTCATTATCCGAAATGCCAATTTTTTTTCATGTCACAGAAAAATAAGGCTGTATTAACAGAAATGAACTAAACCATGATCACACAGTTTACCTGAATGACTATCACGATTGGAATAACGAATTTTGAGTTACAACAAGCATACTCTCTGGAGATGAAACATATTATCCACTTCCTTGAACCTCTCCAACATCCTTGTGCGGCAAACCTTACACGAACATGTTACTAATACCGATTTCTTTTCAAAACGCAACATTGCCTCCATGCTGACTGATGAGATGAACCCAGAGATAGCCCACATCCTGCAAAGGAGCTATCATCTCCTCTTCTGATCCTGCCACTGGACCCGGTTCATCATCGCATCCTGCAAGGAGCCATCTCCTATCCTGGTCCATCACAACACTTCCTCTCACCCGATGTTCATGCCCACAAGATGAAGACATCCTGCAAGGAACCACACCCTGCAAACCGGTGAACTGGACGCCCGCATCAAGACAAGCATGTCAAGAGGACTTAGCACTACTAGTCAAGAGGACCATATACATCTACTAACATTTGTTAATCTTTATTTATTTGTGGGGGAAGGTGAGATATCCCCTGTCCACAAATAAATATACTAAAGGTTGTGAGTTTCAAGAAGTGAACAGGCTTCTACACTCAGAATAATCTATAGTTCGATAATAAATTGTACATGTAAATTTTTTGCGTACATGTAAATTTTTACAAACATAGTGACATTCTATTAGTATTATAACTCGCAGCTAACTTTTTATCTTATCTAGGAATTTTTGTTGAAATTTTTGAATCCGCCTCTGCCTTAGGGCCCTTGATCGGAATTGATGGGATGGTCCCTTGCTTGCTTCCGGAGGATAAATTAGTTTATTGTCCTCTACGTGGTCATACGCAGTTTATACTATTTATTTGACAATAAATTTATTATCATACAGTACTTGTCTATGTCGAAGAAGAAAAAATGAAAAATGAAACAATAAACAAACGATGTGCTCAAATTGCTCTGAAAGCACAGATTGTCAAGTGAGGAGTTTTGTGAGTTCATTTATTCCTTAACTAGCTGATTACCCTGCGTTGCCTGGGATTTTTCTTTTACTCTAATCTTCTTCCTACTCAGGAAGCAATGAAATCTATCTATATTGTAAGATCAAAATACTATTATTCCCTGGTTTTTAAAAAGATGCTCAGCATTCTAATTTTTCAAATTCATGTAAATACAAATTTAATACAAAACTTGACTGTATACACTACACCACATCGCGGGAACCGCGCCGAGGCATGACGCGGCTCTACCATTCATTTAATTTTTGTGTAAAATCTAGACTATTCGTCGAAATTTCATCACTTTTTTTCATCGTTAAATGTACAAAACAAATATTTCATAAACTTTTACGATGATTGATTTTTTCCTTCTTAAATTACTCTCTTCAATTATAGTATTTAAACACTTCTATTTTTAATGTTTTATCGATAATTTGGGTTATTTTTTGTAGATGTATGTAGTCGCAGACGTTTTTGTAGAACTCTTTTGAGGTGAACAATATTGTCATTCAGAGTGGTAACCTACCTCTAACCGCTTAGGCAGCGTAAGCAAACATAACTATCTTTTTTTTCGATTTTATCGACATTTTATGTAGAAAATCATTTCCATCTTTCTTATCACACATTTAAAAAATAAAAGTTAGCCTATGTTCATCCTGGACATGTAAACTGTCTCCTCTCCAAATTTCATCACCATCGGTGCCTGATTTAATCGTGGTCAGGTAACAAACAGACAGACACGCTATCGCGTTACGCATTTATATATTAGAATAGATTTAATGCAATGTTTGAACAACGAACATAAATATATCTGTTCCGGGGCGACGTACGAAATCCTCTGGCGGATGCCATGGAACACAACAGATTTATGAAGACGGAGGATCAGCTTCCAAGGAAGCAATTTGAGGGATGTAAAATAAGGAAAAGACAAAAAATAACCCTCATAAATTTATTGAATTGAATTTCGTCACAACATTGTATGTGATAAATGAAATAAACATTGAATTCACTCTTGACTTATTAACCTAAAAAATACATAAACAAGAAACAATTGTGCAATCAAAAACTGGATAAGCAGAATGGTTACACAAGAATCTGAATATCACTAAATCAGTAATCTTTCTAGATAATTAAACAATTGACTCACCATTATCCATCAACTCACAGACTACTTGTGTATTTCAAAATTTCATAGAATTACTGCTTGATAAAATAAAATAAATATCCAAGAGTCAACAAGACTTATGGTTAGACCGAAAATCCTTATATTAATGGTGCATTTGATCAATTACGTATTTCATTATTATATAAAAGTACTGTTTGATACACTGAAATAAATATCCAAGAATCAAATGACTTATTATTAGAAAGAAACGTTCTTTATTACGGGTGCATTTAATCAAGTGTTCAAGATCATGCCACTCCGTAATGTTTTACATTCTATTTTCCTTCGGAATTTGATATAATCAGTGGGGATTTGTCTCGTAATAAGAAAGAAAAGTGTTCTGCTCTAGATTACACTGACGAGACCATTTAGAGAACCATTGAACTAACTGATAACAAAAGGAACACACGTGTAACATCGTGGCCATGGATTTTGAAATAACATTTTCAAGCACTGTGCTCGCCGGAAATACCAAAGGCGATTAAGAGCCATGCCCGTCGCCGCCCAAACAAGGAAAGGTGCGCGTTAAGACCTCTCGTATTGTGAAGAGATTGACCAGCTCCCATCTACTTCTGAAAACTGAGATGAACGCCCGGAGAAGGAAAATGAGTGTGTATGGAATATTTCAGCAGTTGACAGAAATCATCCGAAAAGGCAGTTTTTCTCGGAAGCTGAGGAGTGACCAAGCCGAAGGTGGGGTGTTGGGAACGGCGAAGAGGTAGTCACGTGACCTCCGCCTCAATATATATTGGAGGGATTTCAGCTCCTAAGTGACTTTTATACTGGAGGCTTTCAGAGTTTCAGAAAAGTGCGAAAGCGTATAGAAGTACGCAAGTTATTTAATACGTAACTTTGTTAGTTTGGTCGTCAGACCACTGAGAATTGCTGCGGTAATTCTATTACTTGCTATAGGCGCGAATAACAAAGCTTGGGACAGTTATTTATTTCTAGATAGCAACTTGGAACTTTTTAAACTTCGGATACTCTGGGTAGATTTCCGAGTTAATTCATAACACCAGTAGTTATAACTGTGCGTAATTATTGCTTTTAGATAGCAATATCAAGTAATAACAAGTTCAAACTTGTATTTTATGATTTGCGAGTTTGTCTACATTTGTCCCCCCAGGGGGCTAACATCTAGTTAGTACGTGTTTGGCGAACACGGGGCCCCGAGCTGAGTCTGGCATTGCTTCCACTTACTTGTGCCATGCTCCTTCCTTTCTCTTTTCTGACCTCCCTTGGTCACCTCTTGTTCTTTTCGATCCCGACGCTATTAAGGCTAGGGTATCTTTCATTTTCCTCTTTCCTCTTCTTTTTTTTATAAAGTTTTTAGTAAAGTCATGTGATATGTTGGGATTTGAGTTTTGAGTTGTAGTTCAGGAGGGTTTTTAGTGGGTATGGCTGAGTCTTTCGGCGAGTCCCACACGCGGGGAGAGTCATGTTGCGTAACTGCATTTTCCCTTCCTGTACAAGTTTTAAGGGCTCTAATGACCTCGCTGTTGACGAGCCCTAAAGCCCCACAAAAAAAAAAATATCTACATTTGTAAATATTCAGAGCTTTATTTAATTTGAATTAAATGTTTATTTGTTATTACTCGTGTGTTTGATTGCTTGGGGAAACCAAGCTGGTGGCAGCGAATTCTACCATAATGGTTGTGGTTTATGGTTGAATCCCGCTTCTCCACCAAAAGCTTACGCACATCGAATATGGGCTTGTGGTGTGTCGTAACAACATGTAACCAGTTATTGCAGAGCAATGCTTGTTTCAAGTCAATTTGAAATAACTGATAACAAAAGGAACATATGTAACCATTTATTGCAGAGCAGTTCTTAGTTCAAGTTATGAACACCCACACATATAATCAATACGTGGATTGTCACCAAACACAGTACGTTAAGAACTTAAATGGTAATGCTCAATCTTAGGGGTCCATCTGGCGTTGTCTTCGGTTTGTAGCTCGATGTCTTGAAGTGCCGGGACACGCACTCACATGGGAGTACAAGGATGCACACGCGAAGTTGGCGGGCGCGAATGGAAATGTAGTGATAAGGAGCATACGCGCACACGATGATAATACAGAATGGGAGCAGATCCCGGTCGCGTGCGGCAACTTGTGAAGGTGCTCTTAAATGTAATTTAACAATACGACTTGACGTTACTCGCTCTATAATAAAACGAATAGAAAATTAAATAAAAATAACTAAGTAATCAGACTTAGAAAGGAAAGACCGACTTTGAAGTCGGGTGGCTGCTAGAGCGAACAAGTATGTCCGTCTGAGTGGGCGAGTGGTAGACGATTGAGACTTATGCTAGGGTGAAGCAGATCAGGTGGGGTACTGAAAAAGTGAAGGGATGCTCGTCTACTGACACTATCTTACGGCGGGCTAAGGAAGCTCAATGCTAATGCATGCAAATTTGGGTAAATAGAAGGTGCAGGAATAGCGCGCTGCCGGGTGAAACGTTTTTCGCGGAACAAAGGCATTCCACCGTAGCCTGCGCTTTGGGGGTGAGAGGGTGCCAAACTTAGCCTCGCTGACCGGTGCTTAGGAGCATGTACCCCCACTAAGGGCAAGCGTAATTGCCAAACGGGGAGAATTATGTGTGCCGAAACAATATTCATTGAATAATATTGATTTATTCGTGCTTACGGGAAATAGAGATAAAGAAACGCATATTTTTGTAATCGTGGCTTCGTATATTTTCGTAATATCTATGATTGCAATAAATAGCAAGAAAAAACTCATAAGAGGTAAATGGATCTCCGGCCAACTATTTCAAAACAAACAAAGCGTATAGAATAAATATTATTAATCTAAAATATTTGCCAAACCAACATTTAGCAACTGGGACAACATTTTTGTGTAAAATCTGCATAATTGTGTTATACAATAGTCATTTGTAAAAAAATATGATGATACAAAAGCACATGGTAACTTTCGGTTAGGTGAAACTGGTGACGAACCGGGAATGAACGCGTTATCTGCTTTGATCGCAAGANTATATATATATATATATATATATATATATATATATATATATATATATAATTTAGGTGAAATAAAATAATTTATAACAGTGTTCCATATTTTGGTGGTACTGATTTGGAAATCGTCCTTTTCTTGTTTATTTTTAGTTATGTTTTTTCGAGTTTGTTTTATTTTCCGTTCTCTCCTCGACGAAACACAAGCTTGCCTTGTTATAATTTACGTGACAGTTCAGTTTCTGGTGTTTTGTAAACAAACCGCGTCTCTGTCTTCTATGTTCTCATATCTCGTAAGCATTTTATCATTTATACTCGCGAACATTTTAACTTCCAACAGTTTATACCTGTGCCCGACGTGTAAGTGGAGAAAGGTGCCAAATCTATCACGGCTCCAATACAAGGAACAGGACTTACCATTGTTAGCTTATCTACATGGCGAGGATTAAGAGGGGTGGAAGATAGGATGTTAGTTGGATTTACAAACAACTTTACCCACAGCAAGATCTATCGATTGGATGGTGAAAACTCCGTTAGTTACCTCGGCAAGTACGAGGCGGATGGTTAAAAGTGGCGAAAGACTACCTAAATTAAATGTTCATATTATCGTACAGAATGTAAATTTCATTCAAGTTTAGCTAGTAACATTAATTTTATTTTTAAATGGAACCGAAACTGAGCGAAATTGATTGAATCTAACACATTGCCCAGAAATCTTAAGTGGGGACGAAACGATGTCCGAGTAAAAGATATTATTTTCTTGGTGCATGATGAGGGGGAGGTGTGTGAATGGCTTTGTAATTACATAAATTTATTGTCAAAAAACAGTACAAACTGCGTGTGACCACGTGGAGGACAATAAACTAATTTACTCTCCGGAAGCAAGCAAGGGACCATCCCATCAATTCCGATCAAGAGCCCTAAGGCAGAGGCGGATTCAAAAATTTCAGCAAAAGTTCCTAGGTAAGATAAAAAAGTTAGCTGCGAGTTATAATACATATATAATGTCAATATGTTTGTAATTTAATGCAAATATATTTGTAAATTTACATGTACAAGTTATTATCGAACAATAGATTATTCTGAGTATAGTGTTAAAAAATCATAAGAGTTGAAAAAACACTAAATTCACGATTTATTGTTACAATAAACACGCCCCTGGAAAAAGCCTAGAGAACCTGTATAAGAAATCCGCCTCTACCCGAAGGAAAAACGGAGAAAATTACATTATAATGATTACATCGTAATATACGACTTTAAGTTGAAATTTATTCAAACATTTCGTGCATAAAGTTTTTAATTTCTTTTGGGTCGGAAATGTCAACGGCTAATCTAAAACCCAATTGACAATTCGCAAAATTTGACGATGATTATCGTGAATGAGGAAATGTTTTTAATAAGATATAAAATAGATGATGAAACTTTGGTTCCACAAATTGATTCAAAATCAAAAAGGCTGACTAAACCATACTGGTTTCAAAATTTGCACAACCAACTAATCTCCACATCTGGACGATTAGTAGCTCTCGCGTAAACGTAAGGATCGGTTTCAGAGATTAAGTTCAAAAATTAGTTGAAATTAATGTATGTATTTAATTCAGTACGGTTACATTGTAACAAGTATTTTCCAAATTTATTAATATAATCATACTGAATAAGCAATTTTAAATGTGAAAATTGAAAGAACTTCTTAAGAACAATTTGTAAGATTCAAGTTATAATATGTCACAGCTTTATATATATAATACATTTATAACATATTCCAATTATGAATTAACGTTGATAAAACATTTTGAAAAGGTTTTACGATGAATATATTCCCATTTATACATATTTACTTACTTGTAAAATGTTCCACTATCCGAACAATAAACTCCACTTAATTGTATACCATGTATAATTATTTCTTGTTATTAAATGTTGACATTTTTAAGTTAATGGTTCGAAATTAAATTCCCCATACTTGATTTTAAACTAAAAAAGGAGCAGAAATTTAATTGAATATAAGGAATACGAAAAGAAAATCAGATCATTTTGAGAATCAATACTTCAACGTACTTATCCACACAATATATCGTGACTAAGTAACATGGCATTAGTAAATTATCTAGCATTTTAAATATTTGTTTATCATGAAATAAAATATACTTTCAACTATATTACTCTTTTAAAAGTACATTGCTAAGTGTGTGTCGGTTAAGTGTTTTGATGCTAATTTACCCAAAATTATTAGTTTCCAACCAACAATGGTTGTCACATCTTAAATACGCCTCTACTAGTGAAAGCTTGCGCCTCGGCAAAAATATCTTACGGCTGTTGAAAGAGGCGAAAGGGTGCCCTTTCGATGGCGTATTCAGATACCAAGTATCGATAGGGCAGTGGATGTTTCCCCTCCACCGATTGAAGAGTCCTAATATCTGGATTTCCTTCTCCGCTTGGCTCTTTAGGAAGAACATGGAGACCTCACCACATGCCCCATGTCCACAGTTCAGGTCAATATCCAACGGCTACTTTTACATCGGGACGTCGAAGGCACTAAAACCAGCGTAGGGGATGGCCCTGGCGCGTTGGCATGGAAACGCGGGGCTTTGATAGCGGATGAAGCAGCGTCGTAGACGGAAGAGAAGGACCTGTATGGAATTCAGAGACGTACCATATACAGAGCTTCCAGCAAATTGGTTCCAGAGGAAGTTTCCATGTACTGCATCGCTATGAGTCAACAAGAGTTCGGATATTGTGAAGCGGAGCTCAGTGGATGGAGTGAGAGGGTTCGAAGACAGCTCCACAGATTGAATGCGAGACACGACGAGTGGAGAACGAAAGGTTACCAAGAAGATGAAGAAAGTTGGAGCACTCTTTTCAACGTACCGGAAGATTTCACACTTAGTCGGTGATAGTGCCTCAAGCAATTTGGTCTTCCTAATTTAGACACCGTTTTAATTAAATTAATAATTTCTTTCTCATTTCAAGTTTACATATTATTTTTTACTTTTTGCTAAGTGTTTTTAGTTTTAAATCACTTACGACAGCTTTGAAACTAAATGTTTAGAGTTAATAGCTTCACTGGGGGATTCTCCAAAAGATAACGTTATGTAAGTATTTCTTCTTATCCCGTGATTCCTAACTACTTGCCACAAATGATGATGATAACCTGTCTCATACAAGTTGAATACGTGGTGTCAGAGTTAACGCAAGAGAAGTCGAAAGAATCGGTATGTTGTTTTCCAGAACTTTTTGTTCATTCAAGAGAATTAAATTTTACTGTATCACTGAGATACAACGCAGAATTCACAAATTTAAGATTGTTTACAGGAATATTAACGTGTGATGCGGATTGACATTTCCCAACACGAAGACTTCGGAGAGTTTTCCACAGAGTTTTACTATTGCAATTTACTGCAAGAAACTGATGAAAATATTTATTTTTAGCAATATATAATATAAATTTCTTAACTTTTGGTGACGAGTTCTATCACTGTCACACTTTGTACGTCGGAAGATGTTACATCCCTTTCATTCATTAAATTTTATACTTCGTTTGTTATCCACGGAGCCGGGGGACAAGTTACGAGAGTAGTTATCAATGGCAGATACTTGCTTATGTGCTGAGTAAGCAAACATTTTGACTTTTCGATCCAAGGAGTTTTCATTACACTCTAGTTCCCACAGAAAGATCGATGAAATGTAGGAATTAATAACCACCAACATCAAGTATAACGGTGGTTATGTTTAAAAAAAGGATAATAATATAATTTTGCAGAATAATTATCAGCCTATTTAGTCTTCCTTCAAAACTAAGCAGTCCCTACAACGCATTATTTTCTGCTATGATAGAATAGTCACTGAACGGAGACACTCTTAGCAGTTATGTACATAGTTTGGTTAATTAGATACTATTGTTAATGCTATCTCAAAATACTACCAAGAAAGTTCATCGTTAATGCTATCTCAAAATACTTACAAGAAAGTTTAAGTCGATCAAATTATTGAGCCAATTTTTAATTTTCCTGGCAAATGTCTTTAAATTTAGAGTAAATGTAGGTGTCAAATGTCTTTAAATTTAGAGTAAATTTAGAGTATTTAGAGTAAAATTAGGCAACAGGTTGGAACATTTTGGGCCAAGATAAACAAATGTTTTAGCAAAGTAAGATTTAATGACTCTTGGTCTAACAAAATGTCTAGAATTGTGCTTCTAGTAGTGTAATATATATATTTTCCGAGCACTTGTAGTAATTTTTTAAATAAAATAATCTCAAAACTTGAAAGATAAATAAATTTTTGGTTGGCAAAATTCGTAGGTTTTTGAAATCTTGATCAGTGTTACCTCTCGATCATCTACACAATAATATTCGAATGAAATATTTTTTGCGTTACAAACAGTTTGTTAATTAGCATTTCATGAGTCGTCCCACAGAATTCGATACCGTACTAAAGACGAGAATGAATCAAAAAAGAATACAAGGATCTCTGTGACGTCGCGAAGTTTTAACACCAGAAGAATATTTTAAAACTGCTACACGTGAAAAGAGCAATTTTATGCTGTCTTTCCTCATCAGGAATTGTACACTTTGTGAGGCTGATTGACGTGTGTCGTGTGCCCGCAACGCATTTTCTGGGAGTTTATCCTAAATCTAGCAGCCACGCGGTCGCTGGGAAACCGTTTCCAAGGAAACGCAGCAGCCACGGTGACGGATGGAAAATTCCTACGACGTCCGACTCGCAAATCTGGCAAACCTATGAGGCATTGTCACCGGATGGTATAAAGGACAGGTGCATCGCATCGGGGGAGAGAGTTGCGGTGCACGAGTCTAGGCATGCGATCGGCAACCGGAAACTGTTAGTATATTGGAGGGCATCAGGTTTCTTTTTCGATAGTTATGCGCAAGCGTAGTAATTGTGGACTTGACATTATTCAGGAGTGTACATTCTTGAATATTCAATGTCTGGGTGTTTCCTTTAACATTCCATTTTGTATATAGTGTATATAGTAATATTTGTAATAAATTGCTAATATAAACAGTCTCAAGTTCTAATATATTTCTAGTTTTCGGGGGTAAAACTAGTGGTGGCAGCAAAGACGGATCGATAGCTAGGAATTCATTCAGTTAGTTATCGGAAATTAATTGAATTAAAGTCACCGTGGGGTAACTGTAGCGTTTCGAAGTAAAATTCGCAGTGAGGTATCTGCGCAGTAGATCGGGACGCTACGCCACGTTACAATCTCATTAAATATAAGTCACAAATTTTTTGCAAAACGTTAAATGCTCTAATTGATTTTCAAATCACTGAATGTAGGTTATTTATGTCTTTTAAACGTGACATTTTCATCTAAAGATATGTCTAAATATTTTATTTCTTTTATTACTCAATCATTTCACACCTACTGTTGTTAGAATTTGAGCATTTGTGATATTTAATTTGATGTTAGAGCCAATTATATTAAAATTAACAATTTTTTTGAAGCGTTTTCTGCCATTGAATTTTTAAGACATCTCAGCAAAAAAGTCATATTATATAAAATCAGATATTTGACACCAGTCATTACCTGAGTAAACAAGGGCAATATCATCAGCAACAGTATCAAATTTTTAGGTTTGTAATGTATTATTTTTGTAGTGCACCTAGGAGATTTAATATTATACGAGACGTATATAAGATCATGTTTTTATAAACTTGCAACGTGTGTCTGTCCGTGAAGTTGTATTTTTTGATATTATACACAATGATGTAATCAATCAACGTTTCAGCCTCTCTTATATGATGCGTTACTTGTTGTGAAAGATTCTTTTAGTTTCATACTAACAAACAAGTTGCTGAAATTTATAGTAGTGCATGACTGTGTTTTTTTAAATCAAGTTGAAATCTCACATTGTAATAACACTTTCGTGATGACAGACAAATTTCGATAATAACAGTTTACATCAACAGTTGTATTTCAATTACCAAATATTTGGTTTTTGATTTGCTTCTTTTTCGGATGAATCTAAATCTATGTACTGAATGTCGTCTCTGAGGAAAATTCCCATTCCACCTCCGCCTAATTTATCGCATCTATATTGTAAGATTTGATTAGTCTTCAATAAATAATCAAATTTAATATATTATTTTCGGTTTAAAATGTATTTTAAGCGAACGGTTGCCGCGATCATGGGCAGTGATGACAAAGGGCAAGAGAGAAAGTTTTTCGACCGTTTGGGAGGGGTAGAGGGAGTTTACTCATTCCAATAACAAATTCAAGTAAAAGCCGTTGAAACATTTGTCTTGTGAAAAATTAAACGCAGTTCATAGGAAGAGTACCAGCTCAACGGAAATTCAAGTATCTTTAGAAGGGAAGGAGGTCGCATCAGTGCGAGTCGAGACATGCTGTGACCCAAAATACAAAAGGTTTATGACTTTAAAAGAAGTACAATAGAGCGTGGGGGTGTAAGGGAGTACGCAGCGACCAGCTTTTGGGTATTTGCCACCATATGCTCCAGAATGGAAATTTTTAAAGGGCTGTACGACGTAAACAAACCTTACGTCTTTGAGGTTAAAAACCGCCTCGTGCAAACCGCTCAAAGATGACGGTTGAGAGAAACGCTGTTGAGAACCAGAAACCTTGAAAATGCAGCTCATGGGTTTGCCCTGCGCGTACGGAATCAAGTCAAAACTGATCACTGACAAGTGACGTCGCGATTTTGACTTCATTGGAAGAGTTAGTCATGTGACTGTTCAAAATTTCAGATCGTGGGTGGAAATGGTAGGCGACATAGTGGGAGAAAAGCCATTTAAGGATCAGAAAAATCAAAATCGAGGTCATTTTTGCTCGTTATTCTCAGTCAGAAGCTCACATTGCTGTTATTCTCACATTTTTTATGATCGCTCAGATGCTGAGTCTATATTCGAGTTTATTAAGAGTCGTTCAGAGATTTTTCGGTGACAGACAGTCACTCGTTAATATTTTTTCCGAGGACGAACAGTCGTTTCAATGATTATTAGGTGTTCAGTCGGAGATCGAGTCAGGAAGCAACTCTAAAATTTAGAGTCTTAGGATGTTAGAATGTTGAACGTTGTGTTGTTATAACAACATTGTCAAACATCCCGTCCGAGTTGACATAGAGGATTCACGACCTCTTCATTCGGTCCGAAAGCACCGAGGTCGTTTGGTTATGGAATCCCGGAAACAACGAGTGAGCCATTTCGGGGAACGGGCCGGTTTTCCTGGAAGTGATGACGTCACCTGCTAGAGCGACAACCCGAGCCGCAGAGGACCTGCTGTAATGCCGTCTGGGGGTCGGCACTTCCACTCATTACAACATCTGATCGATCTATCATCCAACTGTAGATGATAGGCGCAGTGGCGAGAAGATAAGTGACTTGATGATTAATGATGAAGGGTCAGGTTTGAACTTTTGAACTTTATTCCAACTGTGAACTATGGGCAGTGATGGCAAAAGAGCTAGTTAATTCTGATTGTATGGTAATGTTTTTGCAGATGTCTTTTTTGGTTCTTGATAAAAGTAATTGTGTTAAATTCAGGGTATAACTTGTTGATAAATGAACGTAGTAATTGTTAGTGAATTATGTGTGTTTTTTGGGGGGTATGTAGAAGTGCATTATTCTGGTTATGTTCTTATGCGATTAAAATTAATGAGTTAATTTGTTTATTGTGCGTTTTCCATTGCAAAGAACCCCAGTATGTGTTTTCCCTTAGTTCAAAAAGGCACGAATCCAGATACGAAATAACTAGCCGTGGAGACTGAGATTTTGGTAAATGAGTGCGAACCACTACACTGGTTGTAACTCATGCTCGTTAAATTTTGTTACAAAATCCATCCGCGCTTAGAAATTTGTAACCATATATTGCAACCATGGACCTTTTCACACATTTTACTTCACGTTGTAATACACAAAGCATGCAATTGACGTTTGGAAAGTACTTGAGACACTTCCTCATGGAGAGAGATAACAGACTGAGCATTTTTGTGAGCAGCAAACAAAGATAACGAGGGATAAGTGAGGCTTGCGGCACTCTGGTCTAGGTCAGGCAAGACTTGAGTTAATGTATCTGAGGGAGGTAGGCACGTTGGTAATATTGTCATTTACATGATAGGGAATTTGTTTCCGAATACAAGTTAGAATAGTTAGGAATATAAAAATTAATAATTTGTGAATTTAAGTATTTTGGAATTAAATAACTGAAATAAATAAATTTGAAAGTAAGAGAGTCAGACAAAAAAAACATTTGCGTCAATTATTGATCGATCCTGTGTTAGAGTGTATTAGAGACTTTTAAAATGATTCTTTGTATTGTTCTTTCTTTCAACATGGATCATTCGGGGTCGACACATTTGCACCCATGCACAGTTTACTCACAGTTTAACTTACCTATCTGCGCGGCTGAGGATCATGCTGTGGTGAAGGTGGTAGACCTCAGGATTGGACAAGGAATACGGGAAATGTTACAGACCGCCGTCGGCGTCAACATGTGACCCTCCTACACAAAACATTATGGAATATACGAATCATTGCGCTAGACTTGCGACGCCATATTTACATTTTCTTCACCTTGTAAGTTAACCTATGACCATAAATATACTTACAAATATAAACGGTATATTGTTAATACGATAAATATGTATTTTAAAATATTTTTATTTTGATTTAGTGAGAAACTCCCATTATTCATTGATTCAAAAACATTCTAAAAGTGACAGCAATTATTCTAATTTTTAAATACATTTAACTTTAAATACATTATACTTGTTTCTGTGTTTTGATATTTTCAAATATCATTTTTTGCATTACAAAATGGTAAAGAAGAACCAAACAGGAATATATCTGTCCACCATCACTTAAAAATGCAAATTCCTTGACTATCCACGCCCTTAAAATAGACTTTTCGAAAAATTCGTTTTTTACCGATATTTCGCAATACTAGAGTAACAAACCGTCAAGGAGTTCGTGGCTCTATTTCGTAATCTCTGTATTGATATACTGAAGTCAGTTGGCCAGTCACTAATACGTAGTATGTGTACAGAAGAGTTCAAGGAATAGTAGTAAATAATTTTGAGACTAGGAATATTTTGGGAATGAATGTTTTTGGCTCAGGATAAAATAAATTAAAGACAATAACTTCAGTATCAAATAAATGCAGTATTGGATCCAGAACCGTATGCTGAGTTTAAAACACTAAAAGAGGAATTCTCAGAAATGTTTGAGGATGAATCAGGAGACAGTACGTTTTATGACTAGAGTCTGCAGTTGAAAATTGAAGCGATTAAAAAGTTTTTAAAAGAGAGTCGAGGTGCCGGTAGCCCTGAGACAACAGGTAGAGAACGAGTTACAGAGACAGGCTAACAGGGGGATTTTGCGAGCAGTATGTACAAGTGCAGGGGTAGCACGTATTATAGTAGTTTGAAGACGTGACGTGGAGTAAGAATTTACGAGGATTTCAAGGGTAAATTGAGTGCGCAATTGAAAGTGGAACAATTCCGAGAACTTGTTTAGTAACTTAGGAGGCGTGAATTATTACTCGAATGTGGATCTTAGCGATGCATACTTGAAAACCAGAATAGATGAGGACGCAAAAAGGTTAGCTGTGATGAATACTCCAGCAGGACTATTTCAATATCAAAGATTGCCGTTCGACGTGTCATCGTCGGTAATTTTTGAACGTTTTATGGCTTAACAGTTAACAGCGCTGGTGCCGAGTTGTTCTAACAACTTAGATGACGTTGTGATAACTGAAGACATTCGTTTACAAAAGAAGGACGTTTACAGGATATGAAGCTACTTTTAAGTTGCTCAGGAAGCCAGGTTCAAGTGTTAGTTTTTCAAATCAGAGATTAGATACCTACGACATGTATTAGATTGGGTATAAACAGTGTACGACAATACACATTCCAGAATTGTGTAACTCACGGCCACAGATCACCAGCATTGTCAGACGCGTCGGAGCTCTCACTTCTTACGAATCAAATAACATCCTTTTCAAATAAACGTGTCAAATAGCTTTTTCGTTTGATCACATTTCTAAATGTTGTTACCTCGGAAAGAAAAAAGTGAAAGATGAAACATTAGGAATTCATCAACAAATCTTTTATATGCTCTTAAGCATAATACTTCATTTGTGTTATTTGCTTCGTTCGGTTGTGCGGAAAAGTAAAGCAAATTTTCCAGGACACTTGTGTGTCAGTTTATAACTACATCTGAATAAATTTACGTCGTGGTTTTAACTATAAGTCGTCTTCACTCTGAAACAGTGATATTCAGAATCTTGGGACGGTGGTATTCGCAGAAAAGTGCTCGTGCAGTTCGAAAACCCAAATCTCAAAATATCAATTTGCATGATTAATTGTACCTTCTATACGTTGATGAATCAGTCAGAAAAAAAGCCGATTTAATGTAGGCCTATCGTAAGTCATGCAGTGCATACTAAATTATAAACTCATCATGATACAGCATATACTATGAACATCCTCGGGTTTCAAGCAACCTACATGTCGGATTTTATCAAGATTAGTTCGGTAATATAGACGTTCCTTATCTCCAAACAGATAACCTTCAAGTCAGTACATTACATTGTGCTATTTACGACTTATCCTATACATTAGTTTAGAATAAAGATTCATATTACGGAAATCCAGAAAATGAAATTATACTATATCTGTATAAATGTATATTATCATAGAGAAATGAAGAAAACTGGCATATAAGTATCACTCATAGATTGGATGAAATTATGAGTGATACTAGTAAATATATTCGATATAATAGTGATACTTCATATTGGGGCATACAATAGAAGCAATTTCAACGTAGAAAATACGATTCCTAGACAAGAGATCAAAATAGAATAATACGATGGAAATATGGTCTGCGCATGTAAAGACTCGAATCAAATATCCCGTGGGGAAACTATCAGTGTGCGTAGGATGTTAAGGAGAGAATATGGGGGAATCATGTGTCCAACTTCCACACAGCATTGCTGGTTCCTTCCAATTTACACTTCCTGCTCTATTATTTCTCACAACCGGAAATTGTCCAGATTCCGATCTTTTCGTGTAAACAGCTACTAATCGCGAAACATGCCATCGCAAAAGAAAGTAAAAATAAACGTTGCTACACATCACGACTTCTCATGTATTGGTTCATTTTAAAAATTATTTATCAGATTGAATTTAGTTGCAAGGATTTTTAAAGAAACGGGTTCATTCAATTTCTTTATTGCCAGATCCATCCGGTTGATTGTATGGTGTGTCAATTGGCATTCATTGCTCCAAAGAACATATTTTAGATTACCTCGTGAAAAATACGATATTAGTTGAAAACAATGTTTCTCTCATGAATACTACAATCCAGGAATGGATTTATCTGGCAGAAGTAAGTTTGATCACACAAGGAAGTACGTTTCAAAATTATATACATACAGATACTGTTAATTTAATTGCATTTCAGTGCAAGTTTAATTTTACGAGGAATTTTTTTATGTGAAGTATGAGTTAACAATATTCAATCACAGTGTCGGGCGGTCTCGGTCGGCTTCCCTGCAGGCTGGCCGGTTGAAGGGTCGCCGATGAGCC
>NNCF01126206.1:989-105989 GCA_002313205.1 Laupala kohalensis
TAGAATCTTTTATAGTATTAAATTTGAAGATTGTAATTAAATGTAAATGCACAATATATGCTTGGTGAGCTCAGGACGACGAAAAATAATTTGTACACGACGAGAATATCACTTGTTCAATAATTTTATGTGGGGAATATTGAATGTGTAGCAATTATAAATGTAAATTGTGTATCTATCAGAATATACGTTGTTCATTCACATCTGAAGTCCGAACTTATTTTATTTAATTATAACTATCTTAACTTGTACCCCAATAATTAATTAAAAACATATTTTTGTATGTTTTTTCCCACAACTATATATTTTGAAAAGGGTACGTTAGATATTATTGGCGCCCGAACAGGGACTTCGATGTATGTTGGTCACCGTGTAGAAAATATTTTGTTTGCGCATTAATGAGATTGTGGGACATATTGGTTAGCTATTTAACTATTTGTTTGTGTATTGTAATCCAAGATTTGCGTTCCAAGTTTGTTAATTGTGACAATTTGTGTATTAGTGCACCACNACACACACTTGCCTTACATTTGGCTACTTTCCAAAATGTTGGAAGATTGGTATTGTGCGACTATTTTTAAAAGATGTTAATAATGATAAGACTGCAAATCATACAGGTCAATTTGCTTTTTGTCAGTATGTGGAAAAATGTTTGAAAAATCATCTTAACAATAATAATGGAAAAAGTGGAAGGACATATTTTGTTTAATAATCGGTAAAATGGATTATTAAATTGCAAAAGTACGGAGGATGCAGAAAAAATCATTGGTAAAAACAGTGAGAGAAAGAAAATCTTAATACATGGCAGCTATAAGCGTGGATTATAAAGGCGCTTTTGATAGTATTAAATGGAGAGAATGATAAATTAAAAGTCGTTTGTATGTTGCTCATTGTTTTGATGCTAAAATGCTTTATCGGTTGCATAGCAGCCATCGTCAGTAATGTACACTGATTATTGAGAAAAAGTTTTTGGCAAGTGCAAACAATTTTTTCCTCAAGTGTACGTTACTGACGATGGCTGCTATGCAGCCGAAGAACCTTTTTAACATTAAAACAATGAGCAACGTACAAACGAGTTTTAATTTATCATTCTTTGATAATGTTGCTGACGCTCCACTATTACCAAGTTAAATGGAGAGATATTATTGAATATTTACAGGAGTTTGGCTTAGAAAAGAGTGAATAACAATAATACCATCATATTTTAGGGATAGGACGGTGTTCTTAGAGATAGGAGGAGAATACGTATTCAGAAACCTAACACGAGGTTGTTCCCATGGTTCACACACAGGTGCAACATATTGAAATGTAGTCCTAACGAAGTGCTAAATAAATTTTCAGAAGAAAAAATACACGTAATAGCTTACGCAGATGACATGGTAATGTTTGTGGAAGGATCTAGTCGCGTAAAACTAAATCTTCATATAACGCACGGCAATCCTCAAATGTTTTTATACTTACTGCTTTCTATGAAATTACTACGTTCTTTTTGTCACTTGTATCACGATATTCCGGAAGGCATACTGTGCAGTTTTCTCTCAAACTTTGTCCCAAAATTGTTCCTCTTTTGATGCGTTGATACCTCGGCCGTAATTTTTTTTTCTTCCTTTTCCATCTTGTTAAAATTTTATCCTGCGAACGGTTTCCCAAGAAGTGTCCATATCCCCTCTTTCTATATTCACCTGATATTCGGAGCATCGTTAGCTGAAATTCATCCACTCTGTCATCTATTCATTCTGCAAGATTTGTATTGTTTATTACAAAGTTATTTCTTTTGTCTTTAATAATTTTCTCCCGATGTATGTTGTAAATTCTTTTCGAACCATTTTTATTAATGTCTATACCATATATTCTATAGGTTATTGTGAAGCGATCACTATCTTCTTTTCTGCAAGCTTGCCAATTATTCACAGTTAGTCTTGTACTTTGTGTACTTAATGTAGTATCAATTATTGATTCACTCATTGTTTGGAATGTTTTTGTCCAAAAATATTGTGTATTTGTAATCTCTCAAATTAAATTTTCCAAATTTTTCTCTCGAATGTCTGTCGTTCTATCTCCCAGTAATTTCAAATTTCCTTACATAATTATATCCATACATTCATGCTTATCTATGATTTTACGAATAATATTAACATACTATTTGTCCTTTCGTTCAAAATGTGTATAAATACTAACAGTGAGAACATTTAAATTTCCCTTTTGTATTATTCCGGCTTGTGGACAATCATCACTGAATTCTTCCAAATTTAAAACTTCAATATTATTATTTACGATGTACAATACAAATGCTTCTTTTTCCCTGTTAATATTCTGTATGGCAGGGGAACACATTGGATGTTCCCGCGTACAACATATGACTCTTGGACAAGGCACACATCAGTGTGTTCTTTACGGATTACTTCAATTACTTCTTGACTTGGTATGAAGCCTCTGTGTAGATTGACTTGCAGACATTTAATGTTCATGATCTATTTTATATTTTAATTACTCCACTATTGTAACATACCCGTGGCATTTTTATCTCTTACTGAATGACTGTACAGCATTCCCTTTCTTTTGCAGTCAATACATTTTTCTCCATCTTTTTTGTAGCATTGATGAAATTAGTAACCTTCCTCTTCACATTTTCTACAGATATCATTTTTCTCCCCACATACTTTGCTTAAGTGTCCGTCTATGGCGCTTGAATCATCTTGTGGGTTCTAAATGTTCTTCCAATCTCTAAGACGTTAACCCTATTATATCCTTCCTTGCATGATCAAATTTAAATAAATGTTCCCCGCAAAATGTTCCTCCCTTTTCGAAATTTCTGTTTTGTAAATTATGTTCCCATAATCTTAACAATTATTCTTTTGTCATTACCTAGCTTCATTCCCTTTGCCTATGTCATCACATTCTTTAATTTTGTTTCTGCTTCCCTATCATCAGCAACTAGCAATAAATCCTCGTTTCTAGTAACCTTACTTCTTTCTATGCTTATAACCTCTTTTCCTCGTTTCATGACCTATTGTATCCGAGAGTCTATTCCACTCTTATCTACATTATTCGTAATTTCCACTAAAACGGTCCTGTGTTTTGACTTCTTACATTTCAGTTTTTCTGCATATGCGGTAAGTACGTTCTCGCTCATTTTTCCATCCAGATCTGCGAACCGTGTAGTTATTTTATCCTCTAGGTAACCGTACTTGTTTTCTATTACTTGCTGCATGTTTTCTGTTATACTCTTTGTCGTTTGTGAAATCTGTCGTCCTATCACCTCTTTCATCACACTCCCCTCTTTGTTACTCAAGCTGCATATCGTGCCAACCCTTTCCACTTTCTCTTCTCAAATTTTAATCTCCTCTCTAATATTTTCTTCTTGTCTTTGCCTTTCCATATGTGCCCTACCAATAACTTTGATCCAGTAATTCCTCCTTTTGGTTACTAATTTCCTCTGTGACACGGTGAACGATTTTATTTACTAATAACAGATTTACTCCTTTGTCTTCTAGGTTCATGCCTGATATCATATTCTCCATTCTATTGACAGTTTCCTTTAAATTTATACTTGTTCGTAAATCCTCATTGATAATTTTCATACGTGCTACATTTCGCCAAAAATCTGCTACTCCATCTATTAACCCTTGTAAATTTACATTTAAACTCCGGAATTTCACCCCTTTGAAAGCTTCCCATATTTTTTCTACCTGCTTTTGCAATTTCTCTAAATTTTCACCCTTCCGTTTAATCTCTTCTAACCTCTCCAAGGACATCCCCTTTTTAGCTTTCCCCTGACGATCTTTTACTACTGGGGTTTCATGACAACCGCGGGATGCTATTTCACTTGAGCAGCTACTTAGGGTTCTCTTTCGTTATTTACGCATTGAATTCACCGATGTTACTGACTGACCAAAATCTCCTGCAATTATTTACCGAATTTTGATTTTCCTTCTCTTAATCCTAGGGTATGACACACTCTATCAATATTGCTTATGTCGTAATTCTCCTCCACTCTTTTTTCCCTCTTTAGATGTATGTGTACAGAAGGCAGTGCATCGGAAAATGCGGTTATGTATCATAACATGCATATACAGAATGTCCCAGAAATGTTGCGACAAACCTCTCGGGGAGGTAGGGCACGTCATAAAGATTGAGAATTGCATAGCAACCCACGGCCGCAGACGTCAGGGGTAAGTGGTGGCAGAGGTCGAATATCGGAAAGGAAACAGAGTGATTCATTTGAAACATTACAGGACATACTGAGTACAAATGGTGTACGACATAAATACAGCTCTAATGTTACAACAGATGCTCGAAGTTTGCACCATTAGACGTTGCGCATACCAGACATCGACGCTCTGTGGAGTATTTGCCCTCTAAATGCGGACAAAATTGTTTTTCATATTCTTTTTAGTTAAAAGTACTAATAATTTCTTTTTATCATATTTATTGGCGAAAACTGTGTTTATAATAGTATGTTAGTGTGTATTGGCATTTTAATATACGTTTTTAATTAATACAAAATTTTGTTTGTAAAACTCAATTTAAAAAATTGCATTTTTAATTTACTAAAAATGATATAAAATGATTTTACGAAGGTTAAGAATAGAAAAGTTGTAGTTGTTGTATTTATATGTCGATCTAGTAAATCTGATTCTTCGGAACTCAGTATATCGTAATTTTGTTCTATAGATTACTAGTAGATACTGTGGATTGAATTGAGATAGATTTGATATTGTTTGATGTCACGAAAATTATTATCATGTATAAGGAAAAATTGATCGATGATGATGAAGATAAATTTCAGAATTTACCGCTGTCAAAGGTTGCACGAACACCAAAGAAAAAACTATCCAGCTCTCGTTGCACAATATTCAAATATTATTTAAAATGTTCACCTCAGAAAAAAGAATTTCACTTAATAACCAAACTTTCAATTAATCTCCAAGCAATACAAAACTTGGTACAGATGAAAGAAGCGCATATATATAAACAGAGCATAAAGGAAGAGGAGTTATTAATATTAATAATTTAAAAATAGAATGGTCGAAATATAACAAAATAGAGTAGTGGTAACAAGCACCTCCTACTAACTAATTAAATAAATAAGGTAGTGAGTAATTACCCCTAATTAATTATCGCAATGGTTTATTAATAACTCCAAAATGAAAGGAATTGAAGTCGGGCTGGGTTCATGCCCATTCATTGAAGAAAACACACTACTGGTATAAATACGCGCAGCGTCACAAATAAAATTGATTTTTTTAATCACAATATCACTACATTCTTAAAATAATTCCAATGCTGCTACTCACATGCACACTTACGCTCTCCTAGATTTTCCCTCAAAAATTCACACGTAAAAATGAAATGATAATTTTAAAATCGGTACTAAGCCCAGTCTCCTAATATTACTTGACACAATGAAATAGAAAATAAAAATCTAATTTAGTTGGTTGGTGACTAGGAATCATCACTGTCTTTACCGTTTAGTCAGTCTTAACGAAGAACTTGCTTTCTCTTCGTCAGAAGACGCACGTCTCGCCACTATTCTGGATGGAAGCTACCAGTCCTCGTACAATTACCTTATTTACTAGTATGGATGACAGGTGGTGCTGCGTCGTGCGAAACTGTGTGGTTGCCTCGGGCTGTGGACAGGTTCGCTGACCGTTGGGTCTGTGACAGCGGCTACCTGCCGAGCTTCCTCGTTGAATGACATGGGTCGACTCTCGTAACCCCATTCATTACAGATGCCTTCGGTTACCGCGCTCCTGTTCCATGGCCGAATTATTGTCTTTTACCTCGCCTTCCGAGTCGCGCCCTATTTACTCTCTAAGGAGCTCGTCGCGGCGAAACTTCCCACGATGTGATAAATTGTTCAAAGTCACAAATCAAAAGTTCATCAATCCCATTAATAACATTCACTTGTAAACACGTTAATTATTATGAGACCGCACTATTAAATACACAAGAGCCGAAGTGCTGGATCACTTAGCTAACCAACAGAATAATTCAAACAAGTACATTATCGATTGATCTGGAATGAGCATGATTCCCGACAAAAATACAAAGTCTCGAAGGGCTCTGAAGGAACTTTCAAAACTAGCCTCGAACAGAAGACCGACACCGCGAGTAGAGCAACTATCTCAAGTTATTCGTCGTAGTAAGTTCTCTAGTTAAGTGATGCTCAATGATAAGTAGAGTATTCTCGAAAGAATGTTGTCTGTTCTATCTCCCCTCTCCAGTGCTTAATGCGCACGTTGTTTTATAGAACAAATCCCTTCTCCTCCACCCAAAATTTGGAAAACCTTCACTCCCCTGGACGTGACACGTGATTTAAGAACTAATCATTTTGTGGAAACTACTCCACGTGGAGTTCGTTTGGCAGGCAGTGAGGTCGTGACGTATGTTCAATGTCCAACGAATCACGTCGTTCCATTTAACAACAACTTTCTTGGTTTCCTACTGAAGCCATGCCGACGCTATGTAGCTGGCTCGTGTCGAACTGTCTATCGTTCCCACTTCTATTGTTCTGGAGCCTTTCGCCGGCCGCCAAAAGAACCCTTGATTCTGCGAGTCCGAGTTTTTCCAGGAAGTCCCTAGTGACTTCTGCGCCTTGAAACACCCGCCTGTTGCCTACCGCACCGCGTTGCCTTTCTGTCTGTGTGCCGCGCCGCCAAACTGTGATCCACTGAATTTCGCGCCCTCTTTACTCTCAAAATTTTGTGACTTTGTTTTTCCGCATAAGGTCCCTTCTGGAAATGTCCTAAAAGTCGCTCTCTTTGAACCCTAACGTTATTCCTCCCACGTCTTCGGTTCAAACTTCACAAGAGAGATCCTGGGTTAATTTTAGTAGATTTCTTATTCTCTAGGTCACGTTTCCAAATAGTGACGTAATAGCCTAGTGCGTGTAACGTGCTTCATGTTGTAAATAGACAATCCTTGTCGAAATAATATCATTGACACTTCTTCTCGAAGGAACTTTCCTGAGGACAGTGAATGGCGTTGAATGGAAGCTGAATGGAAAGGACCGCAGACAACTCTGGACTTATGCAATGAGTGAGTGTTGGGCAAGCAGCACAGAACACTCAATAATCTCTTTTCTTTCAATACCCGTAAGTTCTATAAAATTATAACAAAGAATAAAATAATTTATATCTCTGATATATGGACAGTTCACCTTAATGCATATCCCATTGTCCTCCAAGGCGCTCTATTTTCATTTGTGCCCCCCTCTCCCAATCGGCGGGCCCCTGTCAAATATTAGATGAATAAACAACTATTACATTATGCCCCAGTAGAGTTCTTCACGAAAATCCGTTGTTGAACATAACAATTCGCAAACATACTTTATGAAAGTAATCTAGCGCATTATTTTTAAAATGTTCATAAAAAAGTGTTGGGCAACTTTGGGCAAAATTTTTCTTTCGGAATCTATTCTACATGCATCATATATTAACACAGTGGTCTCAAAGTTGCGCGACAGACCCCGTAACACATTTAAAAATCGACTTTAAATATAAGCTTCCGAAAACATTTCTTCATACAAATATTTTTTACATAAAGATACTTTATAAAGACAGTTAATTTAATTCCAATTATAATAAAACATAGAAATAACAAAAGAGAATATCTTTATTTGTCCATATGAAAAATTTCAAGTCAATCCAGTCATACGGATAGTATAAATTTATTTCTAAAACGTTACAGACGCTAAAAACTCTAATTTAAGGACATCTTCAAACACACAAATCTTACATTCAATAGGTGATAGAATCCGCCAGATTTAAACAATTTTCCGGAAATTAAAACCGTTAGAAGCGCCATTTAATCAGCTATTCAACGATATAAGATTTAATGTTGTGAAACAAATTTGATTTTTTCCTTTTTGTTCGGGTTTTGGCCTCAAATACTCCACTGCGACGGAGCATTGACTGCAGGACTCTCTGGAATACGCCGGGAGTTTCTTTGGTTGTAGCAGCTAAACAGACGATTCTTGCGATGAAATCCTTTTCAGAATCCACAGGATCGCGATATATGAGAGATTTCATGACTCCCCACAGAAGTAAATCGGGGTCGATAAATCCGGTGAGCGTAGGGGCCAGGGAACTGGTCCCTCCACGCCCTATCCACCGATGCGGGAAATACCTGTTCAAATGCCTACGAACAGCCCCATCATGTTGGAACCACATTCTGCGCCTCACATTTCTGAAACATCTTCAAGCAAACCGGGAAGAACCTGTTCCAGAAAGGTCTGATAACTCACGGCGATCTAGTGGGATGGTAAAAGGTACGGCCCGTCTAATAAGTCGCCGACCAAGTCCGCTCACACATTAACTGTGAAGCGATGTTGTGCCGCACACCGTGAGGGTTTTCTGGTGCCCACAAATGCTCATTGTGGTGATTGAATACGCCATCCCTAGTGAATGTGGTCTCATCAGTGAACAACATATAAGCTGGGAAATTCACATTTCGGCCACTTTGTAGCAGAAACCACTGTGCCAAACGCACACATGTAGGATGGTCATCGGGGTGTAATAACTGTACCCTTTGGAGATGAAAGGCGTATAAGGATTCGGTGTTCAAAACTCGCTGGACACTGCTACGATACATTCTTCAGTCCGAGGCAACGGCACATACGCTGGTGCTTGGCTTAGTCTCCACGGCATCCAGCGCACGTTCTTCCCTAACGACGAACGAGTTGATCGTGGCCTGCTCTCACTAGCTCTGTCACTTAATGACCCGTACTCGCACAAATTTCGATGCAGACGTGCAAACAAACTGGTGCGCTTGATGTCTGCCTAGGAAGTGTTCTCGATAAATGCGTCCAGCGGCTCATCCATTGCATTCAGCTATTCCATACATTAAGTGCACGTCTGCAAGCTCACCTTTCGTATACCGTTTCATGCTCCTCGTATGCTGGTTGGCGCTCGAATGAGGAAATCCTCACATTCCCCTCCTGTACTCTTGTGTACAGCACCACCTATCGGCGTACGATGACTTTGCGGCCATCGGTTACCATGCAATTCTCAATCCTTATGACTTGTCCCACCTCTCCGAGAGGTTTGTCGCAACATTTCTGAGACATCCTAATATTATTCCTAAGGCCCGTATTACACAGTCATATTTCTATGTCATATCTCTATTATTAAAGATATATGATCAAAGATGAGGCATAGGTTTTCTCAACGAGAACGTGTGCCATTGGTATATGATCATAGCTCAACTGTTATTAAAGGTTGTGCGCACCACGGACATATGTTTCATCTAATACAGATATGACACATAAGTATGTTCGTGTTATACCGGTCTATACTAGGCAGGTTAAAATTTTCTCTCTTTCTCCTTGACTGAAAGAGAGAACTTTAGAAGATATTTCTTATGACAGCTACATTTACTACGCACAAATATGGCATTTTCAATGGCCTTCTATACGAATTGCTGCCTTCTGTACGGTCTAATTGATGTGAGGGGGAACATTTGAGTTGCGCATGTGCTGTGTTCGTGTTACTGCTATGCACTTTACTTATTATTTGTTTTTATGACGAATATGTGTTGCGTAAAAACGTGTTACAGTCGTGTGAGAAGAAGAGATTTTATCGAGTACCAGCGAGTTACTGCAAGTTTAAATGAACAATAGAACAACTCGTCGAATGACGAGCGCTATGGTTGAACCGTTTGGTTGGAGAGTTTCCTAGGGAAATTCCAAAAGGTATTTTGGTTTACGAAGACCATTTTATGCCAGGTAAGAAATAAATTGTTTATCAATTTCCATTCGTAGAAATATTGTTACTGATTAGCAGAGAAGCAAATGTATTGTCGGTTGTACACTTTATATTATGACATCTGAAATATATAGAGCACAGGACTTCGATATTTCCACATTCGAGCATTTTTTAAAAATTTCTTTTTTGTATACGTTTTCTCGACCGTTTGACCATTACCTGGGCCACTATGTCTCGTTTCGACAAAATTTATTCTGTTTTAAATATTGTTTTCACTGTTTGTGTAGGACAAATTTCAATCGCTCGGGAATGCGCTAGTTCAGCGATAACGGTACTTACGTTTCCTCTCAAGACGAACATATATCCAATCTTTTTCCCTTCCAGTGAAGAAACTTTCTCACTGGTGATAAAGTCTTCAGCTCGTAAGTCCTTTCTAGCTAAAAACTACCAGAAACTATAACAGTATTTACGAGGTACTCTTGAAACTGTGTGCATGCTATGGCAGGCATTTCCTCCATTTTTCTCGATGAAACTGTCATTTTATACGGATTCAGTGCTCCCCCACACGAAAACTTGTCCAGGTAACGATCTTGGACAACTCCCTCTAGTCTACTCAAGTACATGGACTTTTGCATATTTCTTTGTCATGGGCACTAGGCCACCATGACAGTTGACAATAGTTTCAAGTCATGCGCTCAATTTCCCCTGAAGTTTGTAGAAAAATGGTGGGGAGATAACGTCATTGAGAGTGCCCTATTCCCATAGCCTTTTTGTCGCCAGCTGTTACTCAATGCTCGCCTCTTATTGGCGGTGAAGGAAAAAAGGGAGGGAGACATGACACAATCATGTGACCAACTGCAGTTGATTAAAAGCACTATGAGAAACTGCGAATAGTTTTTTTTCGGAAAAATGATAACTTTCACATTATATTTCCTCTCCAGACGATTCTCTCTTGATTAAAGTCTCTATTATACTATGATCAACTGTTTGAACAGGATGAGTAAGGATCGCTTAGTTGACAAAAGGCTTATGATTCTTCAATATTGAATACATAATACGATCTTATTGGTACAATTCATAATACTTGTGGTGATATTTTTCTTATAGAGACGCTTCGTGTGTGGGACCTTCATATATATTGAGAACTGTTCAAATATGATCGTTTTCGGGGCCAGCTCCAGGTTTTTGGACACCTTGAGCGAAGAACTTTTCTGCATTCCCATAATCTCAAACCCCCTCCCCCAAGGCCATACCAATATATGACCTTGTTGTCCCTGAATTATTCACCACATCATCCAATTGTTACCATTTGTTAAAACATTAACTCTTTGCTTGACAAATGAGTAAAAATTACCCTACATAGAATTGTGTGAGTTTAGCACGCCGTATAGCACGCCGCCAAGTATAGCACGCCGTGAGCACATCTGTGCCGTCAGACAGCAACTAGGTTTGCCAGTAAGCTACCATGGTGGGGTGGGAAAGGTTGTACAAGAAGTTTCAGAGTGAGTGACAAATAAAGACGCACCGGAATTATTAAACTCCGACTGGACACATATGTGATAACTTTTCAGGGCACACGGAAGAAATATATGGATACATGATCTTGACATTTTAGTTGAAAGTTTATAATGTTCTTGTTTTAAATTTGAGGTTAGAAGGTAAAAACTTGTTAATTCTTAAAATGATGCATATGATGATGATAAAATAATTCATAAAATGAACTGAATAGTTTCAAAACGGAACTCTCGTTATAGTTATCGCAAATGTCAAAAATAATTTGTGCCATTTTCTAAAACTGAGGTCATTGGATGTTACTTTAGTTACTGACAAATACTGCGAATAAATACTAAAAGATATCCTGCAAGATTTTATTAAAACTTTTATAGATTTTGAAGTGGTGAAACAGAAGTTACGACTTCTTTGTTCCCCTTATTCAGCGAATCCTGAAGATGTAATTGAAGAGCTACATTTGGGACAAATTGATTCATTAACCGATACTCTGATACAAACCAAGTACCAAAATGCAGATAATTTTAAGTTTTATAAAACCCTGGGTCATGTTAAACATCGTCGATTTCGTCATTTTGCAGTGCAGATGTTTTCTATATTCGGCAGTATGAAAACAAATGTGAGCAGTTTTTTCCTTAATGAAGCTTACAAAGCCGAGACTATTGGATTTTTATTATAGACCCCTAACTAATAATAGGCACAGTAATAGTGACAGTAATAGCTGTGGAGAGTACAACAAAAAATCGCAGAAAATCACAGAAAAAACTGTACTAGTCAGTGGAGTGATACGTGTGGCAACAACGCGTGTGACTGAAATCCATCACTGGTCGCTAATTGAAAACATGGTTTTATTTATCACTTGCTGGAGGTTACATAATAATTTTAAAAGTTTGCATTTCATTTTAATGTGATCATGGCATTCTTCTGAGTGCGACAGTATAAATTTTATTCCTTAATAACATGTATGGTCGTTTGTAGCAGTGTTTTCAAAAAAAATTAATAACTCGTTATATTTTGCATGAAGGAGCTTAAAATTAACAAATGTCACATACACAACAGTAATCATTCGCTGAATAAGAATTATTTTTGTCACTCTTAGTTTATTTTGTAAAATATAATGAAGTCGACTTATTGGCAAAAACCGTAAAAATATCGCGCGTTTTGAAACACTTCAGGTCCTAAACAATTAATATTCAATCATAAAAACAAAATTTTCACTTGTATATATTCAAAAGAAAATTACAATTCCAATGATGGGAACTGTGTTTTTCTGCGATTTTTGTTGTATTCTCCACAGTTATTAGAAATCGGGGGTCTATAATAAAAAATCCGGTAATAAGTACCTGGTTATCAAATAGCAACATGCAAGCAGTGCTTCGTTTTGCTGCTTCTGATAACATTACGCCAAACATAACGAAATTGGTAGCAGAACGTTATCCAAGCAGTGTATCAGAGGATTGAGAGGGAGGTGTCAGAATGCATTAACATTGGATATTTATGTATGAAGGTTTTGTATTTCTATATTATTAAATTATAATATAAAAATTAGCCTGAATCATGATTCTTTTTCTATAATGAGTTTTTATTTTGTATGATTTTTTCCGTTTTTTAATTTTGCATTTTTACATAATTCTTCCGGGGCGACGTACGAATTGATAGGGAAATCCTCTGGCGGATGCCACGGAACACAACAGATTTATGAAGACGGAGGACCAGCTTCCAAGGAAGCAATTTGAGGGATGTAAAATAAGGAAAAGACCAAAAATAACCCTCATAAATTTCATGAATCGAATTTCGTCACAACACTGTATGGGATAAATGAAATAAACATTGAATTAACTCTTGAATTATTAAACTAAAAATACATAAACAAGAAATAATTGAGCAATCAAAATTGGATTAAGCAGAATGGTGAAATACGAGTCTAAGTATCACTAAATCAGTAATCTTTCTACATAATTACACAATTGGCACACCATTATCCATCAATTCACAGACTACTTGTGTATTTTAGTATTACATAGAATTACTGCTTGATAAAATGAAATAAATATCCAAGAGTCAACAAGACTTATGATTAAAACGAAAATCCTTATATTGATGGTGCATTTGATAAACACAACATTACGTATTTCATTATTACATAAAAATACTATTTGATACAGTAAAAGAAATATCCAAGAACCAAATGATTTATTAGTAACATGAAAGGTTTTTTATTACGGGTGCATTTAATCAAATGTTCAAGATCATGCCACTCCGTAATGTTTTATATTCTATTTTCCTTCTGAATTTGATACAATCAGTGGGGATTAGTCTCTCAATAAGAAAGAAAAGTGTTCTGCTCTAGATTACACTGGCGAGACCATTTAGAGAACCATTGAAATTAACTGATAACAAAGGAACACATGTAACCAATTATTATGGAGTAGTTCTCGTTTCAAGTCATGAACACCCACACACATTCAATACGTGGATTGTCTCCAAACACAGTAAGTCAAGAACTTAAATGTTAATACTCAATTTTTGGAGTCCAACTGGCGTTGTCTTCAGTCTGTGGCTCGATGTCTTGAAATGTAGGGACACGCACTCGCATGGGAGTACAATGATGCACACGCTAGGTTTGCGGGCGCGGATTGAAGTAGCGACCAGAAGCGTTCACGCACACGAATGTAAATACAGCATGGGAACAAATCCCGGTCGCGTGCGGCAACTTGTGAAGGTGCTCTTAAATGTAATTTAATAATACGACTTGATGTTACTCGCTCTATAATAAAACGAATAGAAAATTGAATGAAACTAACTAAGTAATCAGACTTAGAAAGGAAAAGACCGACTTTCAAGTCGGGTGGCTGTTGGCGAAAAATGTATGTCCGTCTGCATGGACGAGTAGTAGCCGATTGAGAATGTCCGTTTGAGTGGACGCGTTGTAACCGATTGAGGGCGGATGCGAGGCTGAAACAGATCAGGTAGAGTGCTGAAGAGTGAAAGGACGTCCGTTTTCTGGCACTATCTTACGGCCAGCTAACGAAGCTCAATGCTAATACGCGCAGATTTTGTTAAATGAAGGGTGCAGGAAATGTGCGCTTTCTGGTGAAAGGTGTTTCGCCTAACAAAGGCCAGCTACCGCAGCCTGCATTTTGGGGGTGAGAAGGTGCCAAGCGTAGCCTTGCTGACAGATGCTTAGGAGCAGGTAGCCTCACTTAGGGCAAGCGTTATTCCCAGCTGGGTGGAATTATGTGTGCCGAAACAATAATGATTTTGTGTATAATCAAAACTAAAATATATTGCTTTCCAATCACCTTCGGAAATTTTCTGTGTCACTTTTCCTAACTCTGTAATTTTATTGAGCAGAAGCCCGTGGAACGCGTGGTCGGAGCAACCAGGAAAAGAATTTGTCAACCCCTAAGGCCCGTTTACACGGGGCAAGCTGCCTAGCAGGTAACCTGCCCGGCAAGCTGCGAGGCAGGTTACCTGCCCATGAAATCTGTTTATACGGGGCAAGTAACTTGCTTGGCATCTTGCCTGTAAATTACGACGAGTGTGCTCATCGGTCATATTTGTGAGTGAAATAGTTCGACGTTTATTTCATGAACCATCACACGAATCATGTAAACTGCTTCTGGACAAGTTAGAAAAGAAAAAAAAACATGGACTGGGGAGTGTCTGCAATACTCACGACCCGTCGTTGCAATTAATAAATAATTCAATAATTTTTTCGGGTATTTTAGACACATTAGAAACTGCATTAAAATTCTACCGAAAATGTTACTATAATATGAAACACCATTAACACAGAATTCACATTCTGAACATGAGCACTATATTTCATTGACTGATCAAAACATTAAAAACCTGGAAAATGGAGATTTAAAAAATGAATAACACAAATAAGTAACGATACTCACACGAACTAATATGCACCTAACATCACATGCTGCTTTGAGGGGTGCGGTGAGGAAGGTTACCTGCCTCAAATCTACTCTCCGAGGCGAGTAACCTGCCTGGTGAAATTACAGGAGGCTTACCCCATTTTTGAGTCAAGTTCCGTTTACACGGGGCGGGTAACCTGACTCGCAGCTTGCCGGGCAGGTTACCTGCCAGGCAGCTTAGCTCGTGTAAACGGGTCTTGACTGCTGTCCGATAACAGAAGCCGTTAATGCGATTTAGATATCTGAGTATGCGGCTGAACGCAAGTCTGTTCGCGTGCTTCATTTCTTGACACCACTGCTATAGACGAAACGCTTTTGCCTCACTTTTTACTGCGAGCTTTAAAGCCAATCCATGGCACAAATAAATAGAAACATAGCGAGAGGCAATTATTTGAGTTCCGCTGAAGTTGTAGAGTAACCCAGAAATAGAAGTCCTAGTTCATAAATAACTAGTTTGATATTTCTTTGTATACCTAACTTTTATCAAGGTTTAATCTATACATCACAGTGGCATTGTACGAGTACATTGTGCAGTACATGAGTCGGTGTTCAATCAATAGAATCGTTTTTAGATTATTTGATGATACAAACAACAATTTGCTATTAGGAACAGTGGCGGATTTAAAGGGGGGCTTCCGGGGTCAAGCCCCCCACCCTAAAAAATGAATGATTTTTTCTGTTTGTAAAATTTATATATGGTACCTAGACCTATTCTTCGCATCGAGTCCTGAAAATTTATTTTAACAGAATCATAATTTATTAATTTATTCACATCTTAATTACACCTAACTTCAATGCTCTACAATTCTGCTGTCCTTTGGGTGAAAAGTCATGTGTTTGTGCAAAACATTTTAAGAGCAGTGACATGCACAACAATTGGGCAGTTACCAATAATGAAGGAATAGTATTCAAAACTCTGTAATTAATTGTACTTTATTATTTATAACTATGTTGGTAAAAAAAGTTCCGAAGTACAAATATTAATAAATTAATCTAAAAATAAATGGAGTATTTCGTGCTATTACACTTCAGGGACTAGTATCTGAAATCGACAAATAAATTACCATCGCAGAAGCAAGAAAGGAAATGACGCATAATCAAAGATTGTCCACAAAACTTTCTCAAAATAAAAAGCAACATCAGTTCCCAGTATGAGCAAAAAGGTGTATCGGTATTCTGAAATAAATTTAATATTTGAGACGTTTAAATCAATTTGATTCCCTTCGTCGCTAAGAACTTAGTTACTACATTGTAATTTTTCCCGGCAATTTGCGTACTGGGTCATGACCTCCTGCAATTACCATCCTACAAGTAATTGTAGGAAGGTAATATAATATAATATGAAGTACTACACACTTAGTTTTTCTCATGCCCGACCTCTATGCTGGAACCCCCAGGGGACTTACATCTAGTAAGTATGTGTTTGGCAAACACGGGGCCCCGAGCTGAGGCTGGTATTACTTCTACTTATTTGTGGAAGGCTCCTTCCTTTCTTTTTCCTGACCTTCCTTGGGCACCTCTTGTTCTTTTCGATCCCGACACTAGGGTATCTTTAATTTTCCTCTTTCTTCCTTTTTTAAAAATATATGTAACGTTTTGAGATATGTTGATATTTGAGTTTTGAGTTGTAATTCAGGAGGGTTTTTAGTGGGTATGGTTGAGTCATTCGGCGAGTCCCACACACGGGGAGAGTCATGTTGGCTCTCTCTAGTGCGTAACTTCATTTTCCCTACCTGTACAAGTTTTTAGGGCTCCAAGGACCTCGATGTCGACGAGCCGTAAAACCCCACCAAGAAAATCTATGCTGGAGATAGTGAAAACAAGATAACGTCCTGAGCATGGTGAATACGAAGATGATTTAACTCGACTTATCCTGCCGACATAAGTCGGAACTTTGCGAAATGACCGCTATGCACCTAGCGGAATATATATTTCGAATATATATTTTTCAAGTGGTTTTAAATTAATGTGAAGAATGAAAAGGAAGTGAGAGAAGGGGGAATCATCAGTACTGTCAAATCTACGTTTTCACTTCAGCGCGTGAATTGCATGCAGCACTGTTTTTATTGGAGATCAATGTATGCTGTCACTTTACAATATTTGTATGTTTCTTTAATATATATGAGTGAATTTTTGTCGTAAACTTACGTGGCAACGCGTAATTTGTTAAAGTTGCGCGCGAAACGGAAGAGCAGCGCAAAATTAGTATTTTTGGGCAAAATGCTGTGGTTGCGTTATAATGATAAATTTAATGTCGAAAAAGCAGTTACAAACTGCATATGACCTCGTGGGGGTCAATAAACTAATTTACTCTCTGGAAGCAAGCAAGGGACCATCCCATCAATTCCGATCAAGGGTCCTGGAACAGAGGCGGATTTTACGTTTCAGCACACTCCTAACAATAAAAATAGTTCGGTTCGTGTTATAAAATTAACACAAAACCAAAAAATTTGTATTTAATTAAACAAAAAAATTATTTCAATGCGTCGTGACAAGAAATTGATAACAAATAAAGTTGTTTAATTTTTTGTTCACTGTCATTTGGTAAAGAAATACTTTTTGTTCTAATAGAAAAAGACATATTTTGAAGAACAAAATTTGTAGCACCTCGATTTTTTAAGTACGCTGAAATATGCAGCAGTTAATTTTACGCTAACTTGAAATTCGAATTCAGCGACCGTAAACACCCAAAGATCTGTCAAAATAAAAACTTCTAAATTTTCCCGATATCTCCTTTTTCCTGGACTTTTCTGGGTGGAACCTTGTGAGAGACATCGTGAAGAAGCACTTTGAATTCATCCCTTTAATTTTCAGAAATAATTGGTTTTTGATATTAAATAGTCTTTGAATTCTGATTCAGTTGTATTTAAGTTGTAGGTTGGAGTAAAGTGATTCCCCGTCAAGTTTTTTTCTTCGCGTACACTCCCGTCTAGTAAGGGCCATGGTTGCTGTGGTTAGCATGGTAAGAGTGTGACAAATGACCGTAAATTTGACATCCTAAACACGCTGTAATATAAACTGGCAACACTGGGATCAATGTTTATAGTGTCAGCTGTGCTCAGATTCAGTTGAACGTTGGTTCGTGCCAAACTTCAGTAAAAGCTTGGTAAAAGCTGTAACCAGCTGTAGCCAGGCTGTGGCTGTGTGCCATTTGCCCACCAGACCCTGTAACCCATAAGAGAAGAAAAGCGGAGGCGAGTCGAACATGGCACTGGACGACAATGTGCGGTGCTCGCAAAAATTTGTTTGAGAGCTGTCATATTAATGATGAATTCGTTTGCTCTTCCAGCGGGAAATAGATTTGCTGATTATTTTGTCATTTGTGGTTTGGATCTTAATTCAGGATTGGAGCCAGACCGCTTCAACGGTAAGGGAAAATTGAAATGATCGATATCACATTGTTTTCCTTCACGAAATTTTGTACTGCGATCTGCAGACGAATTGTACATTTAACCATAAGTTTTCAGAACTTGAAAATTTATCTTTCAGCGATGATGTTGATGTCTCCTCAATTCTTTTTTAGACTTAAAATATTTTCCACATTTCCCTTTTCCCCTTAATTCATCTCTCAGTTCTTGAAAGTATAGTTATTAACCACTTATAAATTGTTTGTCATGATTGTGACTAAGCAAATGAATGATTATATTTATACATACATAAATACTTAAGATATTTTTGTGTTTCAAAATAATGATTATGAGCCAGTCTGATATGAGGCAATTTTAACTATTGTTATCATAATAAATTAACTTCATACTATGGAAGTTAAATTTAGTATAGAAAATGATAGGAGTATTTGTGAACTAAAGCCATAGGAAGGAAAATAAACTTAGTAATTAATTTTAAAATAGCTTTTTTTATTTGTTTCTACGTATGATGGTGTTAAATTATGAAGAATGTATCGATAGTACATATGTTTTATGGTAAAAGGATGAAATAAAGAAAATATTTAAACCACACTGAAAAATTCTGAACATTTTTGTTATTGTTGGCTTATTCTCCTGACGTTCATTAGATTAAAATCATTCAACTATTAATAGACATAATTTTACAATTATTAAATACTAATCAATGAGTTTGAAATTAACTTATTTTATTACTCCTGTTTGTGGGAAACATTTCTCTGTTGTCATTTATTTTTTAGAATTTGTCATGAATGGAATTTGTATTAATTGAGATTTTAGCTAGGTAATTTATTTTTTTCAGGTGATAATTTGCAGTCAACACCATTGGATAGATCCTACAAGTGTAAAGTGTTGGGCCATTATCCAGAAAATGTTCCCTGGAATCCTTTTGACAAAAATGCTGTCTGCATGGTAATGTCATAAATGCTGCGTATTAATTTTTGTATATCTTAAGGTGGAAAGATACATCTCTTTTCATTGATTCTTTGTTTCTGTTTTAGTTATGTCTCCCTAATGGCTTACATTTTAGAACACAAAAACATTCTCTAGAACCAACTTTTCATAGTTTTGTCATAACTCGTGAAGATGGTAGTCGAAGTTATGGCTTCAGTTATATATTCTATGAAGAGGTGCAAAACAAAAAAATAAGTAGTGCTATGCAAACCTTACAGGTATTTTTTAATGTAGTCTGTGTGTCACATTTTTGTTAGTAATAATAACATAGCTTGAAACTATTTCTGGGAACTGAAATCAATTGAAACTCAACAAGTGTTTAAATATTTTAGCTGCTTAGAAATGCAAAAACATAATAAGCAGTTTCCTTTTGATTCTGTCCATCTCAGCCTATGTTAAATATTTTTTGTTGTTGGCATAAGTTAATTGTTCTGTACAAGTTTTTTCCTAAACAAAAAGTATTAAAATTTTTCATTTCTGATTCATTATGATTTAAAGTGGAGATGGCTTAATGTATTTTAAGTATTTTGTAAGAGTTTGTCTTCACTCTCTGCCCTTGCAATTTTATCCAGGAAGATGGGAGTAAGGATTCCCAGAATGCATCCTGATTAAGAACATTAGTGGAGTGTATGATTGACAAAACTCTTATAATTTACTTTAAGTCTGCTAGGAATTTTGGTATTTCCAACAAAGTTTTATTAAATATTATGAAGGGTCCTGTCTGTACTGAAAGTATTATAACAGAATTTTGTGTTGCAAACACTTATCAGTTTATCTTACTCTTCCCTAATAAAACTCTTCTTCCATTTCAGGCTATGCATTTGACAGAGTTATCAAGTTATCAGCGAGGCCGTTCAAGTCGACATGGTAGACTTAATGATGATGCCCATAATACTCGTTCTTTACCTCGACATTTTAAACTATCTACCCATCATCAGGGTGCTGCACAAAGTTATTATGATGTCATTAAAGATACATTATATGTTTCAAAGAGCATCGCATTAATCTCACAGTTGCCTTATGTATTTGCTGCCAAAATATTTCTGGAAGGGTTATATAAGTAAGTTTTTAATCATATTGAGTGTGTGTGGGATGATTTGACAGCAATTTCATTATAAATTCTTCTTTTAGGTGTAGCTCAACTCCATCAGAACAAAGATTAAATTTGGAAAGTTATGTATACAATCTCTTGTATGAGGTTCCTATTCCATTGCCTGGACGAAGCGTCCAGTTTACTTGTTTTACTGGAGGTGTGCCTCTTTATGAAAATGTTGTTATTCAACGACCCAGCTCTATTGAAGAATTGCCTGTATTTGATTTTCCCCTGCGTGAAATGTTTTGTTTATTGGGAACTGAATATGTTATACAGTTGTTTACTTGTGTTCTTCTGGAAAATCAAATCCTCCTATGTTCTTCAGGTATGATCAAGAAAATATGATGCATATTACAGTTTTTAAATATTTCTTTTCTTTAACTGTTAAAATGTGTATTTTAAAACATTTTGTGAAGCTTAAGAAACATCTTTCCACCAGCTCAAAATTATTTTAATTTACATTTCCCATCTTTACTGAGGTGAGTTTTATATTCAATTTTGATTATTTACTATAGGACTGGGATCAGCACCTTTGATATAAAACTCAGTTCTTCTTAAACAAAATCTTTGTTACACAGCATTCATACACCTCTCCTACATGCCACCCTGTTTATTCTTCTGTTTTAAAACTGACTACAGTGTTGCCAATTTCTACTCACAAATATTCATCATATTAACTAAGTTGGATTGTTTCATATTTTACAATTACATGGGCATGCAAAAATTAAAAATTGTTCCGTACCAAAGAGTAGACTGATGTATCCTTGTGTATTTTGACACGCTGAATTTGAATATGAATTGGGAATAGCTTCATTACCCTCCATTTTTCTTTAAATTATAATTTTTTTGAGGACTGTTTTTCGTGATATAAAAGAATATTTTATTTTTTGTGTACCTTTGTTAATCCCTGTAGTATATAATATATACTAATTTTTTACTAATTCATATACCTAGGTATATTTTTTTCAGTGATTCATCATGTTTAGTTGAGTACTTTTGAAAATAAGTTTTTAACTTAAAAGTTCAGTCTGAAATGAAATCGGGTCAGAATTGCTCCTTTATCAGAGGAGTTTGCCAGTGAGTCTATCGAGACACCCTGTCAGGGGGCACCACGAGGAAGTTCCTCTACGCTCTGATTAATGTGATCATTGTACTGGACCACTTCCTGTTCACAGATGGCCCTCTAATGATGGGAAATGACAATGATGTGAATGAGATGAGAGGTGAATGATATTTAATGAAAGTTGTGGTTGAATGAAAGGTGGAGGAATCAGCTGTACCCCAAGGAAACTTGCCGTGAACCCTGGTTTGTTCACCTCTACAAATTCTTTATGGATCAACTGGGTGTTGGAACAGTGTCACCAGGGGTTAGAACGCAAGTGCTTTGAGCTCTATCCCATGGATTGCCCCCATAAAAGTTGTGTAGGAGTATGTAAATCCAATGTTTCTTCTCTTTAGAATTTGGAATTTTGGGGTTTTGGTGTTGAGGTATTTAGTCAATAAATACCTCTGACAAAAATAAGAATTTCTATCACCAAATATTTTTGTTGATTTCCAGAATCTGCACTGTATTAATGCTTTGCATTTTCCTCATAGGTTGTATGAAGAGTAGAAAGTAGAAAAATAAATTTATTTATATTTTTCATGAAATAGGTTCTCCATATATTATTGAAAGATTTTCTTTATTAAACTGTTTTAGTTAATTATCATGTGTATTGACAGGAATATTGAAAAAAAAATTGGTATTTCGCAATTGTAGAATTTTTCACTTTTCGTTTTTTGTATTCAACTTGAGATAGCTGTACATAAGGTTAATTTTGGGGAAAAAATTGTTATTTGTTTAAAATTTGTATTTTTTTTAAGATTTATTCTTGCCGTTACTTTTGAAAATTTGTTTTTTCTAGTCATAAATTGTCAGAAATAAATTGAAAACTTATATTTATTTACTAGTCTTATTCTATGGTATTCTTGCCTCCATCAATAGTTATGATCTTCTGTTTTACTTGTAGGGCTAGAATGCACACAGTGAATCATAATTAGCAGTACATGTTCTTCATCTCACCATAACTTTTATATTTCAAAATGTGTCAGTGTGAAATTTTGCCTGAAAGTATCCCCATATTTTCTAGAGACTCTGTAAATATGAGACTTCTGAGCCATTAATGCTTGGTAAACCAAGAGAGTGTCATTAAAAATAAAGCAAAAGAAAACACTTTCCAGTGACAAGGAGGGCTAATATCTTGTGGGCATGTGCAAGAATGACCACTCTATAAGATAAGATGAGATGAAAGAATAACTCTCTATCTCATTTACCCCATTTCCGTTGAGGGGTGAGTTTTTGAGATGTTAAATTTCTCAGAAAGAGTGGTCTAAACTACATGTTTCCCCACTGCTGAGAGTTATCTTCTGTTTGCCCCCCNATTTGGAGTCAATAAGTGTATGCAATGCATTCCATTCTAAAATTTTGGTCCTACTCCCTAACCACCCAAAGGAGTGTCCACCCTGTCCTCTCCTTGGAGAGTTGCAGGAAAAGAATTGCATGTGATAGATGAGGATTTACTTAGTGCATAAGCACACCAAATTTGAAATTGATCTTAAACTGTTTTCTTTCTCTTTTTTATCCCAAACTGAAAATAACTTATACTCTCTCCTCAGTTCAACCCCTTACCTGTATTGATCAGGTAGGGGTGGAATCAAGACATCTTTGCCTTAAGAAGTATGCAACTTCAAAATTGTTTTTGAAACTTAGGAAAAATCTTTGACTCCTATTACCCATGAACGTCCATTTCACTGCCCATTTAAAGTAATGTAAAATCAAATAGGACAATAGGAGACATCTGGGGGAATTCTGAACCAGTCAAATTTTTTGGACTTTAAAATATTTACAGCTGTTCTCAAAATATTTAGGTTGAAAAACAAGCTTCAAAATTTAGTTCTTAAAATTCTTTTGTTTTGTTGTTTTGTATCAAAGAATGTAAATATATGCATTATTGTTCTACTGAATCTACATAGATCAGATAACGCTTTCTATAAGAAGATAACAATTTAGATGGCCAAATTAAAAATATTTCTAAACTTTTCAGAAACTGAATTCAAAATTCAAGAAGACTGTTATTAAAAATACATCTTTTGTGACAATTTTAAATTTCTAAAATAATTTAACTTATATGATGTCTTAATGATACATTAATAAACATTTTGACCCTTCCTATACTAACTTTTAACTGAACACTTCTTCTACCAAGTATATCTTTTTTTGCTGTTTACAGGCATTAAAATATGTTGTATTGCTACTATCACTTCAAATATAACTTATTGTGTAAATTCATTCAAATTTTTCACAACATTTCTCGATGCAAGCAAAATTTGTTATTGCTGTCCCTTATTGCTTCATGAAAAATAAACAATGAGATAGCAAGATACAATCCTAGAATTCACAAATAAAGAAGGCTTTCATGTATTTCAAAATTATACATTATTTGTCGTAAGCTTGGTTAAAAAGTTATATGTCAATAAAGTCCCAGAATCTAACACAGTTTTCTCGCTAAAAAGTTAGTTGTAAAAATTCATGAACTTTAAGAGTAAGTTCAAAATGAATGTATTTTTCAAGGAGTGAAATAAATTCAAAATTAGTTACAAATTTTAAAGAAAGTGTGTTACAATAAAGTAAATACATTGTAATTACTTGTTCTTAACTAGTACTTATACTTAGTTTGAATGTATGGTATTCTTTTGTCCTTGTCTCTTATTACTCTGATTTCCCATGATCTGAAACATCATATACCACATCTGTTTGTAGGGTGAAATGGCGGTTAGACTTATTGTACTTGTTTTATCGTAAATACGTAGATGTTTGTTGTTCAATGAGGAATCCAACATTATCATGAGGCAATTCATACCTTAAATAAAATAAAATAGTATTGATCTATCAAATTGTTGTATTGTAGGAATATGAGAAATTGTCAATTTTGCTCACTAACAAACTTTTCCGAACTCTTCTATAAAGAAACATTTTGCTTAAACTTCTCGTAAATAGTCTGTTGAAATCTTGGAAAACCCACCAAACTAGCCAGAGATGGAAAGGTGGTGATATTGTAGTAGTAACTGGTAGCATTGTGAAATCCAGTGTGCTAGGAAATAAGCTAAATGAGAAATTTAAATATTCTTTTTATTTTGTATGAGAGTTTTGTGTAATGATCCAGAGTGCATTCTGTGTGGATGAAGCACGCTTTCCCTCTAATAAGTATCACAAAGAGCAATGTTGATGCTGCTACCAAGTTGGTAAATGATTACTTTGGGATCTGATCCTATTGGGAGGTGTCAGAGTACTTCAAGTCGAACACTACTGGAACAATGAGCTCTTGTTCTGTTACACTCCAAAGTCAGCAGCTAATGCTTTGATTGCCAGGTGCAGGTGCGAGCCAAGAAAACTACAGATTTTGATGTCTTGGGACATCAAGCAACCGAATTGGGAATCTGTACCACTTAACCTCTGACTGGTGACTTTTATAATGATCTTCATATTAGAAATGGCTAAGAGAAATCAGAAATCTTGATTTGAATTCAACCACTGATAATCTCTCTCCCTGCCCTGAATACATTTTTCTAGTGACCCAGAAACCTCAAAGGAGTGAATCTGAGCTTTCCCACATGTCCCCGTACTTGGTCCAACTTTGCTAATTCTATTGAAATCAAGGGAAAAACTTTATTTTGAAAGGTGGAATTTCAATAGAATCTTGCTAGAATTATTAACTTGTCTAATACCAATCACTTTTTTTTCTCCTCAGATTATCAAAGGTTGATGGTGGTGGCAGAATCCATCACTTGTCTCTTATTTCCTTTTACATGGCAACATGTTTATGTGCCAATATTACCAGCATCTTTGCAGCATTTCCTTGATGCTCCAGTTCCTTTTGTTATGGGTCTTCACAGCTGTGAATCCAATGTAAAAATAGCTAGCGAAGTGAGTAAGCATTATTGACTATTCATTTTAGTGTGAGGGAGGTCGTTTGAAGTGTTGGAATGAGGATGAAAGCATTGGTTATTGCATGATATCATTCGTAGTTTGCTTATCAAATAAGATTCTATTACTATTGATTTATATACAGCTTAACTTTAAGTTGAGCTTGCTTGTAGTAATATTATGTTACTACTTGCAGTAAGTGTGATTCCTTACAAAATGACCGTTTGGTCAGCTCAGAGAATTCAAGAGCCTTGGAAAAGAGGAAGAAACTTAATGGAATTTTTAAATCAATTAAATCTTTAATTAAGTAATTGATTTTCCTTGTTGAAAATTCTCTTTCTCAGTATTTCTTTCTTTATAATTTTATTTGTATTTGTTTTTAACTAGTTCTCAACTAATGTAGTCAAGTAGTAATGTAATATATGATTGTCAAGTTTCAATGTATTATATAATTTTATTCAATTTTATGAGTCATTACATTCACAAAATTGCTTTTATACATATTTTATTATTTTTGTGACGCATTGATGATGGCCACCACGTGGGCAAAAAGGCCTTGTGAATTAATAAATAACACAAAATTGGATAGTGTGAGTACATTTTTATACCATAAATTAATTGAGAATAAGTTTTTGTCATTAATTTTCACTATCAGCGTTTCAAAGTATTTGACATTTAATAAACTTTTGACCTAAAATGTGCTGCCCTTTTGGTTTGGGAATGAAGATAAATCCTCCCCTACCCATTTGCATTCCCCACTTTCAAACTAAACTAAGAGAAACTTGTGGAATAAGTAAAAATCAAATTTTCAGCCCTTTTCCTATTGTCCTCACATGATATGCAAATACTTGTGCACAATTAGTCTACACTGTCTTAAGTTATTAAAAACTAATTTTCTCCTAACATAATTTTTCTGTGTAGTAATTTTTGCTAATAATATTGCCCTTGGTCCATTACTGATAAACTTTTCTGCTCCAGGAATGCGTTTCTAAGTTCTATCTCTATCCTATCCATCCTCCCTCTCATGGTTGAGGAAGTGGATTGTCTGTTTCACCAGATTGGTAGTTTATTACCCTGTTAATTCTTATTTTTGGTTTCCCATGACATTCCACATCAAACAATGAAACAAAACAAAGAGTTTGGATTCACTACTGAACTGTACTGAGTATTCCTGAAAAATTTGTGCAATCTGCAAGTTTTTTTATATTATTTGTGTTTTTTATGTTGTGTGATGTTCTTTTCTCTTTACCTCAACATTATGTAACTTAAAGGAGTTTATATACAGTAAAAATGTATTGGTGATAAATTGTGAAATTGTTTTGTGCACAACCTTAATTATGTATTTTTTTAAATTAGATCAACTTGGTAGTTTACTTTCCCCATTGGGTATATGTATTGTTTTTTTTTTCTAGGGAGACTTGTGTTATGTTGATATTGACAACCAAAGAATTCAGTTACCAGAAGAACTTCCTAGTTTTCCTCAACAGCAAGAATTGATTTCTGAACTCATTGCTTGGTTCAAGACCAGTAACATTCCAATAGAAAGGTTTGATTGGCAATAATTGACTGTTGTTATTATAGGTATCAAAGGCATGGGGAAAGTTAGAATGTTGTTCCTATGGTATACTTAACTGTTTGAATGTAAGATGTATTAAGAAGTATGAATATTAATAATAATTTTACTTTTGATCTCCTTGCATGTTTGCATTTCAATTTGCATGGAACCTTTGCATGTTTGCACGCTTATTTCCTAATTCCTTCTTCAAGATATTACCAGGATCTCCTGCAGGAAGTCCCAGGATCCAGTCCTCTCTGATCACCAATTTCTTCAGCCTGTAGTCTCTGAAATGTGTGTTGCATTTTAATGAATGATATACTACTAATAAGAATCGAATAAGTTTTATTGAGTTTTGAAAATAAGTTAAAGTAGCAGTCCATTTTACTGCCACTCCCTCCCTTGTCTGGTACCCACCACCCAAGGTCAGCTAGACTCGCCACTTCTCTTCGCGCAAGGATCAACATTGGCTTGCAAATTCAAAATTTAAACATTTTCCACCTCTGATACCAAGAGAGACTCTAAAATGACAATAATTCAGATTCAAGTGACATATTTGGGGTGAATTATGCTCGCATTATTTGGAAAAGGTGCTATACTGTGATAAATGTCTGATTTATGCTTTCCAGGAATGAAATGGCTGGGACTCAAATACTCTAAAACTATTATAATATTTTTACAGTCCGATCTATATTAGAAATGTATGCTTTCATGCGAGAGAATTATCTTCCTATCCCTAGTCATATTTCCATGGAAGAGAATTTGTTTTTATTTATTTGAAACTGAAGTCATCAAATGTTAATTTTAGGTAATATTCTTAAGATTTTCTTAAGAATTCTTGAGAAACACAGTGAAGTATTTGTCATATTTTGTTATAAAATATTTAAGAACATTATAAATCATTAAATATTATGTACCATTTGGCACATGATTGAGAGACTTTCCCCCATTATCCTCCATATCATGTGTTTAAATTCTTGTTACTTTATTATGTTGAGTAATTTTAGTGTTATTTTTGGTAGGGAATTATCTTTATTCTCCTTTTATGTTAAAATGAATTGTTCTTTCTCACATTTCTATTATGTAAAATTATGTTTAGGGTTTAATAGCATTTTTTTTTCATGTGAGAGTTTTCATATCATTACCCATTGGTATTCACTCGTATCTATTTTTTTCTTTTTCATTAGGAAACTATCACATGCCCCTGATGCATCTTCTGGAAACTCTAGAACAGTCAGTTTAATGACAAGAAGTTGTAACTTATCATCTGCTCCTCAGTTCCGCCGCAAACATTCATGGTCTCATGATTCTGATTCAGGTATTCCGGCTGTCTTAAATGGTTCCCACTCGACTGCTGGTGGACCATTGCATTCAGAAGCATTTCAAAAGATGGTTGATATTGTTAGAAGGACAGGTAATTATTTTCAGAAAATCATCTGCAGTTTTCATATAGTAATAGTGTTTTTAAAAAGTTAATTATTTTGCAGGTGTGACCCTTAATGACTTGGATGGAAATTTGTCTCTTGATAGTGATAGAGAGTTAACTGACAAAGAGCAATACATTGAAGATTTGAAATTCAACATTGCTGTCCGAGAAATTTTTCTAAATCGCTTTGTGCACATGTTTTCTGCATATGAACATTTCATAATTCAACCCAATCAGGTACACATTTATTAGTTGCAACAATAATTCAATGTTTCTTACAGAGCAGATACTATTGGAATTGTCTAATATCTCCCTTATCATTTTTTTTCCCTACAACTTTTTGTAGGACAGGGAACAGTGGTTGAGTAATCGAGATTCTATGCAAAACTTTGACAAAGCTACATTTTTATCTGACCAGCCTGACCAACATCGCCCATTTTTGTCACGATTCATTGAAAGTCAGATGTTTGCTTCACTCATTGATAACAAAATTATGACAACATGGAGTGAGGTTGATCCCAATCTCAGAGTGTTTGATAGAAGAATTTACCTTCTGAGGTGAGGCTCTTAATTTTAGTGCCTTGATTTTGAATTGAATATTCATAATCCAGAAAAAACATGTGTGAAAATACTGTACTTGGAGAATATTGGAATATTGATTTACTACATAGTGGAATCGGTTTCAGCATCATCAAACAGATTCTTTTTCTTATTTTATTACGGAAAGCTGTACAAGTTGCAATGTGGATAGTGGCTCTAATTTTTTGGATTGATTATGGTTTGGTATAAGGCATGTCTTGCGTAAAATAAAAGTTTTCTTTTATAACATATCTCTGGAAAAAAAATTGTTTCTGGACTTTTTGTTATTTTGTTTTTAATTCACGAGGAGGAAGCTAGCTGATGTACCAACTGCAAGCAGACTCTGTAGCTCATTGTTTTCAAGGGTATTTTGTTTTCACTATTGATTTGCTCATTGAGAGTAAGGTGTAATATTTCCTTTTTCTTGGACTGCTTGTTTAAGTTAGCAATATTATGTAGACACACTCCTCAGAAATAAATTGGAATGGTGAAGGGGTAACTTGAATTTCTCAGAGGATGATTGCATATTCAGAGAGAGGTCCTGAACGTTCTGAAAATACCCCGAAACTGAAAATGGGTCTTGAAGAAACCAAAAACTTCACAAATTAAGAAATTTGGTCAGAAAACTTAAATTGTGACTTGAAAAAACAGTACTTCTAGTAGATTTTTACCATGTCCAAAATCAAAACAATTTTGGAAAGAGATTAGTAAAACTTTACGTTAAAAACCATATTTATATTTTAATCAAAAGATCTAGCCAGACAAGATGGTAAAAAGTCCCTTTACAATATTTTACTTAAGATATGACTGTTTGATTTGTCATCAAAATCAATTCTTCTGGCGAAATTTTTGACCACCCTCCCTGCCTCTATGGCAAAAATTGATTATTTTTTCAATTTCTCAATATCTTGGCCCCATTTAAAGTGACTTTAATTTAAAATTGTGAAAAGAATGTAAATTCTTGCACCTTATGTCAAAATTGTGATAAGTTTGGTGAATATTCTATTATTTACAGCATTTTAAAATTTTGAATCACAATTTTTTTGGATGGGTGCCAAAAATTTTTTTCACATTTTGATGTACTGTTGATACACTATCAAACGGTATGCATCTGAAAAACTTCCAGGTGAGACAATGTACCAAAATTTTGAAAAGACATTTTTGTCATTTTTTTCAAAATTTTTCTTAATTGCATGTAATATGTATGTGAGCAGGTCATTAAGATTACAGCACATTAGTTGATAAAAACTTGAAAAAATATTATTTCTCAAACCATTCTTCTTAGTACAGACATTTGCTGTGACAAGGTGATATCACATAAACACTTTTGTTTATGTATCGGAAAACATTCAGTGTAGTGAAAAAATTCAAGGAACAAAATGTTCTTTTTAGTGTTCTTGTCAAAAAGTTAATCTTGTATTATTTCATGGAATTAATATTCCAGCTGTACATAAGAGTTTTAAGTTCAGTCAGTAGCATCACAGAAATGTATGGACTAACGCTCAAACACAACGATACCTGTAAGTACTGAAAATCTTGCTCTTTATGAGAAGCCTGTCTTTTTGCAAATGTATGAATAAGAATGAAGCTATTCTCTTAAGAATAGAAACTTCCAGAAAAAAAAATTAGTTTGTGTTCAATTAATTAAACTTTTGTTGGATCATTCCATTTATAATTTCAACGACCCACCACAGCTTTGCAGTGTATCTAGAGTCATTGGACTCCTGCGTTATGAGCTGGGCTAGTTTACCTTAAAATATCTAAAACTTGGTGTGAGTATTTGAGACTGTGAACAGAATCAACAAGCTCATTTTAATTCCCAGTTCTGATTTGAACAATATAATGATTAGTGCTTGCTTTGTAGTTAGTACATCAGTTCCCATCAGTGTTAGCATTTTTTGAAGATTTTCTGTTCTTCCAAAGAGAAACCGACGAGTACCATGGGTCGGTGTAAAGGGACTTTTTACCGTCTTATCCTACTAGACCCTTTCTAGACTTAACTGTAAACAAATGTAAAAAGTAACTGAAAGTGTGTTTTGAAAAATGTATGAGAAGTCGGGTTTATTTTAGAAAGTCCAACAATGTCTCTAAAAAGTCCTGAAATTTAATTTTCGGTGATCTGTAGACCACCAGATAAGTCATCAGATTAAATTGTGCTTCTAGGAATGACCTTATTGTCTTGTAATGGCAGTGGAAGGAGTCTTGTTTAGGCTTTCAGCTGTTACTGAATTGGAAAAGTTGAGCTGAGTGACAGCTCATATATCTTATGATTCTGATCAGTCTATTTCACTCATTGTAGATATTGTTAAAAAACACTTGACATAATGGATCCAACCCTATCCTGGTATTTGACATGGTTCTTTTTTTAATTTGACTCTGGAGTGGCTTTACGGAGATAAGTGTTGAAACTTTTTCTGAAAGAATGAAATAAAGAGAGGTGTTTCAACCAGCTTGGTCTTGAACTGTTTGACCTTGTTTGTGTTGAACACTGTCATAAGTGAAATAAGCACAGGACTTTTTATAATAGTATGAGTTGCCACTTGCACTGTGAATGGAAAAATAACAAGTTGGAAGCTACTAATACACCAGTACTATAGACTGGATGGTATGGTAACACCTCCCTGAAACTCCTAATACTTGGAATCGTATGGCGTAAAGTAAAACTTTTTAGAGGATTGTATCTTGACTCATCCCATCCCATGCAAGGCTACGCTAAACAGACTATGCAAGATTTATTTTGCGCTGTACGATTCCAGGTATTACGAGCTTCTGGGAGGTTCTTACAGTGCATTTCTATGACATCCTGAAGTTTCAAAAAGTCTCTCAAGTTGGCAATTTGGGCTTGAATTTCTCTTCATTTTGAGTTATTTATAAGTAGTATTTAATTATTCAATATTTTTCTGTTACTCAATTTTTTGTTTTAGAAGTAAATTTGGAGAAGGTCTAGTTCGTACTCCTAGTTATGAGGAGTGTTCTACCATAAGAGATTCACAGTTACTTTTGGAGAAGAGATTGGTCAATATTAATATTAGGGTTCCTCATGAAATGCATGCAAGTGCTCAATCTGAACCTCAATTTCAAGCTGGAAGCTTCCCTCTTTTAGATTCTGCTGCTTTTAAGGAACCTCACAGGTATTAGTTTTTCTCATTTAATTTTTGAAGCCTGTTACACATTTTATTATGTTCTCTGCAAATTAAAAAATAGCTCTAGGTATATCCATCATATTCATTTAGAAGAACAATTTTACTTACTGTTTTGTTCATTTACTTCTATTTTTTATTATTAAACATTTCTTAAATTTTATTAGTGGAAATTAACATTTTATTGCAGTTTTGTGATTAAGTTATAAAAATAAAATATTTCATTATTTTCTCTGAACCATCTTCATTGTTTATGTGTTATCACTATCTTCAGGTATTGTTATTTCCACCTTTAGTGATTTGATAGAAATTAATTTGGCTGACTACTCTGGGGAACTGATGAACAATGACCTTTTCTGTTTTTAGAACTAGTAAACACAATAGTCAGCGCCATTTCAGAAAAGAGCATAAATATCCTATGGAAAGATATCATAAAAAGTCACCTGGAACATCAGACTTGCCTCAAGACTTGAACAATTCATTCCATATTGATACATGTTCTAATGGAATTCCATGTATTACATCATTATCTAGTCTTCGACAACCCAAACTAAGTACTGATATGAGTCCTGCCTTCATGGCACAAACCAACTGGGAGTTTGTTGAGAAATTTCTTGAAGTAGGTAGTTTTTTTCTTTCTCTCAATATTTTCAAATATGCTTTGTATTGTTAAATTTCCCACTCATTTTACAAAATTTCAATTTGTAAGAGTTGTGCCATATCTTGTCAAGACAATTCTTAAATGTGGAATCCTGATACTATACAATTCAAAATCTTTTTCTGATGAAAGAAATATCCCTTAAAACATACTCCGACTGAAAAGTGAAAATCAGTTGTGATTTTTGCATATGACAATAATTTTATTGTATCAAGGTTTCACCATTGGGAATTCCTTCTTACAATGAAAATTTGTAGTAGAGCTTCTATTCTCAAAGAACTGTTGAAACATTTTTATTGAATAAGGATGCTTAGTATGTTGAGGGTAGAGAAACTGAATTACCTCTTGGATTTGCTTAAATGTTTTTGAAATGTGTTGATGAAAATATTAATGTACAAATTTTAAACATCTTATGTCATTTAAACATAACAATGAATAATATAAACTGGTTATTGAGATTGGGTCAAAAGAGAAAAAAAAAATCACTATTCCATACTGCTGACATTTTGAAAATTTATATTTTCTAATATATATGAGTACGTGTATATATAGTAGATTATGTATGTATATATTAGATAATCTAATAATTTGTAAGTGTAATAGTGAGGATAATTAATAGTTTTAATATTCTTTGAAATTGATTGTATATTAGGTGAATTGTGGGTTTTTGTTCCTTGTTTATGGTCTTGTGTCTGGGATGTTACGCCACAGTGACTCATTAGTCGTGACTCGCTGAGCGGTGGAGCACGCGTCACACACAGTTCTTTGTAAGCATGAGGGGTGCTCAGTTGGTTTGGTGATGAGTGCGAGACAGTATGTATGCAGATGGGATGTTATGTATGTTATGGTACGCAAGATGGAATACAGGAAAATTTTGTGATTGATGAGTGATGAGTGAGTTGTTATATTGGAATATATACAGGTATGTTTTATTATTATTATTATTCAGTGTTTAACTTATTGCTAGAAAATTAGAATATCGGCTATTTGTAGACCTTGTTGTGTGTAGCCCTGAAGAAGAAAATATAAATTTTCGAAACATCGGCTGTATGGAATAATGTTATTTTTTTATTTTTTATTTTGACCCAATCTCAATAACCAGTGTATATTATAAAATTTGGGGTCAACAATATGGAGTACACATAACAATGAATATTATCCATTCTTACTAATAATCCTCTTCCCTACAAATTGATGATATACTTGACTTCTAGTTGTTGTGGAAGTGGATTGGTCTTGCTTAAAATATTTGGAAAGTTTTTTTAAAAATTCAATTAATGATGTTAAGTTTTTTGTTGTTAATGTTCTAGTGCTTTAGGCAAAATTTGCATTACTTTACTATAAAGTGTTATAATTATTAAAAAGAGATAAAATTTTGTGTAATTAAAATTACAGGATTGTAAGATAAAAACTAAGCGTATGCTTCTAGAGAAAATGGGAACTGAAGCTATTGAATTAGGACATAAAGAAGGTGTTTCAATAACAGGTGTGGAAGAGAATACTCTTATTGCCAGCTTGTGTGATCTTCTTGAAAAAATTTGGTCTCATGGACTCCAGCAAAAACAGGTTAGTAAATCTTCTTTCACTTATTTGTGATTACTTCTTTGATTAATCTTGTTAACCATTGTTTGTATGTTCTATTATTTGAAGTAATGGTATTCTGTGAAAAACTTTCAAATGCCTGAATTTCAGGAGTTGATGGTAATGGTATCATTTATTTTTGGAAACAATACCTTGGTAGGTTTTTTATCTCTTATCGAAAACAAGAATTTGGTTTTCTTTTATTGCTTATTCTGAATAATGTACAAATGTCATTTTCTTAAATATTATTAATTACACCTGATAATGTGTGTGTAATGTTTGTTTGAGAATACACACATTTGCTGTAATGTAATGTTGTAGAGAAAATAGGCAGCCAATTCCCTGAACAGAGGTAGTCAGCAGCTATAGTACGGGGTATGTGAATGTTCTTACAAATGCAGAAAAATTGCATTAATATAGTCTGCACAGAAATTTTCATTCCAAACTGTACTAAATTTTCCAAGTGGCTCAAAATTCTAAAAATCATATAATGTTGTTCTCAGCTGAAATATTTTTGATGTAACCTTCTTTTGTCATGAGAATTATTTCCTTATTTTTGATTAGGAGGTGGTTTAGTTTGTTTTATGTGTTTTAGTATTGAGGATTGAATATGATTTTGTTTAGTTGTTTCAGTGTATGAACATGTTAAAGTGTGTCAATTATTATCCAAACCTTTTGTGTTAAATATATGAAAAATTATTCTGGCTAATTATATGATAGGTAAAATGTACTTCTTTTGGGGTTATTTGTTGACTTACAAAATCATACTTTTTTTCAGTTTCAATCTATGATAAAATTTTGCTTCTGTATGTAACTATTTTCATGTGTATTGTTTGAATTCATGGTTTTGAAAAACACTTAATATGTTAGTCAAGACCAATTTTGCTCTTATCCTTTCTGCCTTCATTTCTATGTTGTGTTTATTTAATAATTATTTCAGATACAAATTTTAATTGAAGTACACTAAACATTTTTGGTTATTAACTCTATTTATTTGTTTAGTTACTTTCTTTTTACCATTTCTTAATGTGGTAATAATGAATTTTTTATAGGGTAAATCAGGATTATGGTCACATCTCACTAACTACCAAGAACTCCAGGAGTGCAATGACACATCAAAACCTATAGGTCCCAATTTTTTGACTCCAGGTATGAACTATGGACTCATCATCTGTATAGTGTATTTTATCATAGGAGAGGATACTGCTTCATTCTTCCATTATATACCCTCTACTGTTTTTGTAGTAAATTATTGAACCTGAGAAAAATCATTGAATGAGCCTAATTGTTTCATTTTTTGGGCTTTAGGGCTTGACAACTAGGTTTGTAAAAGCCTCTACCTAGTTATCTTCAGATACTCTCTAGATATATTTATTCCATATATATTTGTGCATTGTATTACTGTTTTATTGACAATGTAGATTCCCTTAATATGTGCCTCTGGGATTGAGATATGTACTCCCAGAGAGTCGATAAATGACTGCAGTCTATGTAAACCTCTTAGGAAATTGAGAAGGAAGATTTTTAGGGTTAGGTCATTTCCAAAAGTCTCAGGTTTCAGTTTTGGTTTTGTGATCTCTGTTCTCAGTTCTGGTTCTAAACTAAGAATGGCTTTACTAACCTACCACACTAAGTATATGTCAAAAACAGTAGTTTTAGGACTATTATTTGTCCAGTTGGCATACCTAGTTAATATATACCATTCTTATGTTTTGAATGTGCACCAGTTTATCATAATTTTCTATGCTATGAGAATTTACATTCTTGGTTCAAGATCCTGTGAAATTGGAAACAGGAACTGACTCATCCCTAAAAATTTCTAATTTTTATCTTCACAAAAATTCCAAAATTGAATTCTGATTAGTATATAAGTAAAAAATTTATTGTCAAAAAAGCAGATCAATATTGCTATACTAGGTGGATATCTGTGACATTGTTTGCCTGAATTTTGTCATTTTGGTACAAATATTATTTCTTGAATTCCCGTTGATATCCATTCAAACTACATCTTTTCATTCCTCAGTTGCATCATAGTACATAACACACATTACTAAAACATTGTACATGATATGCATTAATATAATATCATACATAATATACATTCATATTACATCAAAAGGGAGATTTTTAATAGTTGTTTCTGCATGTAAACATTTACCATTCGTTTCGCTTCTGGAGGCTTTGAATTTTTCATACACACATTGTAAAAATATTTCTTCCATGAAATACATTAATACTAATATCGAAGAAAATACAAATATAATCCTAGATGGAAACGAGACAATATTAGATCCCTTTTGTAATGGAAGGAATGCCTAGAGGCCCGGTAGTATGCAGTAGTATAAAATAAGTGAGAATGAGGAGATTAGTGTTGACGATAAGAACCTGAATTTTTTACCCTTATCTTGCATTTTGAAGTGAAATGTTGTGATACCCATAAATTGATTTTTCAGTATTTGAATGAGTAATGTTTAAATAAAAACCAAGGCGGTATCTCAATTAGTGAATCTCAATTAATTAGATGTAGCCAAAATTCAAGAAATGACATTTTACTCCAATTTACCTCTTTAAAATCGGAAAATCATTTCTCATTTTGCCTCTACCATATAAAAGCAACATCAACTCAAAATTTCAAGTTCTCAACTTTTATAGTTTTGTCTGTACATTTATGATTTGGCCAAGACAAAGCCACTTGTTAGTAATGATTAATACAGAGCATACAAAATGTTAAATTTATGNTGTAAGTTAATCTGTAAAAGGACTTAAGTGTTGCTTTGACTGCAAGATTTCTGCACAAATCAGTTGGAAGTTTCAGGTTTTCCTTTCATCAGCTCAGAAGACATTAGTGTCAAAGTGGTATTTTAAAAATATTTTCTGTTTTTATATACATTCTTTATGTAAAATAATTACTTGACTTATATTCTACATTGTAAAGTCTTGATATCAAAATACCTTAGTAATTCCATGTTTTTCCTCTTGAACTTGAAATAATAATTTCACCTTGTAGTTATGTTTGAAAGGATGCTGAGGATGAGGTAGAACTCTCAGAAAAATTAACTGTAATGAAAAATCTCTGAAGTGTAAATTGGTAGATGAAATAACAATGGATACTTACTTTGCTAATGAGAAGGGATTATGTCTCTCAAAAAAATTCCAACCAAAACTTAAGAATTGGTTGTATTTTTGTGAGTGAATGATCATTTTATTTTGATGACAAGACATTGCTTTTCTGATAGCCCTTTATGAAATAAGAATTGATCTATCTTTTTGTTTTACTAAAATTAATGCTTTCATTATTGATATTATGTTTTGTTTCACTGCAGCCTTGGCATGGTGTGTTTTGAGGAAGAGACTTGATTGTACGTCTTCATTGTTATATTCTTGTATTATAGTAAGAAGTATCTGATTGTTGTAGAGTATTTGAATTTTAATTGCAATTAATGCTTTTACATTTATTTTTTGTGTAGCAGATTATGGTACATTTCTCCCAGATATGGTGTGTGTTCACCTTTTCCATTTCTGTTTTATCAATGAATCTTTTAATACCTATTGTTACTTGTTAAGATATTGTAATTAATGACTGACCAGAAATATTTATTAGAGATGAATGGGAGTATTAAAAAATATTTTTCATTTTCACCTCAATTTTTAAAATTTCTTGATTTGCATTTATAAATATTTTCCTCCTAACATTGTGTGACAAATTTTCAACAAATTACTCTACAGGAATTGCTCTTACCATCATTTGTGATACATTTATGGTGTGTGTAGCGAACCAATTTTATTATTTTTCCTTGTTTATTGGTGAATTTTAATTCTTGATCAGGATTGAGTTGAGGGTTTGTTTTTCACTTTGTTGTTTTACTTGAAAATATTGAGGTAAAACTTACTGTAACTATCCTATCTATCTAGCACTAAACTACCTCAACTCTTCTTTAGAATATTCAGCTTTGTTCCCAAAAATTGTTAGTAGAGTTGAAAAATATAAGAGTTGCTTGGTTAAGAATTGAGAAGAAATAATACAAAACCAATGTTAAGAAAATCCATATTACTTATCCTCTAAAGTAATCTTGTGTTTTTTTTTCAAATGTTGTTCATAGTTTTTCCATGTCAAAGTAACTAAGTTTATTTTTATGTTTGTTCCTTTCTGTTACCAACATATTCTCTTTTGTTGTACCTAGACCCACATATTTTCTCACTTATGGAACAGTATTAAGTTTTCTGTAATTATCCAAATAAGACCCCCCTTTTTTTGCGAATAAGTTGTCCAAAAATCAGTTGGGGGACTATATTTGGAGTTTAGGACAGGAAAACTGCTCATTCAAGGTTTTGCGGGTGAAATCGAGTTAAGCGAACACAAACCATAACGCAACGCAAAGCCAATAGAAGTTACTTTTATGCAAAGAAAACTGTTGAAATAGAAATAAGAAATGGTGAACAATATCGTAATGTCACTTCAGTCATCAATGATGGTGAGATTTGACACTCATTCAAAATGGAAACCGAACTGGTCTCTCGTCTAGGAATGTCTGATCACTGGCACTTTGATACACGATTCTTTCGAGAAACAAGGATGGCACTGTGAAAGTTATTCTATTGAAGAATCTTTGGTGCGAACTTGAAACTGCAAGTTCTAAATTATGCTAAGGCACATGGAAATAATGCAGCATCATGAGAATTCGAAGTAGAGCCATAGTCCGTGCGAATCTGGTGATGTGAAGACAAGAAAATTAACTGCACCAGTTAGCTATTCATTTTTAAATCTGTATGATTATACTTGCCAGAGCCATTTCATGTGGAATGTTTTATAAGCATTTACCTTCAGAAAGACTTTGATTTTTCATTTTTCTTTAAGTTTTGTGTCCTAAAATAAGGGGGAGTGTAATATTGTTCCCAAAGTATTCAATCCTCTAAACACTTCCTTTTCTTAAATTTCAATTTCAGGTAGCTTTTCATGTCACAATTTATTCCTGAAAAGATTTAAAATTTTGAAACTTGGAAAGATATCTTGTGTCACTTCATCTGCTATTGCTTGAAATTTATTTAATTTTAATTGTTTTTGTACATATTGCATAAGAGTCACAAAAGACTTCAAGTTTTAACTCAATGTATTGATTTACCTCATAATTATCATTTGTTGATCATTCAATCCATTTTTCATACAAACTTTTGTCAAATTAATTCCACTTTCATATTCTCATTGCATTAAACTCTTTTACTAGTTGATATCCAGACTTGGAAATGCCATTTTGCTATTCTTCATCCATAGCAATGAAATAAATCTGTCTAGCCTCAATTTTCTTTCATGCATAATTCTTTTCTCTTTCTTTCTTTTTTTCCTCTTCTATTTCTTTATTCTATAGACTCTGCATTGTTTGTCCGAATTTGTTTCATCTCAAATTTATTCTATTATTCTGTAGCTGAACCTGTAGTTTGTTCTGATTGTTCCCTTATTATTATTATATCATTTCTCGTTATGCTAAATCATTTTGTGATTAATTGTTATTCTGGTAGAATTGGAATATCTGGGTAATATATTTCATTAAACAAGCTTCTTTTCGTAATGTTTGGTGAACTATTATTTGGTGTCCCTTTAGTGTACCTGATCCTCACAAAAATTGTCTCATGACCTGTGTTTACTTCCTTGAAAATTGTTTTACATTGCTATTGGGGGCTGGAAAAAAATTGCAAGTTGTGATAATTGTGATTTCTGTATGAAAATAGGGAAACAATTTGTAAATATCAGCGATATTATTTTATTTGCAAAAATTCTGCTAAATGATGTTATGAATAGAAAGAAAACTAATCAAAATTGGAAATAAAAATATTTAAAAATGTGTAAATGCTAATATTCATGTAGATTAGTAATCTGAAAGGCTTCAGCCACATTATTGCACTTTTCCCTTGAAATATATGAAAGTTTGCATACATAAAATGATTTAACAACACTAAGGGTAGAAGACTAATGTAGTGCATTTTGATTCACTGTTGTTATGTCAATAGACTAGATGTTTAAGCACACACTTGCACTTTTGTGGTTAAGTTAGTGCTATTGAGCAGTGGCGTATCTATGGGGAGGGGCTAAGGGAGCTATAGAACCCCCCCCATTGGACCTGAACTCTTAACAGATAAAATTGAAGTTGATAAATGGCATACTTTGTAAAAGTGTTAGCAGATTAATAACTGTTATTAGTTATAATATTTATTGTTATAAATAATACTACGTTGTTAATTTTATGAATAATACTAGATTAAAAAATTAATCATACCTGTTTAATAGCATTAATAAATAATTATTTTTGTTATTAGTAATACCAGATTGTTAATTATTTATTTGATGCATTTTATTTAAAGGGAATATTTATAAAATTTGTTTTGTAAAATGTAATTTTTAAACAAAAATGCTTCTCGGTTAGCCTCCCCCCCCCCTATTGATTATGGTCTAGATCTGCCACTGCTGTTGAGTGGTATAACACATATTCGGTTAAACATGTGAATTAAGTATTGATACTGGAGTACTAACTCACTTTCCTATTCAAGAATTAGGGCAGTGAGAGGAATTTTTCTCAATTTGTAAGTTACAGAAAAACAAACTTGAAAGAAGATAATGTTAAATGTAGTAGAAGTGTGTTGTGAGGCAATTGTTGAAGTGTTAGTAAGTTTTCTATAGGCATAGTTTTCAAATAGGCATTTAAAACTTTTACTTCTTTTGCTTGCACATGGTTTTTTGTTTATTTTTTTTGTTTTCAAATTTGTCATCTCTTTCTCATTTGGAAAAGAAAACAATGGCATTGTAGAGTCAGATTCATTTGTCATAAAAGTGTTCCATATGTTCAAGTGAACTTATTGATTTTATATATTTTTGTCTATCCTTCAAACTAAAACTTTAACATTAAGTATTAAATATAATTTAATTCTTGGTTGTTATAAACAAAAAATACATGCTAATTTCAAAATAATTTATGCTTATGTTGTAAAAAATACATGCTATTTTTTCTGGTCCCAAATATTGAGATTTATTCCACAAATGGCTACTTTTCTTCTGTTCTTCAAAACCGATTAATTATTACTATTGACCAAATTTTTATTTCCTCTTTAATTGCTCTAAGACCTTAAAATATTAAAGTTTAAAAGAAAATTCTGTTTTCTTGATAATTGCAGGATTTAAGAAACAGAGCTCATTACTATGAATCATTTGTCAGAAATATGAATTTTGGAATTAGCCTGCATAAATTATTTTGTGAGGACAATTCTTTATTTGCATGATTTTATTTTCTTTCTTACACTATTTTTTTTTTTTGGTCTTATGATTTTAGTATTGTCTTTGAACAGCTGAATTAAAAGTTTTAGACATTTTTTTGTAGTACACAAACAATTGTATAAAATTAATGTTTCTTTATTTTTGTTGTAGAATATTCATTTTAATGTTTTTGACTCCTTTCAAATTCTCCAACTGAAGTGAAATGGGTCTGAAATGATATGGAACATAATAGCTTATTATTTCTCCAGGGTTATCTCCTATTTTAATTACTAGAATTGTGTTAGATTTGTAACTGATAATAAGGTGGTATTTTTTCTTTGTATCTTGCCAAAAAGTATGATTGAAATAATTATCTTGATGAAAAGTGAAATATTCATTTGAATTACACTCTTAACTCGGGAGTAATTTTCTTCAATTTGATAAGGAAAAAATAAGTATGGTTTGATTTTTCTTGTGCTGAACCACTTAAGATTTCTTTTGTTGAGTCCATTGATTTGAGGTGGAGAACATTTCATTATTGCAATACAAGTTTTAAATTCTGTTCATTCTTTTGTGTTGGTAGATCTTTCTTCCATGGCTCTGGAGAGTGATGAAGTAACATCTGCGGTGGGACAGGATATTAAGAAGCCCTGCGATAAGAAATCTCCTGGTGAAAGGAAAACTGTTGGGTTATTAGAGCAACCTATTTTGCATCCGTTACCAATTTCGCTATCATTTGATATGAGGTATGAGGTAACTAAGTATTGCAATTATGTGTGGGTGTTATTTATTTGAAGTTTTTGAATTTTTCTGTCATAGAAATGTTCAAGCTATGACTGACATTAAAACGCACATTGGATATGCTCGAGCGTGGATTCGTCTTTCTTTGGAAAAGAAATTACTTTCTCGACACTTAAGAACTCTACTGTCAGACACAGCACTTCTAACGTGAGTAAAAACTAAGCTATCTTGTACTACAAGATTTAATTAAAGGAGTCTGAAATAAGATTTAGTCGTTGCTCTGAATTCAAATGAAATGAGAAATTTAAATCAATGTAGGAAGTTGTTCTTATAAAATATAAGTATCGTATGTATGAGGTAAACTGAAGGAAGTTCATATGCAAGTTGCTTTAACAGTATGGGGAGATACAGTGAAATATCAGTATAAGGATCATGAATGGAATCTTTTTTGTGCTTTATTTTGAAAACGCAAATTTTAGTAAAAAAATTGGACTATATTATGTGGTGCTATTATTCTACATCTCACCTTCCATCTTGACCTATTGCCTATATGTGCCGGTTGGGTAGCTGGGGAGAGGGTCTGAGCCCGTGCCAAAACTTTTTTCAAGTTGTTGTGAAACTACTTTATAAGATATTGTTAATTTACCATTTGTTAATTAATGAATAACATGAATTAATTAATCTCTGAATTACAAGTTTATAGTAGTAACACATGAAACAGTTTTGTGAAATTCTTTCTTTATTCTTCATTTAACTTTCTTACTAATACAAGGTTCTTAATGTTGGCTGGTGGATTACATTTTTGCTTGTTCTTGTGAAATTTCTAGGACATTATATAAACGATCTGCATTTCTTCGGTGCGAGGAAGAGAAGGAACAATTTTTGTATCATCTTTTGACTTTGAATGCTGTAGACTACTTCTGTTACACCAACACATATATTACTACTAGTAAGTGCAATGCTGTTTGATCTATCCTTCAATTATTGTAAAAATATTTTTGTGTGGGATTAATACTTAAACTATTGAAACATTATCTGAAAGTACAGTTGTCTGGGCTCTAGGAATAGAATTTTATTATGATGTATACTATGTAATTGTTTATTGAAAGAAAATGGAAACAATGAAATATTTAAAACAGTTGCAACAGTTCTTAAAACATTTACTGAGTTGCATATATATTCTCATTGTATAAATACAGTAAATATGTGTATATTCTGCATCAGTATGTGAGGCAAAACCTCTTTGATGAGTTTTTCAAAATGTAAATTGCTTTCAAGTTTCAGTATTTTGTTTACATCCCGAAAAAAGAGGTGAAGTTAATAAAATAATGTAGTGACTTCACTATATAAGTTGTATGTTAAGTTGGGGAGAATGGGTTGACTGGAGATAAAAGGAAGGTGATTAATAATCATATTGCACTGCATGATTTATCACATAGTATTATCAGGAAGGAAAATCCATGAATTTCCATGTAGTTTGTCTTTAACTAGGATTTTTCATCATACTTAAAAGAAATATAAAATTTAAAATTATTAATACCCCTTTTGAGTGCTTTGTCCTGTTCCTCATAAGGCTAATAAGAATTAAATTCTTTAAACCACCTAAAATTATTATACCATATTGTATTAATTCTTAAATGAGATTTTTGTGGTTTAATTTAAATTATAACTTTATAATACTAATTGAGTTTTTAGGGTACAAAGTCGTGCTGGTCTTGTACTTAAAGGCACATAAAGAAATTTCATCTTAAACCAAACTTCTATTTTTTTCTGCTATTATTGAATTCTTATTCTGAATGCACTGACCTTTTGTTCATTTTTGCTTTCTTAAATTTGCTAAGCATTTTTTTATTTTCACATTTATTTTGATTGCCTAACTTTTTACATTGCAGAAGTACCGTACAGGGTTTTGATTTTCCCTTCACGGAAGTCCAGTGCTGCTGCTACATCAGCAAACACTTGGGTTGCTGTTTCTGGAACTTTAGATGAAACTTCTTGTGTGCCAATACCTCGGGGATCACTGGACTTCATTTTTCAAGTAGGTTCAGTGGTTTTGCTTCTCTTATTTTAAACTAAAAACTTTCAGTAAATTTTATTGTTTTACTTCCCTGTGATCAGCACAAGAATTTAGGTATTTTGACTACATTACGAATTGGACATGATAATAATGGTCCATCTCCAAAGTGGCTGGTAGAACACGTTATTGTGAGAAATGAAGTTACTGGACACACGTACAAGTTGGTTGATTTTGCCAAATATTGTTTGGTTTCATATTTTAGTCCCAGTGCAGCTTTTGTACTCAATACATTGCCTTTTTTATTGTAGATTCCCTTGTGGGAGATGGTTAGGTCGAGGAATAGATGATGGCTCAACTGAAAGATTACTTGTTGGTGAATTGGTTCCTCAGCATGTAGACAATGAAGAATTAATTGAAAGCTGCCGCACTCCTCCAAGATGTCGCAGTCCCAGTGTTCCCAGGAAGGCTTCTGTTAGCACACTTTCTGAACTTCAGAGAATGCTGGGTAAGGTTTTAATTTGTTTCTGAAATGCTATTTTCAATTGCATGAAATGTTGAGTTACATTGCTTTATTGTGAGGAAATTTCAATTTTTGAAAAACTATGGTGAATTTACCGTATTTACACGAATGTAGTCCTCCCTCTTATTGTAGAAGTCAAAATTTAGAAGAAAAAAATGATGTTGATTAAAATTGAAGTCTTTCTGCTCATTCAAAATTCCACGTGAAATGGTTGTCTGTGGTAAGTATAATCATAAGGATTTTTAAATGAAAAGCTAACTGGTGCAGTTCAACTTATTGTCCTGTAATCACCAGATCCACATGGACTTTGGCTCTACTTTGAATTCTTGTGCCGCTGTTTTATTTGTGTGTGTCTGCACATAATTTAGAACTCGCAGTTTGAAGTTAGCATCAAAACACATTTGATCCAATTTTTGCCCAACTTACGTTGTGTCGAAGAAGATCACAGTCTCTTGATAAAATTGTGTGTCATGGTCAGCACTGTGACAGTAATCTGTCATTCCTAGATGACATGGACCAGTTCAGTTTCCACTTTGAATGAGTGTCACCTCCCTCTATTATTGATAGATGTTCTTTGTGTTACTTTACATATACGACTTGTGTTCGTTCAACTAAGTTTTCATGAAACTTAGCAGTTTTCCTATCATAAACTCCAAATATAATCCCCCACAGATTTTTGGGCAAATTTTTTCAAAGAAAAGGTGGGGGACTAAGTTTGGATAATTACGGTAATGTAAAATTTAAAAAAGGAAATCTTTATCTTCCTTATCTAGTAGGAGGATCTCCTCACTTGTTGAAGTGTCTATAGACATTTCTTATAAGAAGTTACTGCATATTGTCCTGTCTGTAGATACTTTTAAATAGCTCACTCCTGTTGTGAGGGCTTGTCCTTTTCAAAAACACCCTTATCCCATCCTATGGAGTGAAACTTGTATAGCATGCTCTCCTTCGTTACAATGAGCTATACTAATGTTTTAAACTATTGATGTCACTGGAACTGGACTATATAACCTGCTCATTATCACAGATAAACAAAATATTAACTCTTGAACTCTTTTAGAAAATTTTCCTCTTGTTTTTGAGAATGATTATAAAGGAAATGGTTATTGTTGCTTGCAATAAGAAAGAAAGAGATAATTAATAATTATACAATAATGATTTTTGTAGAGTAGTATTACCTTATTTGTTTGAATATAGTATTATGTTTTTGAAACAAAAACAGTCATGGAAACCATACTTGTATTATTTTATTATAATTGAGACATAAGATTTGATGCTTTAAAAAGAAAATTTTATTCTGTTATGATACTGAATTCTCTCCAAGAGTCAGCATCCACTCCAAAAATGCATTAAGTACAATTATGGTATGCAATTCAATATTTTAAGAAATTCTCAATATTTTTTATGTAAATTTACATGTTTCCTTTTGTCTTATGTGGACAAATTGTTTTTACATTTTTGTTGAAAAATTATAGGAAAACAATAACGAATGCTGTAGTGGTTTGAATAGACTATTTACAGCATCTTTTATTGTAAAGCTATATAGAAGAGACTGATGCTTGAACAACTAGTGGTATCGGCTGCACTAATGTTGTAGGAAAAGGGTCTAGTACAGGGGTCAGCAACCTATGACCTGAGGGTCACCGAGTGACCCATTTGATAATTTCAAGTGACTCACTTTAGTTCTGAAAATAAAGTATAATATACAAAAATAAATTATAAAACATAAACATGAAACAAACATTTTGTGAATAAAAAGAAAATTGAAAATAGATACTAAGAACAACATTTTAGTTCGATTACCATGGATCTTATACACATAAGTGTTTATGTATATAAGATCCATGTTGAAAATATCTCTGACCCAAACATCTCTTTAATACTCACATTTTGGTTGATTTTGACCGCAGCCAAAAAAGGTTGCCGACCCCTGATCTAGTACATTACAAATAAAATCAAAATATGAGAAGGAGTAACGATTTTTATTTCATCTCACTAGGCATAGGTGAGGCAAAAGAGGACCAACAATGTTCAAGCTGCAATTATTATTTAGTTGTGTAATTTTTTTAATCTATACTCAATCCATATTATACGTGTAGCCATATCCCAGCACCGGTATGCTCAGGTTTTCCATTGAGCACTTTGATCCGAGTTGATGAGATAGTCCCTCACTTGCATCCTGAGAGTACATTTGTTTCTTGTCTTGTGACTCCATATGATCTCATGCAACTGCTTTTTGGCAATAAATAATTTTATATAATTTGCAAGAAAATCTGGTACAAGCAAATTTTTCGCCTGAGCATTGTGTAGAAAGAAGAAAGAGTGAGATATTCCTGTTCAAGTAGAAAATGATTCAGGAATCCTAAGAAGGGTAGATTTGAAGAAGTGAACCAACTTGTGCAATTGTACATTTCAGAAAAGTGAAATAAAGGATTCCCCATAAATCGTGAAGTAATTAAGACTTAGGTAGCACAAGAGATAGCAAAACGCTTGAATTGTACCAGAAGTCTATTTAAAGCAAGTTTAGGATCATTTACTGATGGAGTTTTGATGGTTGGCTTCAAGTGGTGTGGGGTCCAAGACCAGATGCTTTATTACGAAAAACAAAATGGAATGCTTACTTGTAATTCTCTTTGTGAACAAACAAGAGAAGAACTCAAGAGAAAAAAAGCAGAGACGAACTCAGATATGGTCAACATTCCCGAGAGGGGGAGGGGGACATCTCAACCTTAAGCACTAGAGGATGTAGAATAATCTGATCCAGAAATGTGAAAAAAGTCCAAATCTGCAAATGTTGACTTGGTAGATCCTCTCAGTGTTCAACAAGAAAAGCGGGTAACTCCATTCTAAAAGGTTTAAAAAATGTTATATTTCTTATATTATGGATGGCAGTGAAGACAATATTTTTGGAATGATAGGAAATTCAATGATAAATCCAGTTCTTCTTCAAAAAATGAGAAAAGTTTGTTGAATATTTCAAAGTGGGTTTTTGCTCCAAAAATCATCTCAAAAACTTGATTTCAGAAATATTGTTGGACAAACACGTTATGTTAGATCTTCTGTTTGTATGTTTGCTTATTATAAGATTACAATCATTTGAACTTGCCTGATTGGATTCTGGTTATTAAATTGTTGTATCATTCTAAGTTAGTGATGTTATTGTAACAGAATTCTTCCTTTGGTCCCCGTTGGAATCTATTCTCAGGAAACTTACTCTGAAACAAACTCTTTTCTTGTTCTTGATTGGTTGAATATTCTTATTCGTTTACTTATAAATTTTTGTTTATTCCAGGTGATGCTGTGAACAAAATTGTGAAGTTTTATTGTAGAAGAAAGTATGAAAAAGATAGGAGTACGCTTACATTACTACTTTGTGGAGAAATGGGATTGGTTTATTGTTTGGAACAAGTGTTCCTGTATGGCTTTAAGTCTGCTAGACTATTTGGAAAAAATTTGTACTTGTGGGATTATTTTGGTAAGTAATATAGGTAATCCAGAAGCTTAATTATTGTATTGGGAAGAAACTGTTGTTGGAGTAATTTTTGTTGTTCAAATGGTTAATGGTATAATTTCTCAATTCATTTTGATAAGAAATAAAACTGTCTATTAAAGTGTTCCTTTTTGTGCATATTGTGAATTTGTTTCATCTGTTTTATTAGTTCGTGTCAGAGAACAATATGAAATATGTCGACTTGAAAATCTTCATACTAAATCAGAAAATAATAGCTCTAGTACTTTTTATATTGGAGAACTGAGATGTAGTGAAGAATCACAAGATATAATGCCACATTATTGTAATTTATTGGACCAAATAAATGGATCTAGCCATTCACTCGGAAAAGATGGCAAATTTCAACTTTTTATGTGCCTTTGTGCAAGGTGAGATTCTGTTGTTTTTATGCTATAGATAGTAATCTATGAAATGATCTTTAGTCCACTCATGGTTTTGCTCATCTGTCCTGGATATTCGCATAAAGTAAGCTAATCTGATCTGTGTATACATAAACATTGGAATTCGAGGTCTTCGGCTCATTTTCATGTTCAATGTGCTGTCAATGCCATTATTCAAATGGACATGTAATGTTTTGTTTAATATCTAGAGTCAGATGCAGAAACCATGGCTGATATTTTGAATATCATTGTTGAATATTTGTAAGTCATTCTTTTCATTTTGGAAATTGTGCCATCTAGATATGGACTATGAGAAAAATTATCTATTGAAAAGTGATTATTCATCTGTGTGCCTGGAGAATCAAACCTGCTTCGTAGCTTTTCAAACCCAATATCTCTACTATTCTAGCAATCCGATATTTCAGGAAACACTGTATTTGCTCTATGGTATTGGGCAATAGATAGTATATTAAATACCAACAACTGACTTGTTACTGATCATTTAAGCTGTTTAATATTTGCTTGATTTTCAATGTATGATTACTGTCATATTGTGACTAGATTTAAACCGCTCACCCTTGTTGAAGTTCAAAATTAGGAAATTAAAGTGCGTTTGAAGTGAAAACTTGATGTGTTGTGCATGCAAGGTAATCAGAAATTGCCGTCACGAATGAAAGATATTTTCATGGTATTTTTTCTGTTTGTTTTACAGAGATCATCTTCTACATCGTATGATTCCATGCCTTGCATCATCTAAAGTTACAGTGGAAATGTATGAAGAACAATCCTTTCTTCGTGATCCATCCTTAATAACATTCCTCAAGCAGATATTGGGTTCCCTTAATGAATTTGATATAATTCTGGAAAATTCCTTGACAAAGGGTATTGGACACTAAAGTTCTATACCACTTCCTTGCCTCTTCTGTTTTCTATACCTATATTAAAAATTACTGACATTTTTGGAGGATCTTAGAACTGTAACCATTGAGATTATTTTGTTGTGTACCTCCACTGGTTTATTATTGCTGCTGACATCTGTATATATGACCGTTTACACATTTCTAGAATTCTATTTCTTTGTATTGATATCTGCTACTATTTAAGTGTTTTGACATCTACTCATCTACATTTTCTTGTGATACTTATAATTTTTATAATACAAAGAATGATGAAAGATATTTGGGTCAGTGAGGCTTAGGAATTTTACCTTTTTATATTATTGTAAATGAGAAAGGTGAATTTTTGTTTTCTATTATGCTTTTGCTAGTCACATAGCTAGACTTCCAAAAATTTTGAATTTGGTATGTGTTATTTTAAATTTTGAAATTTCTCCAAAATGGAGATCCATGACTTACACAGCACTGTGCACTGCTGCTACACAGTGACTTTCAAATTCTTTAAAATGCTCTTTGATGCATAAATGTGATAAATGTTATTGGTGTTTATGTTTAAGTTATACCATTGTGCATGCAAGTTTTGCTGCTTCACTTCACCCGTAACCTCTCCATTCTTATAGACATAAAAATTAAAATTAACAATTAAAACATCTGTGATTTGTTAGTTAGTATGGTTATATCGTGCTGGTATAATAATTTTATGATGGATATCAACGTAATTGATAAATGAATGAAGGCTTTCGTGGCCGGATCGTGAATAAAGGGAGAATGTTATGGGCCTAGAAGCGAATTTCTTTAGGATTACTCCAAATATTTCACCTATGACTGTGTTGGACATCTTCAGTGGACTCTGAAGGATAGATCATATGGTGTTGATGACCTGAAACAAGTTAGCGATAAGTCATTTGCTTCTGACACATTGTTTGTGTGCTTGCTCTTTCCACATAAGTCATTTTATTGAAGATTCCTACCTTGGTTGCAGGTGTAACGTTTGGAGTTATAAAAAAATATCATGATTTCTGGACCCATAATACTTCCACAATCAACATAATTGTTACTATATAATAGGTAGTGAAAATGATAGAGGAATTACCCTGAATTTTCTTCATTGTTCTATATTTTAACCAAACCTGTTGTTAGTAGTAGAGAAATGTTACACTTATCCTTCTGCTCGTGAAACAATGATTTGTGTCTTATTTCTGGAGAGATCAGATGTAGTATATCTACGTATATTAATGTATAAATGGAAGATGTGATTAATCTCAATATTTATGTTTATACTTCAGTTTTATGAAGGTGCAATTGTATAAAATGTCAAAACTTTTATCCTATTTATTTTTTAATGGCTATTTAAGATCAAATGTTAAATAAAATACTTTTAGATGGAGCTTCTTAGTCTCATAATTTTTGTTAGAACTTTAATGTTTAAGAAATTAAATTAAAATAAAGTATAGTTGCCCTATTCTGTGATAATTTTTGTCTGAAAATCTTTTTTGTATCTTTTCTGTTAGGTTAACTGTTTAACATCTACACTTGGAATCTTGTTGTTTTTTTGTTTTTTTTTGTGTGTTCAGCTTTGATTTTTTAGGTTTAGATTTTAGTTTTCTAAAACTGTGTTCACCCTATGTCCCTCTACTCAGTACATCTACACTGTAAATAGCTTTCGATAATCTTGAAGTGAATAAATTAGGTTGAAGGGTATTACTTTCTTACGCCTATACCAAACTTTCAAGAGAGATACCATTCATGCAGGTGTAATAGATATATTGAAATGAAAAACTTGGAACTGTTTTTGAGAAAATTTACGAATTATATTTTGATCTAAATATGAAGTACCCGTTTTATTTAAGTTGAAAGCAGTTCAGAGTATGTGCAGGGGCAACCAGCGGATATTACACCAAATACGAAATATCAATGAAATTGACTCGACCATTTAGCCAGAATAGGTGCATGCAGTGGTGTATGCAAAAAATATCTTGGTGTATGTTGGATCCTTCAAATAATAATGGGGAGGGGACTGAATCTTAAAAGGTCATCTATTGGACGACTATTAAAAAGTGCAGTGAATAATATAGTAACTCGGCCAAATATAAGAATATGTTCCTATGAGGGTTCGAAAAAAATCATAGATGTTATATTACTACAAATAATATTGCGGTTCCAAAAATGTCTTATTCTTCGCTCTTCATATTTACGGTAGTTATAAAGAAATATTTTTCCGCACTATTTTCTTCTCTCTGCCACCGTTAATATTAGTATGTTAAGGTATGATAATTATAATATGGCTCGCGACAGCGAGCCATAAACAATTGTTCGGTCACAGTCGGCGATTCCGTTTTAAGAAAATCCGTTTAAGTGTGAAGGTAGAGGTAGCAGCACTCGCGGAAGGATATACGAAGAAAATAGGTTAGGATAGGACCATAATGTTAAATTGGTCAATTGTATTATTCGTGATTGGAAGGATTTGTGCCTCCGAGCACACCTTTTCGTAAGCCTCTGGACCGACTGACGCATCATGCAAAACAACTCTTTTTTGGTATATCAGGGATACCTGAAATATATCCGTCAGAATCTCGCTATTACAACACTACATAAATGAGGAAGTAAGAAGATTGTTTATCACGCCGATGTGCGAATCTGACAAAAGATTTATTTCAATGAGATATAAGTACAGTCTGGATTGAAATAGTATTTCAGCACCTGAAAATGAGGAACATGAATGGAAGTTTAAACTTTGAAAATTTCAAAGAATTATTTCTACATTTCCTAGTTATTTCTTACATTTTATTGGATTAATTCACAGGATAAGGACACAAGATACGTGTCCCCTATTTCACTTGTAGGATGTAAAAAAAGCGGATTTGCCTTGCACATTGGTCGCGGGATAAACAAATGTAGACCAGAACTACAGTGGGCATAACGCTTACTTGATCCTCGGCTTCGCTACGTATTTATATTGGTAGAGTACCATGAACTGCCGTATGAGACTATCCAGATGTATGAGTAGAACAGAACGTTTAGATACGGCTTTCCAACAACGTGCCAATGTTGATTACGTATGAAATAATTCGTGTTGTGGATAATTAGAAACATCTGAGGGGTACTAGTTTTACAAAATATATTGAGACAATTTTAGTGAAAGTAATATTCTCCAGTGACCAATCGCGGTCCGTCCTTTGAGTCGCATTCCATCTGATGACAAGGCGAACAATATAGGAAAATTTAAAAATCAGAATACACAAAATTTGGGAGAACTGCCAACCTACACAATTGATTCCCCCTATGTCGTATACAACTTGACTAGTGATATTTTCATCTTTTACGTTGGATTCACTACCACCAAACCTGACAAAATAACACTAGGAGAACCTGTTCTTAAAATTTTCTTTTTTATCCTTTGTAGAGTAACACAAAATCACAATTCCAATTTACAAAATACATGTGTAATTTATCCAAGAAATCTTAATTTTTTTATCTACTTTCAACGAAATTCATTTTGCGGTAGTTTCTTTGTTGTTTCCATAGCGTTGGTACGCCCGTTACGAATATTGCAATAGTGCCACACGAATATTTTAGCGGGCGTGCAGCGGGCGTGCTTCGTATGTACGAGTGTATTGTGCTGGTTTTGTGTATAGTTTCACGAGATGTCGTTCTCGTTGAATAATTTCTCGAGCTAGTGTGTGTTAATTTTGTCAACCATTGCCGAGAAACGGAAAAGGATTCCTGCAGTTCAGAGTTCATTGCAGAAGTGTATTTTCCATATGTACTCGTTCATTAAGAATGACCCTCGTGGAAGTGTATTTGATACTGGAAGCGAAATTGAAGTTTTGGTGAGAATTGCCCAATTACTAGGTGTAAGTATTTCTCTGCATTAATTATGATTTCATATTAATCGTAAGTTATCAATTAAAATTATTGTGTAATACAAATATGTGGATTTAGGTTAACCAACAATGAACACTTTTAGTTCAGTTTAATAAGAAAGCTATGTTTCAACTTCCAGCTAGGCTTCAATATAGTTCAGAAGATTGTGAAGAGAGGGAAAGAAGGAGAAAAATTTGTCACTCCTAAGAAGAGGAAGCGAGGCTATCCTGTTACGGGCATAGAAAATTTTTCTCAGAAAGCCATATCATGTTATATTTATGATCTTTGCAAAGGTATGATGTCCTGTTATTTGTATGCTAATAATGTAAATTGTATCTAACAATAAGTTAGTAATCATTCATGACTAGTAGTATTGTTGATTGACTCAGAAATAACTCTTCCAAAAATGTGTGATATTAATAGGAAAGCCACCATCAAAATCTTGGTGTAAACCAGGTGAAACCAAGGCAATGCTTAAGCGACCCCCAGAAAGTAGGAGGTTAGTTGTACAGTACATGCGGGAAGTAAGGAAGGATTTGTGTCAAGTAAGTATCAAAAACTGAATTAGAAATGTTAAGAATATTTATGTTTCTTAGGAGTAATTTTCCTTATTTTTTGTTTTAGATGCAGATTTACTTTTTGTCACCAATTTGAAAACTGGTGATGATTATCATGGTGCTATGGATAGCACAAATTTTGAGAAATGAACCTGAGAGAAACTAATTGTCGGTCTAAAAAGTATGGGGCACTGTATGGTTGTTCTTGATAATGCCTCCTACCATTCGAGACTGTTGGAGAAACAACCCACCACAAAGTGGAGCAAAGGTCAACTTATGGTACATTTTGCTTTGTACACTTCAACTTAGTGACACCTTAACATAAGCCTAAATGTAATTATTTTTGTAATATGTGGTTGAATCAACATGGTGTTTGCCCTCCGGCCAATGCAAGAAAGGATTATTTGCAAGGGATGTGTAAGGTGTTTAAAACCAAGCTGAATAGGTTAGCTAAGTACTAAGAAATCATTAAAAGTTCTATTATTTATGTGAATGTTAACGTGGGTTTTTGCTGTTTTCACGTCGCATGACTTTGTCATCATCCCATACACACTACATTCAACCTTTGGATCCCTGAGATAAGGCATTATGTACCTGTCTCTGTGGAACCTATGTTAAACCAGAAGTATAGACATTATTATTTTACTTCCAGAGAGATATTTATTATTCTACCTAATTTTATTTGTATTGTATACATTTAATAATATTTATATGTTTTATCAGTTTAAGTTTATCAATTTACAGTTTGGTGTCATATTTTGAGGGTATAAAACTATCTCTTTGATTTTCTTTCTAGTAATTATTAATTTAAAGCTATTTTTATGATTCATATCATTAAACAATTGACTAGTAATTTTTGGAATGTATGATTAATAGACAATGAATATCTTTTATTACGGTTAGTTAATATTTATTGAGTATGAAAATATATTTAAACTCCTGACTCTTATTCTGCATGTAATTATATAAGGCTGTGTATAATTATGTAATAATGTTTGTTCAATCATAGTTCATGACATATTAGACCAATAGTTCATAATAACATGGATAATTTGTAATTTTAACAATTTATAATCTTAAATTAAGGAAGTAATATTAATATCATGAGTTACTATGAAGTTAAAATTAATTTTGGTATGTAGGTATGTGGTCAATGATATTCTTGTGAAAGAAGGTCATCAAGTGCTTTGTTTACCCCCTTATCACTGCGAGTTCAATCCTATCGAGTTGGTCTGGGGTCTCACCAAGAGGTATTTGTTTGTTTATTTATTTCTTATATAATTTTTGCATAGTTACATTATTACAATTTAAATTGTATGTTACTGAATTTATAATAATGTTTATATTAGGTATTATGAGAAAAACACAAAGTCACAGTCAGGCTAGGAATTTGGATCGCACCAAGCAAGTTTGGGCTGAAGCACTTAATCAGGTAAGGGTTAGTTACTGGGCTAGATGTTACTTTTAAAGTCTCATATCATTATTTTCTTATTGTGTATAAGACTGTTCAGCTTAACAACGATTCCTTCTAGATGTCTGGAAGAATTGTGTGGAACACACAGAGGCTCTGATTCTGGAGCGCTACAACCTTGAAGTGGAAGAGATGATCATCATTCATGAGGATAGTAGCAGTGATGATGATAATGATGATTATGACAACACATTGGCTACACCTCTTCCTGATTTTTGTTTCAGGTGCTGAGCCAGGACCCTCTTGGCGGTGAAGTCTCAAGAAATTTTTAAATTTAATATACTAGTTCATAAAAGTAAGGTGTCACACTGGGATGGTCCCTAGTTTTGCTTCCTAGCGTTAAATGTAAATGAGTTCCCCCTTCTTTTCTTCTTTCCTATGTATTTATTGTAAATAAATTTAATAAATATAGTATTTATTGTATAATTTGATTTACACACTTTTTATTCTTTATCCTTTTGTACATCATAAAGTGCTTTGAATTTGATTTATATCTAGGATGTTGGTTGTGTTTAATGTGACCTTTCAGTTTTGATTTATTATGTGATTAATTAATATTTTCTTTCCAGTACTTTGTGAGACTGACATTTTCCAAGAAGTATCAGAAATTCATTTAATACTATGGTGTATTGTTTATGAAAAAATAAAATAAATTGATTCCAATTAAAATTAGTAAAATTATCTCATTCAAAATTGTAAGTTCATTTTTAGTTAAGGGCTCAATTAATTTTTTTTTAATTTATCGGACCAAAATTGCACAGATTTTGTGCGTGTTTTGTTCGATATTATGTAGTCAAGTCAAAGCGAGTGTCGGGTTTTTGTTCTAAAATATTGGTGGTGGCTGCCCTGAAACACCACTCAAGGCCGCCCGGAGTCAGCCATCTTGGTGTTTTTGGTGTACTTTCTTACGTAAACTTGACTACCACAATCACCACAGCCAATGGGTATTCGGCTCACCTTCCGTTCTTTCTTCCATGGCCAGTACGCTCCCTCTGGGCATGGCATCGCAAGAATTTGTGTGTGTGGTTTTAGGGCTCGCCAACGGCAGGGTCATAAGAGACCTTACCACAAGAGATAAATTGTGTTAATGAAAAAATTATGTGTGTTGAAAATTTGAGGAAAATCCAAACACACCTCTTGGGCCAAATCCTCAAGAAAATGTTGCGTAATTAGTAACTAGCGTACGATAGAGAATATACTGCAAATGTTCATATACAAAATTTATATTAAAGAAGCCACGGACCTACAATTCGAGTAACCACAGTTTTCATTTGACCTCTGTTCTGAGATTAAACCACGGACTATAAAATACCTAGAATTTGTACAAAACATGGCAGCTACGCATTTCACAATACTGGAACTCCACCCTTTCTCACAGAACACTTAAATAACTGGTAAGCATGAGTGCGTCTATAGTGTGTGGCCGATCTATCCCCACCACACATCCACCATGTTTCCGTCAAAGTGGCGCATTTTTCAAATATACTGATGTAATTCTGGCACATCACTTGGCGTTGCGGTATTTGTATAGCGCATTCACTGTATTTGGCTAAATATTTGACGTATTCACAAATATCACGAATATACCATCCTCACATGGTCAGAACACGCAATGTGTTTTCTTATACCAATGATGGACGGGATGTATTTGATATAATTCAAGAAATATTTATACTGTTTCGTTTTCCCAACCCATATAAATGTTCCAGTTCATATTAAAGAAATTGCAGAATATGTAAAGTCAAAATAGTTAAAGAACTAGAATATCGACAAATTTCGATCACGAGAGCTCAACTGAACGAAACACGCAAACCAAATGTGGACGGTTCACGCAATTATTTGCTTTATTTGAGCCCTTAGATGTGCGACTGAAAATCAACAAGAGGACGGATACAGGTGTACGCATGTTTGCGTATTTGCCACAGTAGAGCAAATACATCGAATACAAACAAATAGCTTATACACACTTGGTCTTGTTAAGAATTACACAAATACGCAACACCAAGTGAAGTTCTGGCGTAAGTCCAAAACGTTTGCTTCACCATAGTCTTCTATTCATAAAGAAGACTATGGCTTCACGTGATGCACAACAAGGCAGCGCACCAATCAAATGCTTCCGAGAGTGCATCTAGGGAGTGTGGTCGATGCGCGTTAAGTTTTCGATTGGCTGCGCCATTTTTCCGTCAATGGGGAGCGAATTTAAAATTCCAAGATACATTGCAATTTAATTCATTCAATTCTCTAGCTAGATTTGCATATATATTTTGTTATCTGGGATAACACAAGGCATAATATAATAGGCAAGAACGATAATAGACAATGAAGTCGGGGGGAAAATCAATCTTCGGAGAGAGATTATTGCATATGTTGTCTAAACCGTTAGAGATAGGTGGCAACAATGAATAGCAATATTGTTCGCCTCAAAGAGTTTTACAAAAAAGTCAGGAACAGCATATATCTATCTACAAGTGTTAACAAAAATTATTGAAAAAGTTAAAAAAAAATACGTGTTAAAATACTTCAACCTAAGAGAGTAATTCATGTAGATAACAATAAATCCTAATCCAATTAAATGCATTCTGTGTTTTGTGCATTTAAGAAAGATGAAAACTGTCTTGAAATTGTACAATCTGCAGGAATAGTTTAGATTTTACAAGCAGTCGCGACTGCCGCCTCTGCCCTTGTATTACTTCGGGAGGACCAGGCAAGCATTTGACTGACACTCTACTTTGTGGTGCATCACGTGAAACAAACATTTTATACTTAATTTGTATTTTAATCACGCGCCATATTGACGGATACATAGTTGATCTCTGTGGTGGGGATGTATCGGCCACACTCTCTCTAGACGCACATTGGTACAGTCAAACGGCGCCGTCCAGTATCGACAGAATGCTTGGTTATATGAAAACGAAGTTTAGTAGTATGTTTTTCAGAGAAAAAATGTAGATATTTTGTTTTATCTAATTTCGTTCAGTGAAATATAATTTCTTGGTCTCTAACCCCTTCAAATTATTATAAATATTACGAAAAATTTCATACATTCTCAGCACGTGTTACTCGTAAATAATACATAAGAAATACACCTTACAAATAAGTAATACACTTTCATGCTTTACACAGTACTGAGTAATATAAACTTATTACTTGACAATATAACAGTTATTGTCAACCTTGCATAGTTTATTTGGTCTTTGAATACATGGTTTATATTATGAACCGTATTATATTATTATCTCTCACTTACTGTATTGGCCAACAAAGCTTCCAAAAAATAATTGTTGTTTCTTGTAAACATAATTATAATTCGCTGATAAACTTAATTGAAAGATAAACATCGTAAAATATATCTCTAATTATTGATTATGGGTTTAAAAAGTTGATTTACGTATTTTTAGTATTACATTTTTTAGAGAAAACTGCATAATTATTGGTCATTCTGATGCCCTTTCCTCAGAATAACCATATTGGGTCATTTTATTGAATTCGAATTAATGAAATATTTAGTACATAGTAAATTTAATATACATGTAATAATAACTCGGAGAGTCGGCATCGACTAAACAACTAACACAAACACTATGCGAACAGAGCGTGAAGCAGGTAGTCAGCTGCCTTCCGATGTTCTCGAACCACAAAGAAGTCCAAGTTTTGTGCGCTTAAAATTACTACATGTTTAACATCATTGTCACACAGTTACACTATGCTGTTCTTCATATCATTCTTTGATTTAGAAACTTTGATGATAGTATTGATCTCCAGTTAGTATTCATAAGTCCAGGTCATCGCAATCTAACGGTCTAGCTGAGAAAGAAGTTGGGATTATGAACAAAATGCTGAAAGAAATTAGTTATAAGTTAGATAGCAAAATCAGGAGAGATAATTGTGAAGTTGAATGGAAAGAAAATAGTGGTGGTAGCAAAGCAATAGTTCTGAGGGGTGATTTTAGATGAGTGGTTGCTATATATGAAACCCATGAGTAAATAGAGTTAAAATAATTTTCTCTAGTATGCTTCGTGTGGTTCTATTGCATTTTGATATCTCGCGCAAGGATGTGCAAATGTTATACTATATAGGAACGCTTAGACAGATTGTAATTAACGGATGTATGGTGTGAGGTCACAGATTGGTGAACATACATTATGAAACGAAGTTGCGGTCCTTAGAAAGGCAAATATTACTACATCTGACAGGATGTTACGAAACCGTGCCCACAGATACCCATCAGGTGATAGCAGGGATATTGACCATGGACCTACATGAACAAAAAGTTAAATACAGGCTGATATAGCAACAGAAGGACAAATAGAAGTTAATGGTGACATGATAAAGGAGGACAAGGGAGAAAAGAAGAAACTGTTTGGATATTTACTGCATGGATGACAAAATCGGCGGAACACAACAGATAATGGACGAGCCACATATGTGTATTTTTAGGACGTCACATTTGGGCAGAAGAATAGGAAATGGTTTAACCCAAAGACGGAAGAGATGTGCCCATGTGGAATAGGGAAAGAAACACCAAATCATTTGCTACGAGATTGTGAGATATACGCAGACGAGAGAGGATAGTTTATTCGGTTATACATGCGCCAGGATGTATTAGACACGAGAGAGTAGTAAGTTAATAGAAATAGAGGCAAAATACTTCCTATTAGACGAATATTTAAATAAGATATATTTAGTATGAACAGCAGTAGGGTAGAGGAACAAACAACCAGCTAGAAATAGTATATCTTGCACACGCCTCCCTGTGGCAGGGACTGGCAACACGTAAGGTGGTAAAGATGCGCAGTGCAAATTACCACAGTACAGCAAGAAAACAAGATACTCAGAGACTCCCGTATTGTTATAGCTAAGAAGATGGGGGAACCAAGTTCAAGGGAAATGAAAAATAAAATGCTCTACTCCAGGTGCTACTCAGGATCAAGTCATGAACATTAAGATTGTTGGGTGGTTTGGCAATCTCTTTTTCTATCTTTCTGGGACACCAACGGTCCTCTTTAGTAGTAATGCGAGTGCCGTCAAAATAAAAATCATGTCCCGATCGCATGGAGGGCTATGGCTGATTTTGTTGTCCTACCATACTTGAAATGACTAATATGTTCCCTACGTCTCTGTGCCACAGTTCGACCGGTTTCCTCTATATATTCACGACCACAACAACATTGCACAAATGCCAGTCGACACAAGGGGGAAATAACTTCACTCTGACAAGTGATTTACCCAGGTTTAGAGGGGCGCTGTAGACAGGTGTCATATTTCTATAGTATTGTACTGAACTTGTCAATGACTCGTTCAATGTATGGGAGTGAGGAGGTTTTTGTGGAACGAATGGTTTTCCACGGTCTCCATTCGAACATTTTGCATGGGGCTCTGTGCATTGATAGTGGTTTTGTTTCTGTAGCCATTGTTGCGGAATGTATCACTCAAAAGTCTCATTTCCTGTCTGTCTAACTAACCCCTAACCTATCACCCGAGCGCTCCACTTTGCACAGAACCAAGCACAGAGTAACCCCAATCCCGCCCCACCTTCTTCCTTTCCTCCCTGAACCGACGCGTGACATGTTTTACCTGTGTGACGGCAGCGAATTAGGTCTGTACTACTCTGATATTGCCTTGAATAAGGTCACAGCCGGATGGCCGAAACGTTGGTAGTTTTGTCTTCTGAGTCGCGGTTTGTCCCGGACAAACCAGTTTATTCCTACAGTACTTGTTACAATATTTTCCACTATGGTACAATGTTACAATACTTTCCACTATGACGATGGAGCGACCCCACTCGAAGGGCGCTGTACCGGTCGAATTTACGTTTCGAGGCAAGACAGAGAGGTGACGCAATTTGACTAACACGCACGTTAAATATAAACTATTTGTCCACATTTTACGATTTAAAGACAGTTTTTAACTCCATTAAATGCACATTGTAGAATCCATTAAATTTGATAATGATATCCTAATGATATTAATAATTTTATTCTCTTATGTGGAAGTATTTTAATGCGTATAATATTTATAACTTTTATTCGATAATTTAGGTTAACCTTTGTAGATAACAAATGCTGTCGCGGATATTTTTGTAAATTATTTGAGGATACTCTGTGACCATGACACATAGTGACAGTTTTCATGTGATAGTTTCATTATTCACAATTATTACCTCGTCTTTTATTCATGTGATTTTTTTGTGGTGCTTTACGGCTCGTCAAGGTCATTAGAGCCATGTGATTGTTTTAATTATTCTAAAGTATTTACTTACTTTTTTATTCACGTGATTGTTTACATTATTATAAATTATTTACTCAATTTCTTCCCTTATATTCTACCTACGTAAGTAGTGTTCCAATTAGACACTCTTCGAAATTCCACCTTAAGAAATGTTCCTCTTCACACTCTCGAATTATTTATCCAGTTTATTCTATACCACCTCGCTCTGCGGGCTCACCTTCGTCTATTTCTCTCATCTGTCATTGTTCATGTTTTGGGCGTCCGTCCCCGAATAAAATTATTTATTCAGCTTATTTTATCCCAATTTAATGTGCAGGCTCAGAGTCGTCTACAAAGCTCTTCCAACGCGTTTCTTTGCTTCCGCCCTCGGACGGACGGACGGAGATTGACAGGACGTAGTTGATAAGATTGACATCACCTTTGTTACGTGCATGAGTGTCTTAGTGTGAGTGTTCTCGAATGCTTTAGAATGGAATTTTCCATAAGAAAATTCGTAGGTTCCCGCCCTCTTCGTTCACGCGCCCCTCCGGGGAGGATGCCGCTGGTAGGTTAATATAAATACGCGCGTTCGAAGGGACACACTTTCGTCAAACGTGTAGAGTCTGTTGTGTCGGCCTCGGGCTAGGTTTCTGCACGCCAAAAAAAATTACCCTCACTACCGGGATGCAACCTGCAGCCAGAGACAGCCGACGGTCGCCTTTGCTACCCTTTGTATGTTTATGTACATATAAATAGGACAAGCCATAGCGTCACCGGGCTCCGAGCCCTTCAAGTGTAACTTGTAGCGAAAGAGTGGTACGCTCTTTCGAGGTGTATCTTATTTGTGGGCAAGTAGTTCCAAGTCTGTTGATGCGACAATTGACGGAGTTTTCTTGGAAAATATTTGAGGCTATGTCATTCAAGTAATGTGTTCAAGTAATTAAGGCTTAGACTCCGAACTATTTTACATATATTAATTATCACTTTTATTCAACTTCGAAGTGGTTTTCTACTGACTTATGTTCCAATAAACTAAGAACCTATTGTCAGTTCCAAGTAGGGAACGTCCCGGGCAAGCTCTACCAATATCTGTGCTACCTCGTACCCATAAATCTCCTCTAAGGGTTCCTAGGACCGCCCTTAAGAGTGTTTGCAACAGCAATATAATTGAAATTGGATAAAGCAATAATTTATAGTAAAATTGAAATAATTCATTATCAACCCATAAAACTGTAACATGAACTAATTTCAATTAACATTGAAAGTAAGCAATGATTTATTGATTACTACTCATTTTATAACAATTTTTCAAGCTCAGTTCAAGGAAAGCATCGTGAATGATATCACCCGATGACTCTCTCAAGTTAGAATGTACCCATTTATTAACACGCGTTGTCTCTGCAGGGGCATCAAGCGCCCGTGGAAAGCAGCGAGCCATCTCCGTTGCCGACAGCGGATAAATCTCTCTCCCTTGTAGCCTGGAAATGTCAATAAGAATGCACAGGTCGGCAGAGGAAAGAGTCACCCGCTCCGCAATCGGAAGTGTGAATAGGTACATGTTTTTGCTTCGATGAATAGCTGGTCAGTACAGTTCAGTACATCAATATGGTCTCAGATTACCACGCTGTGTGTCGCCGGAATTCCGTAAAATTGGAATTCGACAATCTTAGAAGGCATATAAAAGAACATCACGCGACCCAACAAGCGCCAAGTGACACGTCCTGGGAACATGACTTACTCAGATGATTCGCACCATGAATTTCACACTAGGATTCAGGGACTCCAATTCTCGTATCCGCTAAATAAAGTAAAAAAGATTCAGTCAATTCTTCCCTCCCCCGAATTCTTCTCTCACCCTCCGACCTTCACTACAATAAATTCAATAAATATTTCTTATGCATTGTCAACAGCTAGGTGAAAATTGCGATGGATAGGGATTCAGACAGTGGACGTGTGCTGTCCACTGCACCACCCACCTCGGCTCCCACGTCCGTACAGAACATTCACACGGCCTGTTCCGGTGAAATGGGTCACATCCCCATTTAGAGGATAAATGACCATTGAACTTTTAAAAACTTTCAATTTGACATTAGTATTTCACTCTTTGATGATTGTCTCCTTCCTTCAGAGTATTTATCGTTTACAGTGAGGAAGTGGTAGCAGCATCCCTGGCGATTTTTATGCTGAGATTCTTAGGAGTTCATAATTAATATGCAAGAGAAACATTTTCTTTGTTGTATTTGTAAATGGGGAATGTAGCGTGCTATTGAAGCTTGTCTACATGGAGTGATAGGAGGTAGGAGTTGGGTTGAGTCAGTAGGTGGGCCGGTTAGCTGGGTGTACCAGCAACTTGGTCCACGGGAAGGGGTTAGTAGAAGAGCTTGTAAGAGCTTGTAACCAGCGCAGGGCACTGGCCCTACCGGAGCTCTGGGCTGCTGCTGTAGGACAACTACGTAAGTGTACTTCCATGACTGAATAAACTGCTGTCGCCAGAAAAGACAAAACCCTTATCATTGCTCCCTCTCATACCTCATCACATAAAATAGGGGTTCCTTAAGTCCTGAGCGACCTAAGAACAAACCACGTCGTAGGTGAGGTTTAGAAAGTGCCCGCAACACAACCCACCGCCTTCCTCACCATGCGACAATTGGTGTCAGATGGGGTACCTGAAAATCACGTAACCAGAATAGTAGTAAAAGATTTGGGGTCACGTAACAGGTAGAATCATAAAAAGGGTGCAGTCAGCGTTAGAAATATTTTTAGTAATATTAATACAAAATTAGTAAATTATGGAGAGAATTGATATTTTAAAAATATATAACGATAAAACAAAAAGAAAATTACTTTTACCAAATCTATAATACAAGTAAAAAACATTTTTCGGAACAGAATAGAACTATATACGGCATGTCTCATGACCAATTAAGTTTATTAGGAGACGAAATAAAAAATAATGTGTTTTAGAAAATCTTCTGTTCAGATAACTCATGTGTAAATTCCTGTGAAACCCTATCCAAATGTTAACCCAAGCCACAGAATCCAGTGGCAGAGTAGACACTAATATTACGGGAAAAGCAAGAATAATTTAACTTTCCCCTTCGTCCAATTTCCGGGTAGAACCGTTTACAAAACATATAGGAAAAAATAAGACGGAAAACATGTATTTTTAAGCAAGGACGAAGAGATTGCTCTGTGGGAAGAAGACGGGCATGGAAGATCGAAAATCATAAACAATTACAGTGTTTTGCTCGCGTCATCTTGAACAATCTCGCCAATAGACACGTGGCAAGATGGGGAACACGCGTGAGAGATAATGAAACCATCAAAACATAACATAGAACCATGGCAAGATAACTGCCACCCACGCGACAGACAACAGCCGGACAGCCGTGGGGTAGCGCTAGTAACACAACCCTCACGCTTCCGGTGTGTCAAGCACCTTTCGAGCGCCAACCAAAGCAGCGTTTCTCAAGACCTTCACGCGCCGCTCCCAGCTCACAACGCGTAGCTTGCAAATTGTGCGGCCGACGCGGACATGCCGCGAGAGACTGCAGCACGAGGCACCGACGACGTTTAGACAGCGAGCATAATCATTACTCAACAAACACTAGCCCAATAGTAATCGATGGGGTTATTAAGGAAACTGAGCATAAGACAGGAAATTATAAAGGACATCCAAAAAACTTATGGAGTTCCGCCCTCAGCGGTGCGGGGAAAAAATTCTTATTTCAATATTCTCCCCATCCTGGCCCGGGTTTTTCTCCGTTTTTCCTTCGGGTAGAGGCGGATTTCTTATACAGGTTCTCTAGGCTTTGTCTAGGGGTGTGTTTATTGTAACAATAAATCGTGAATTTAGTGTTTTTTCAACTCTTATGATTTTTAAACACTATACTCAGAATAATCTATAGTTCGATAATAACTTGTACATGTAAATTTACAAACATATTTGCGTTAAATTACAAACATATTGACATTATATATGTATTATAACTCGCAGCTAACTTTTTATCTTATCTAGGAACTTTTGCTGAAATTTTTGAATCCGCCTCTGCCTTAGGGCCCTGATCAGAATTGATGGGATGGTCCCTTGCTTGCTTCCGGAGAGTAAATTAGTTTATTGTCCTCCACGTGGTCATACGCAGTTTGTACTGTTTTTTGACAATAAATTTATTATTAACAATAAACGCAGAAACATATATAATTATTAACCACTACATACAGCCTACAGTCCGACAACAAATAAGTAGACAGGGTCTTAATTTTTTGTGTTTGGTAGAATGTCAAGAGAAACAGAAATTACAAGCTCCATTAACACCAGAGTTAGTATAGATAAGTGAGCAAAAATTTGATTTATTGAATACTCTAGAGAAATGTGAAGGGGGACAAACTTAAATTTCCTAGGACCACTAGAAAGTCAGGAAAATTAAAAATTGGAACCTCCATTACTGCCAGAAGTAGTACAGGAAAATACATAAAACCTAGTTTCGTGGGATTAATTAGAAATTAAAGAAAATAGTTTAATACAAACCTCTCTCATAGCGCAACTTTCAAATAAATTCACACAGAATGATTTCTTTTTGGAGTTGGAATTACAAATAACTTCAACTTTACCAGAACAATGAAGCCAATGCTTCACAGTCGAGAAACGGAAAACGACAATTTAACTGAAGACATTAAAGTCAGTATTGAACAGGTAGCGACACGGGTTACTAGTCAGAAAGAATAAATGTTATGAATGATTGTCAAAACAACTCCGGGGTACAGGAAGGGCCTGTAGGGAATATTCAGCTTGAGAAGAGGTTGCCGAAAGAAAAATGCTTCTCTTCGTGTCAGGAAGTGCTACACTTTTTCTTGTAGGGCTTTAAGGGCTCGTCAACAACAAGGTCATTAGAGCCCAAAGTGCTACACGTGACGTCAGAGTTACGCGGAGATAATGGGTGTGAATGCGTAAGACATGGACAGCTGATTTTTTTGTGTGGGGCTTTACGGCTCGTCTGCATCTAGTTCATTAGAGCCCTAAAATTCTGTACAGATAGGGAAAAAGCACTAAGGAGATCCAACATGACTCTACCCGCGTGTGGAACTCGCCGAATGACTCAACCATACCCACTAAAAACCCTCCTGAATTACACTATATCAAAACATTGAGGACAAAAAATAAGGGGGGGACAAAATATGAGGAAAAATGAAAGATACCCTAGCCCTAATAGCGTCGGGATCGAAAAGAACAATAGATGACCAAGGAAGGTCAGGAAAGAGAAAGGAAGGAGCCTACAACACAAGTAAGTGGATGCAATGCCAGACTCAGCTCGGGACCCCGTGTTTGCCAAACACGTACTTACTCGATGTAAGTCCCCTGGGGGGACAGCTGAACACTACAGAGATAAACGGGTTACACCACTCTCAGACGAATGTAACACAGGTACCTGAGTCAGGACGAGTAGAAGAGACGGAGTCGTAGAGGAAAATTGTAGAAAAATCACAGTTAAAACCGTTCTCGATAAAATTGGCAAGTATGAAAGTTAACATAGTGGAAAATACGGAAAATGGGGCAGAAGATGACAAACAGAAAGTAAGTCCGTTATCAGAGGTAGGGAAAATCATGGAAAAAAATGTATTACCAAATTACGTCAGGATAGGCTTACGTAGAATTGACAAACCAGAATGCACAGTAATTAAAAGAATTAAACTATGGGTAGAGTCTCAACGGAGTGTGTGAAGTGGAATAACTTTAATAGGTTACAGGACTGGATCGGAATAATATTTATAGGAAAGACTCTTGGAATAATTGTAATCACTTGCTTCAACTTAATGATAAGAATGAACGACTAATGTTCTCTAGCAGCAATAAATTGTCTTTCCATGCAATATCAGCTCTTAATAAGTGTCACGAGTGCTAAAAGACAGAAATGATAGAGTTAAAAGAATAAATTATATGTTAGTGAGGAAAAGGAAGAAAAAGACAGTAAAATAATTCAAAGAAAGTTATCTAGTAAAAATGTTGAAAAAATATTAATTCACCACAGAAGTAGGAACTTAAAACGCTCAGAAGTTTCGAGATGGCCAAATATATAGAATCGAAGGATTGAATAAATTACATGAACATTTTTCAAGGATGAAAATGTGTGGAAACGGAAATGTAATTAATGACTTACTAACTAGAGTGCCAACTTAAAAAGTGAGAAAACGACGTGTATAATACACAGTATCGTTGAATAAAGTGAGTCGTAAAGTAGTAATAAATTTATTATAATAGTTAATTGTTGATTGTTTCCAGGGGAATTCAAGAATGAATGAATTCAGCGTGAATGAAACAGTAAACAGAAGATACAGCGTAAATTGTGACAGCTTAGAAGAAAAGGTACTACCGTGTTTGAAAAGGTACATAAAGTCACATAGGAACGCTTCAGAATAATTGAATAAGTGAATGCTCGTGTACCGCGTATTTTTTGGGCTGGTTTTCCAGGGACAGTGTCAACTTTAGGTATTAGTATTTAAGTAATACAATATGTCTTGTGTACCGATTATTCGGGCTGGTTACCCACGGACAGTGTTATAATTAGTTGAAGTCTAATTTATTTAAATTATTTTTAATGTCATTTTAAGTAGTGTAGGAACACATTCCTACATATACAGAGAAATACATACCTAAATACGCATGATGAAATTCCCCCATGTGACCGACACACGAAAGTTACATGATAGCCATGTTGTTTGCTAGTTTCCAAGACAATATCACTCTTTGTACAAGAGAGCCTCAACATACGACGCCAAAGAATCCTAAGATTGTAAACATTAGAAGATTGCATGCAACAAAGGGACGCCTCAATTGCGATTCCATGCAGCAGAGAGAAGCCTCAATCACTTTTCGAAATGCTTCGAAATCCTCGAGAAACTTCCGTAATACTCGAGAATATTCGAGAACTCAGTCCAGTTTATTAAGAAATTTCTAGAGAATCTTAATAGGCGAACCTCGACATAGTGTTGTGTCGCCCCTGACCGTCAACTGTCATTGTTTTGCTCATAGATACAGGCAACGAAGAAGTCATTCGGCTGAAAACTCTTGAAGTGTTCACATCTGTATCCGATAAGCTCTCACAAGAAGTTCAGCTCTTCAGAAATAATTTCCAAGTTGAAATTCGTGACAGAACGATTTCGCACGCCGAGCACTGGAGAAATTCTATCTTTGAAATCTGTGACTGAATTATTTTCCGAACTCAAGAATTCGTCTAAGTTGAAATTCGTGACAGAACGATTTCACACACCAAGTACTGAAGAAATTCTATCTCCGAAACCAGTGACAGAACAATTTCAACCACCACGACATCGGAAAAGCATCATCACGAAGCGCCACCTCGCGGCCAACCCTAGGACCCGTTCCGGGACACGAAGATAACTTCAACCGGAGGCGCCATCACGCACCCGAACATTACACTTCGTCGATTAGCTACAACTAGACATCACCAGCGGTGCCACCTGACGACGAAGAAGGAAACTCCTTACCTTCGACCACCGACTCACCTGAAGTCAGTCGTGAGTTACACGAACGAGGCACAAATTCACATTGAACTATCAACGCCTGTCGTTCGTCGTCTCGTGCTATTCTTTGTTTACTTTACGACGACTCGTTTATAGAATAAACCTTGTTCTAATTGAAGCTTTGAGTATTTATTTTGGAGAGGAGGAAACCTTACTGCGAAGCAATCCTACATGCAGAGGCTTGCGAAGCAAATAAAAAAAATATTCCCCGACAGTAGTATTAGTTATTTAGCGTTTAAGTAGAACAATAGTATAGTAGTGTAAGTAGTATTATTATCGTAATTTTGTTTCCTTCCCTACTTTGTTTTGTCGCGTTTATCGTCGCGAGTGTCGTGATTTTTTTCTTCCTACTTTGTTTTGTCGGATTGTTGGAACATTATATAGAACAAATTTGTATAGTTTGAGTTTTCTTATAAAATATATTTCAAAGAATTGGTTTGCAAAGAGATTCTGTTTTCTAACTCACTGTGCTAGAATTGGTTGTGCAAATTATAAAATATAAGTTTATATAGTTCCGGAGATGGTTTTGTGAAAGAACTCACGTGGAAGAGCGAACTTTAAAAATGAATTTGAGTTGTATATAGTAGAGGAACGGAGGACTGTTTGATAAAGGAACGTACGTTAAAAGGGGAATTGTACGAATAGTTATATGTTGGCAAGGTTTGTATAAGAGATTTCGGGTAACATGTACAAAATAGTTTTGCTTTATTTAAACTTTGTTTTTTTATATTACAGAAGACGTGAAGGAACTAGCAAACTACGAGGTTCTTGGAGATGCCCGGAAAATTGTATTTAAATGTTTTTCTTCATGTTCATATTTTTGTTATGCGAGTTCGTATGTGTTACGGAAAATCTGCATTTCTGAACATTTTGGAACGGTGTCTAGTAGGATCTGATCTTAGAAGGTTCGTCGTTTTCCCACTGTTTACCTGCACATACGCAGTTTCATAGATTCTGCATCCGAAGAAAATCCCGCCTTTAAGTTAGCAACCAGGAAACTCTCCTTGGTGTAGTAGAGCAGCTTCTTAGGTGTCAAATAGTGCTGGTACTGCCATCATGCGGTAATTCGTAGAGTTAATGTCTAGTACCTGCTCTGCCGCCAGAATGAGGGCTCAGGCCACGGGAAGGGAGAAAAATTCATGGTCGTGACAGCGTGGTGTTGGCACTTTGTGTGGTGTTTATGCTTCATTTTAGTACAATGATCTACGAGTAAAGAATGTGCCTTCAGAAGTTCATTTTCAGTACAATCCGTGTCAATGTAGCTATCCTCGAGACTGTCTTCAGCAAATGTTTTAACCAAGTGGCAAATTCGATTGAACACGCTTCCACGTCATGTTCAAGCAATGTTCTCGTGATCGACTTCTTGTCACATATTCATTCTTGGTGTTAGTGACTCCATTTCGCTAACAGTATGTGACAGTGCACAAACCTTATTAGAAGGAAAGTGGAAAGGGTCTTCGGACCCCTTTTCTCAAGGTGATGGGTTCGAGTCCCACGTACGGCATAGACGTATGAATGCGGGTACGATATGAATTTATGAATGTGATATGATATTTTTAGCGTGAGGAGTATTTTACTACAGCGATTTAGCGGTCCTGACGCGCTGTCGAATCTTTGCGATGAACATATCCAATCCTGACATAAAATTCCTACAACGTATCTATACCGGTAATTTTCCTTCGTGTCCATTTTCGATATTTTAAAAGAATAAAAAAACTCGTGAAGCTAGCATGATGAGTGTGGCAAACTCACACATCGCTGTCGAGTGTGATATGTTTCCACTAACGTATACTACACCTTTCTTTCATCTATTCTGTCGCGCTCTTCTTGACCAACTCTTGTTTCATTATATTCCGACGCTGTTAGGTTTCGAACACTTGGGATTCTTTCTATTCCCCTTATCTTTCTCTTCACAATGGATGCGGTTGAGTAAATTTGGATAGTTCTAGACCTGAGAGACAATGCACCAACTGGTATGGAGAGCAAGTAGGAGGTCCCACCCAGCTGAAGTTTGCACCCAGGTCGTGAACCCTGATAAAATGAGCGTGGTAAAACCTGGTGAAATGGGGAGGCGGTGTTAGTGAGTGAAGGACTTGCAGTTCGTCAGTGTTATCGCTGCCACTAACGCTGTATCATGGCGTCTTCATCGCACATCTAAGCACGAGGGAAGAATACAAGTGTTATCCCTGATATTTTTTATTCATTTGTTTCACGAAGACTGAAATAACGTATAACATGTTGTATTATATATATATATANATATATATATATATTAAACTAGTGGAAATGAGAATTTGTATTACATTAAAATTGTAGAATAACTCTGTTAAAGACAAATTCACAGAATGAAGTACGGTGGAAAATCATATGCTCACAGTATTATCAGGAATGGTTGCATTACATCGGGGGTGCCTTTTCTGACTTTTAATAGATATGTTTTACATTTTAAAGAAATTTATCTACGAGAATAGAGCTTCGATAACAATAAAGCGAGAAATCAAAACAAAGGTAATAATTTTTCACACAATATTTCAATGGTAGTAATACCTGTTACTTAAGAGATACATTTGGACAGGAAGTCACCGCACTCCTGGTTCTAATGACATAGAAAAGACTCAGATAGGCTGAAGCCACTCGGCCAATCTGAAAGGGGTTAGAGGACGATTATCCCTGCACAGAGCTTGGCTGAGGATAGGTGAGCCACCTCACCACGTGCAGTCTGCACATTATACACGCCTCATGCTGGCGTTCATAAAGGAAGCGTGACTGGACGACAGCTCGCCATAATGTTCACACTATGTCATATTGAATTGAAAAGTAGTTACCTGAATCTTTTTTCAAAATTTAATTATTATTTCTCATTTGTTAGAGCACGTCATTCTATTAATTAGGATATCGCTGCACTTGACTAGTAAGAGGGACTCCTATTAGAGTGGTGCAAAAAAAGTATATAATTAATTTGAAACCCTTCAGGATTGCGTTAAGCAGTTAAATTCTCATTTCCACATTTCCTACACGGGTTCGAGTATCGTCCTCCTCGGCAACACAACCCCTCCGGCGACGCCGCTTCACAACCTGCGCTCATTTTCAAACAACGGAGGAGTGTGAGGGGCAGCTTAGATTTGACTAAGAAATCTGGCACTTCCAAATATGTTACAATTGTGACACTTAGAAATGATGCAAACTTAGTTAGCAAAGCTAGTAGTGAAGGTTTCATTCATGTAACTCTTATTGTTTGTTAGTCTTTCGGGTTTTGATGTATAATGTCGAGTTGAACGGTAGGGTGACTTCGGGCAACAGCTTAAAAGCTGTGCCTCGGGACACCGTGTATGCGGTCATCATGGGAAACCTTGATAAATGACGCCTCTCGCTTGAGATGATGGGTTGTTGGCCCTCCCATCATCTCTTTATGACGACTTAGAAATAGTTTTCGAATTTTTATTGGTTATGGAATAATAATCTCTAAGTTCGGGCTTTGATTCTCGATTACCGCCTAAGCACGGTAGAAGCTGTCTACATTTTATACATGTGTGGGGTAGAAGCAAGTCTACTGAATGCACTCTATGGACAAATACAGTAGAAAGAAGATCTCTGATTACATATACTAGTCAGACTGTAACTCATGGATTATATTAAAATAAGTGCAGAAGGAGCTTTCCCCCGAGAACATCTATTCTATCGCTCCTTCTCCCTCCCTCCGTCGTCGCGCCTCCCGCTAACCAACGCGTCTCCGCTCGGCGCGTTTGGTTGTGCCGCCGATGGACCTCGCTTTCCGTGCTTCAGGCACGACGCCTCGCCTATGAACCACATTCTTGCAAGATAAACCATCCACGTAAAAACGGACCCTTACAGATTCTATCGAGGTCAATTCTGTACTTATTTGGACGATCTATTTTTTCTCTCACCAGACGATTTCCTCTTCTTCCACAAGAGTTCAAGTCAAATTACAAATCATTCTCATCAGTCGTTCATGTTTTACTACCTTTTGAAAGTGGGACTTTAATTACGATCATATTGTACGTTTCACGAGTCAGTAGAACGAAACCCCGTATCAGTACTTGAACTATAGTTAAGAGTCGTGTTGAGTGAGATTCGGGTCCATTTGGGAGTTGACTCGGAGAGTTCCTGTAAATATCTTCCTTGCTCAACCACTTTATACTGTTTTGTTAAACAATATTTCCAAGCTCCAAGTGACAAAACTCATTAGCTACGGCAAAAGTCGACTAGCAAACTTGGAACGATCGAACATTTTCTTCAACAAAATCCTTTCATGCGCGCACGACTGAATGTATTAAAGTATACCATATTTGTAGTTATCAACATTCTTACCCTACTAACAACCCGCTACGTCACGGTGGAGAATTCTAAATTGAAAATCAGACATGAAATAAAATCTCAACTCTATCCGAATTACTGAGTGAGTGGTTTCAGAACAAGTGTAAGGTTGAGCATGGCTGTCTTTGAGACTCGTCCCCTATTGAGGACTCACATCATGGACAAGGTATACAATTAATTTTGTTCAATTGTGAGCTGTATGGCACATCACGTAAGGCATAAATGGAAGGAAAATAATTGGAGTTCACCAGATAATATCGGAAGATCCGATGAAAGAGTTCCCACTCACAATCAATAAAAGTGGGAACAATTAAATTGCAACGAGCGTTGTAAACGTGAGAGCGAAGCATCTCGTATTGTACCTGAGCTTAAGATAAAAAAACTCATTGTCTCCACTGAAACTGATCCTGAGAAGTTAATAATGTTAGTTATATGAATGTTCGAACTTGAATTAGAGTTTGTGATTAAAATATTTCTATTATAATATTTACGAGTAAAATAGTGCACAATATTTTAAAATTTCTGATATTAATTAATGCTTAAGAAGTAACGTTTCAAGTGTGGATACATACAATGAACGAGACTGATGATACAGTAGTGTTCTCAAAGGGAGAGAAACTGATAAAGAAATTATAGGTTATAATATATTTAACATTTTATTTAAGACATATCCAATTCTCAATGTATTTCCATCAAATAAGAAACAACGCAGAGAATAGAATCATCTATATAATATATTTAAATAGATTTAAATACAGAGGTAAAAATATCAAAAAGATTAAATTAATTTTTTTCGTGTTTATTTTTGTGAAGACGAGTTTTCCTCAAAAGACCCCATATGTCTCACAATTTGCAAGAAGAGCATTTCACAATAAAAGTTGAGTCTCTGAGACAACACAAAAGATCTAAAACGCGGTGTTACTTCTCATTCTTCGAAGGTAGAGCGACGAGTATTTTTATAAATTTTATTTAATCCTCCCGCTCATCATTTAGTGGCATCATATCGGGGTAGACTAGAGTATTGATAGTTTGTCCGTTGGGAGATCGACGCGTTTCATATTTCCAGTAAAGAAATCCCCCTAAGCCAATCACGATAAGAAGAATTGCAACTCCCATGCTAACATATGCCATTAAATACACCAAATGACTTTCCTGTTCTTCTTGGTCTTGAGGCTGGGCCTCTAGGGTGGTGGTATTTGTGATGTTGCATACCATATCAGCCAAAATGTCCCAATTGCCCTCGCAGGTCAGTGATTCATTATGAGTTGATTCGGTTGTGAGATATTCTTCAGAAGCACAATTTACAATACTTACTATTTCACGATAGTAACAAGCCTGCCACAGATCCTTAAGTTCACATGAACAATCAAAATTATTGTCACATGCATTAAGGAACCTCAGAGATTGCAAACTATTCAACATTCCAGCCGAAATTGAACTCAAACGATTAGAGTTAATCCATAACATCCGCACGCGCGAGATTCCGTCAAATATATGATATGGAATACTCCCTAAATCACATCCTATCATGTGTAAATATTCAAGATTTGGAACTCTCAAAAAAGGAGCATTAGAAGGTATAATTAAACGATTCCAACTCAACGCCAGTTCAAATAACCTAGGTGTGTGAATAAATGTGTCACTATCCAGATGTGTAAGGTGATTATGTTCCAAGTAAAGACGTTCCAGTTTTTTTAGCGGTCGAAACCAAGAACTATGTAGTGTTTTTAACTGATTATTGTGCAGACGCAAGTAAACAATATTAGCCATTTTGCTGAACGTTGTGTCTTTCAGTGAATGTATATTATTATAACTCAAATCTAACTTTTCAAGCTTGGGAGCGTTGAGTAAAATAGAATGATTATCGACCTTTATTCGATTGCCCCTTAAAACAAGGTACCACAACTTTAAATTGGTTTGGAATGTTTCATGATGTAAACTTTCAATATTGTTTCCTGTGAAATTCACGATCCATAATGCTTGGAGTCGTTCAAATGTCTTTTCACCTATTGTGCTGATACTGTTGTTACTGAAGTCAACCTTCACCAGTTTCATTGAAGTTGAACTAAAAAAATCATTGGGTATCTTCTCAAATTCATTAAACGATGCTTTTAATGAGATGATACGGAGTGAAAATTGACTTGGGAGAGTCTTCAATGACCGATGCGAACAATTTGCTTCGAAATGTTCTGGTACGCTCCGTGGCGGCCATGTATAGCAAAGGCACTCATGGGGACAAAGGATATCCTGCCCACTTCCATCGGAAGAATGCTGCCGATGACACACAACTACAGGGAAAATTATCGTTGCCCATACCGCTGCAAATCGCACCACCATCCCTGGAACAAATAAAAATAATAAAAAACAACGTTAAAATGTTCCATTTCAAAATGGATATTAAACTGAAAGGAAAAGTTGTGAACAATGTTAATTCTGTTTGAACAGTAGAATTTTCAAGTTATGGAATGACAAGCAGTTCCTCGCATATTGGGTGGGAACGATAAGGTGGAGGAAGAAGTACAGTCTCTGCTTACTTAGGCCAATGCTACCACATACCAATCTACAACATGTTGACCTCAAAAGTATTGTCTCTCATAATTGAAATTCACGTTGATTTGCTTCCAGTAGCTCCATCAACACGTGCATCAATGAAAACAGAAATAAACATGAAACAATATCGCGATAAAATCCATTCAAAATGTTTGAAGCATGACAAAGAGAGAAAAAAGTAGTTCTCAGTAAAAGAATTGCGAATGTTGTTGTAATGTTTAGTACACAACAGCTGCAACCAAGTGCCACCAATACATGGGGCTCCTGAGACGTGCGGATTGCATGTTTTACGCCTACGGCGTGAGCGTCACCTCTGACCGCTGAGTAGCAACAGTATCCGCTATGATGACGGGTACTGATAAAAACAAAGCGTAGGGAAGCAATGCTTTTAGTAGACAAAACGACTTACGATTCTTCAATATTGAGTACATAATACGAACTTAAACAACAATTCACAATATTTTTTGTGATAATTTTCTTCTTAAAACGTTGCGACCCTAGGTTGGTAACTTCATAAATACTGAGAACTGTTAAAATAAGGCCGAATAATGTACTTAACTTTACAAGTTTTAAAGAGGACGTAAATATTAGGATTCTTCAATATTTCCAAATTTATTGTAAATGATCATGCACGATTCTAAGTAAAATAGTTTCCTATGCCATGAAAAATGGTTGTTTACACTTCCGATATGGAACCAGTATTAATTATCAAATAACCTCATAAGATAATCATTCATTATCCCCCACCCTGCCAAAAACAACAAATCATTTTAAAAAGATAAACTCGAATGATCAATGGGGGGCACAAGAGATTAATTTACTTTCCAGAAGGCAAGAAGGGACTATCCCATCAATTCCGAAAAGTGCCTAAATGAAAACAAGAAAACCTCATACCGAAATGTGGTAAAGATACAATACGACAATTATTAATAACTAGAAACAGGAATAAGAACACATTAAAATATTTTTGTACTTAAGTATATTATTTTTAAACGTTCCTTGATGATGGCGTATTAAAATATACAATGAACAAGGTAATAATTTATAAACAATTTAATTATTCCGATCACGTTTCTTTTGCTGAAATTAAGAGAAAAACTATTGAATTTCTATCATTTATATCATAAGAATAGCAATCGTGATCATAATGAAAATTATTGTTAAAACATTTCCCAACAATATTCTTTAAGAATATATTTTTGCAAATTTAAAGTGTTCGCGTAATAATTTGGAAAATGCCTTAGTTCATGAGATATGTTTTAAAAAAATTATTATTTTCGATCGTTCTAAATAGGTATAGGATGTATGAACTTAATAAACAATATTTTGTCTATCAAATTGTTTAATATTTAGACCTGTATAGAAAAAGTAAAAGAGAAATTTTAATTCTCAATGATGGTTGGCGATATTCTAATGCATTTTATAAACTATCACGCGAACACAATAAATTTGCAATATGATATTTTTATTTTTTGTACCGAATGTTCCGAATTGGGAAAAATAAGTGTCATATAAATTTGTTTGTTCGAGACAAACCGCGTCTCAGTGGACAGAACTACAAACGTTTCGGAAATTCTGCTGTGGCCTTCTTCAGGCCATTTTTCTGTCTTTTTGCTTTTGGGCAGCGCCGTTTAACCGTGATTATTCACGTTTTTTCGTCTCCGCCACGAGGGAGCAGGTGGGTTAAAAATTCTACCAAATATGGATTGGTTTTATATCATTTGTTATTTCTCATTGCATATGTGACGTGTTTTATATACTTGTAAGTTCCTCTTCCTTTATTACATTTGTCCCAACGTACTTGCCACCCATTTATCAATTCTGTTATTAACCTTTTTGTTTGCCTTTTTTGTCCCTTCTATTTGTTCTTCATTGATTATGATTGCTTCCCCGGTCCGTATTTTGTTTTTGAATACTATTTTCTGGATTTAGAGATCTACTGGCAACACCCCTTAGAACCTCCGATGCATCTGTAGAGACTGTTGAATAACTTCCTGTCATTTGCCGTAGACATAGACGTTGCATACGGCGTAGTTGTTGTTCATATATCTTTTTAACTATAATATTTCCCATACACTACATCCGTATAATAGCATCAGCCGTAACGCCCCTTTTTATAGTTGCAATACTCCATCTCCAGTTATATAATATTTTCTGTACCCTACCCTTAATTAGCTGTAGTATAATTTCATCGTTCTAACTATTGCATATTCTAATTGCTTTTTGAATAATATCTTTTCAGCGATTATTACCCCCAGGTATATCTGACTTCGCAGCCCCCCACCTTTCTCCCATGAAACTTTATAATTGTGTCTCTTCTGTTGTTTTTAGCATTGCCTATCTTCTTTTCAGCATCTTTGTCTTAACTTTTGATAGTTTCAATTTTGAATTCAAACATCGATTATCCGCATTCTTCAATATGTTTTGTGTTTTTTCTCCTATTTTTCTCCTACTGTCACCTTCTATAATTAACACCAAATCGTAAGCGTACGCAACATAAATACAATTATTGGTTTCTATATTATTTAAAATTCTGTCCATCATTACTATCCAGTGGATTGGTCCAGTCGAGGAGCCTTGTGGACATCCCTTTGTCATGTCCCATAACGTTTTGTGGCCACCTATTTCTGTAAATAGTACATGGTCCTGGAAATATGATTTTAATATACCATACAAATACTGCAGTAAATCTCTTTTCTTATATTCTTCCAATAGCAGTTCCCAATTGATCATATCAAAAGCGCCTTCTATATCCAGGAACACGCATACGCAATACCTGACTTCTCGCATTGTTATATCTTTCGGTAACTGATTTATCGCATCTTCTGTGCTCCTTCCTTTCCTAAAACCATATTGTCGCTCAATAATTTTCTTAGTCGTTTCTAAATGCTCCATTATTTTTTGCCCCACCCACTTATCATACACTTTTCCCAAAGTCGGTAGTAAGGATATCGATCTGCAGGAGTGGGTTTGTTTGGATCTCTTTGTCCGCCTTTCTTGAAAAATTTCACCTTTGCTATCTTCCATTGCTGGGGTACTAAAGTTTTCTTTATACAACTGTTGTATAATTTCAATATTGTCTCCTTCATTTATTGAAAAATCGTTTGAATCAGCTCATGCTGCATTCCATCGAATTCTGGTGTTTTTTTTCTTTTTTAGACTATGTACAATTTCCGTTAGCTCTGACATTGTCATGCTACTATGCTCATATATTTATCCTTCTTCTGGCTCCCACACGTTCTTTCTTCCTGATGTTCTATAGGGAATATTGCTTCCAACAATCGCATACTCATTTCCATTCATCTTTCTCTGTACTATCTCCAAAACTGTGCCATATTTCTTTTCTTTTAACTTTCCCTGCTGCTATCTGATAAGGGAGTTTCCAACATGAATTGCTGTTGAATTCTACTAGAAGATTTTGCCAACTTCTTCTGCTGTGCAACCTTAACAGCAATTTTGAATTCACGTCGCTTGTCCTTGTTATTCCTTTCTTCCTTAGTCCTTTCTTGTCCAATTCTTTTCTTTTTGACAATTTGTCTTCTCTAATATCTTTTCTCCCTTTTAAGTTTACATCATTCATTTGTCCACCTCTCTGTCGAATACGACCACTCTTAAGTTGTACATGCTTCTCTTGTAGCCATAATAATCCTAGTTGTAAATTGTCAATCTTAATCTCTATTATCTCTGTATTATTTACCTGTTGTATTATTTGTTGCTGTTCCTCTTTATCTTGGCGTATCTCTTCCCATTTTTTTAATTCTTCGTTCTGTTTTTATTTGTGGTATCGTTTCCAAAGGCACATATTAAAATCTTTTTCCCTCATGATCGCTTTGCAAACCTTGGGTCAGTTTCCAATTTTGTATTTGTCGTTTTCTCAATTTTGTTGGTAGTGTAAGATCTATCAGTGACATATCGCGTGCCCCTATGAAAGTATGCTCCATACTTATTATGTACTTAAGTTTCTTTTTAGTATAAAGTCCTCTAGTCTCTTTCCTCTCTTATTGGTTCGTTTATCACCCCACATTTGCGATCTAGCTTTACTATCAAGACATTATTATATCTTCATTTTGCTCTAACATTTGTATATCTTTCCTAATTTCTTCTTTACATTTACAATACATGTTAACAACTATTAAATATACATTTTCTTTACTCCACAAAATTACCCGATAATTTTCCCCTCCTAATACATCTAGATCCATTACGTCTATTTTTTCATTACCTACTAATATCATCGCCCATGAATTCTCAGTCGTCACTTCGTATTCTTGTAGGTATATTTTGTGGCGTACCCCTAATGGTATAATGTTTTTGAAAGCACGCAATATCAATATGGTTCCTTGTTACATATTCTCCCATCTCACGTGATGCTGTCTTATTCAGTTGCACATTATGCTGGAATATTTTATATATCTATGAGATCAGCAACCGAGAGAAACAGATCAAACACCACATCGACCAAATTAGGCGATTTCCAGAAAGGCAACCAACCCCAGAGAACCTGGAACCGACCAGTGACGAACTCGCCGAGGCTCTACCTAGTTCACGACGGATCCAGTAGTTTGAAGCGCCAGCTATTCCAGCACCAGCCCAGATGACGCCGCATGGAATCCGTGGAAACGAAACACCAGCACCAGCTAGGACACCAACTAAACCAGTTACACCGCGCAGATCTACACGGATACACCGCGCACCTATAAGATATTCACTATAGTCCTAACAAGTGCAATTTAAAAGAGAAAGCAAATCTTGTGTATGACATTAAATGTGTATGACACTTCTTTTAACACTAATTTGTTGTTAGTCGCGTTTCCGTCTACAGACACACCACGACATTATCCCTTCTTTCTTCTCTTGTCACTATTAACTTTTCATTCCGTTTTTGGTTTATTTTATTCCTTCTATATATTCTTTAAACATTTTGAATCGTCTTTTTTGTTTTAATCATTTCCGGTCCGAGCGAACTCACCACTGTTTCTGTATTCATTTTTCTGAGATACCTAGCACTTTTTCCCCATAGTAGATGCATTCCCAAAATACATGTTTCCGAAGTTTGTCCGCAATCACCCATATCATCATCTACTAGATTGAACCTTTCCAAATATCTCTTGAAGTCTCCATAGTTTGTTGAAACTTCTGAAATTCCTGCACCCGGTCTGCACCATTTCCTGTATCTCTCTGCATAATTCACCTTTGGTATTAGTTGGTATAAATCTCTGCCTTTAGATGTTCTATCCGATTCTATTTGCCATGCACTTAGCATTACGTTCTTATTTTCTTTTTCGTATTTTTCTCATCCCGATTAATTACACTACCATCAAATACAATTTGTCCTTCATGGGGCACAATTGATCATCTATAACATTATTTGTTTCCATGAAGTTTGTTATCTGCTGTATCATAATTTTCTCAAACAATTCCCCTAAACATGGACGATACGAGTTCGGGTCATTAATTTTCTTTTCCAAACTTTGTAAAAAACCTTGATTTATTCAATTTTTCAAGCCCGAGGAAAATACCTTGTTCCAAATATGCATTGTATATCTCGTTTAATTCATTTCTTATGATGGAATATCTTGTTTGTATTAGTTCATTGGTGATTTCATCGAAACCTGCACTTTTCCCTTTTCTCAGAGTTTGGATCATAGCATCCAATTCACCTCCTGTAATTTCTTCAGCTCTTGTATGCTCCACATTTATCCTTTCCCAAGTTTCCGTTTTCCGATCTCTTGGAAATATTACTTCTAAAAGTTTCTGCGCCATCTCTCGCCATCCTTCAGTGAATTGCTAATCATCGGTCAACGTACATATCTGCTTCGACTTTATTTTATCCCGCATTATTAGTTACGATACACCCCAGATACATTGCCGTACACTCTTCAGTATATATTCCTCCCATGTTCCGGATTTGCATTCCTTAATCCTTTTCCTAAATGCACGAAATTCTTTCAGTATTATTCTTGTTCCTTAGTTGTGTCCCTTTCCAGTTTTTTCGCACGCTTATATATTCTTCTGGTTTTGCTCTCTTTTTCTTCTACATATCTCATTCTTGCTTCCATCACGTTTCCAGATCTCTTATGTGTTCTCATTTCGGGTGCACAATCTATTGCTACTCGTAATTCTGTTACTTGAGTATTGTCTACTCTGTATTCTATCACCTCGCCTCATACCTTATTTCTCTTTTTAAATGTCGAAATTTTGTCACATCTACTTTTCTTAAATTTCTTTGGGTCATTTCCATTATTTTAGTATTTACATTAGTATTCACTTTAAACAACATTCCCTTGTGATCAGATGTTTCACCTCTGTTTAGTCTACAGCCTTGAATTTGTGTTTCCATTTCCTTTGATGTGAATGTGAGATCGATCACTGATTTACCCTGTTCACTTCGGAAGGATGCTTCTTTCCCCACATTTTGCATAATTAATCTGTATTGACTTACCATATTTTCTATCATTTTCCCATATTCGTTCGCTAATTTATCACCCAAGAATGTTGATCTCTCATTAATATCCATGCATATGAGCTTTTATTATTTCTTCTCGTTCCTGTATCTCCTTGTGGCACATCCTATTCCCTTTCATATATGCACTCACTAGTAATATATCGGTCATTGCATGTCGTTTCATATAGGTTATCATACATTTTGTGCAGAATTCCTGTAGTTTTAAAACTTCTATTTCTTTCGTGGTTACTACTACAGTTGTCCATCCACCCTCTTCTTCGAGAACCCTTGCTGATATTTTATTATGGCACGTTTTCCTTCTAAATTGGTAACACTCCTGTAAGCAAGCGATATCTATATTGTACTCCTCGATAAATCCCATATTTTCTCTTGATGCTACAATTGACCGTTGTATGTTCTTCTGCCATATCTTAATCGCCTTAGTCTGTCTATTTTTCTAAAATTCTCTTAGAATTTCTAAAATTCTCGTCTACCATTCTCATTCAACATTTTCATTCGACGTAACATGATTAATCTGTTCTACGACATAAAATTCTTAAATCTGCATTTTCTAATTTCTGACCCAGTGCTATAATAAGTTCTTTCGGTTCCGTCATCTTTTCCATTTCCACTATTCCTCCCTGTGGATTGTCATTTTCCTTCCTTAATTGCTGCACTGTTTTCCATAACTTCTTCACTCCGCATTTTTCCTGACACCCGTTTTAACTTCTCGTCTTCCATAATTTCCTGTAGAGTTTCATAGACCTTTGTCTCCTCCGGCATTCATCCCTTCTTTTTTTCTTGTCCATCCTTTCTATGTTTCCTGTTTCGGCTACCTGTCTTCTCATCCTCTTCCTTCGTTGTGCTGTACTCACTCGCGCTGGTAGTAGTACATAGTGATATAATACCATAATTTTGTTCTTCAATTATCATCCCCTCCATCTTATTCATTTTATATACTCATCTCTCTATACTTTTATTCCTGTTTTCCTTCCAATACTTTTCATTTGACTTAAAACACTTGTCCGAATACAATTTTTTTGTTCAATTTCCGTTAATCATATAGGAGTTATAGCCGATTTTCGGAAAATGTACGTATCTGACACGTGTGTTCCGTCAATTACTTAACCCCTACATGTAGTACCCTCACCAAATCTGGTAGTAGGGTGAGAGAAAGATGTCCCACATTTGAAAAATGTACTTCTTGAAAAAAATAAATAATTCAAATTCGAAAGTTTAATGGTTGGACTAAATTTATCATAAATTTGACAATATTATATGTATTTCATTTACCAAATTCTAAGTTGTTATATGCGTGAAAGAGTTAATTACAATTATTAATCATTATGTTGACAATACCTCTGTGAGATGTTGTTGTTATAATTCCTTAAATATATATTTTAAAAGAAGACATGGTTTTACGTAAGGCATCGATCACAGTGTATTATGCAAATAAATATTGAAAAAGAAAACGTAAATAATGATATTCTTAAAATAATATTACTTATTTAAAATGTACTCTTTGAAATAATTTGTCACCCTTCAAAATTATTCAACACGTTTCGGAAAGAATAAAACGGATCTCTTTATTACAGAAGTCTGTATTCTTAATAATATTACAAATAACTTTAAAATCTCATTTAATTAATTACGTTGTTGCAATTTAATAATATAAGAATTCACTGTTGTAAAACGTTGAGAAAACTATTGTAAGTTAACTGTACTTGTAGAACGAAAAATATTAGTAATCAAATTTAGTTGATTTGAAGGTATAAAAATAAAATCCATTGCGACATTTTTTCATTTCATTACTTTGGTCCAATCAAACAATTCATTTTAGAGAAAAAGGTTCCATGTAAAACTTTAAATACACATCCCTCTCCAATATTTTCATTTACAATTTTTTAATATCAATAGGTTGGAACTTTTACGTTCATCTACATGAAATAATATATAATGGTTTGAAAATTAATTACACTATTATTTTGATGAACACCGTTACTCTCCGACATAAATGTTCGAGAAATTTTAATTTTTTCTTCTTCTCTCAGGGAACTAAATTGCCTGTTGAAGTTAAACGCAAACCGTAGAGCCGCGACTACGCAGCTGTCTCGCCTCTGCTGACAGCTCGGTTCGGTAGCAGCGATTGTGTAGGTACTGGTTTAAATTTTCAAGGCTGCATTGCTGATCCGACGAACCGGCCGTCGGAAACGCAATGTGAGGACCGAACCACGCACGTTTTGCCAAACTTACAAATATTTTACGTGATTGTTATCATTTACTTTAATCTTGACCCAGAAAATTATTGACGGGTTTGAGTATACACGTATATGGTACATTTTTGTATCTTCTTATAATTGATATGAACATGAACCTCAAGCATTATTAGAAACGTAACTTAGAACAAATCGCAGAATACTTCAACAAGTTTGATGAAAACAAATTATGTCAAGCCAAACCGCACTGGAGACCTGGGCGATGATTTTTACTTTCTCATGTACGTAGTATATAGAAAACATTGTAATAGTAAAAAATCGAAAACGAGATTTTGACGGAAGTATCCGTTTTGGTGATCCCTGATTCTCCATCCATTGTAGTATTTGTAAATGGGAAAGGTAACGTGCTATTGAAGATTATCTACATGGAGCGACAGGAGGAAGGAGTTGAGTGACAGGCTATTGTCAGTAGGTGGTCCGGTTAGCTGGGTTTACCAACAACTTGGCCCATGTGGAGAAGTTAATATAAGGGGTTAGTATTAGAGTTATTGATACTAGCAGGATTTTTTTTGTGGGGCTTTAGGGCTCGTCAACATCGAGGTCATTAGAGCCCTTAAAACTTGTACAGGTAGGGAAAATGCAGTTACGCACTAGGGAGAGCCAACATGACTCTCCCCGCGTGTGGGACTCGCCGAATGACTCAGCCATACCCACTAAAAACCCTCCTGAATTACAACTCAAAACTCAAATCCTAACATATCTCACGACTGTACTAAAACCATTAAAGAAAAGAGGAAAGAGGAAAATGAAAGATACCCTAGCCCTAATAGCGTCGGGATCGAAAAGAACAAGAGGTGACCAATAGAGGTCAGGAAAGAGAAAGGAAGGAGCCTCCACAAGTAAGTGGAAGTAATGCCAGACTCAGCTCGGGGCCCCGTGTTTGCCAACCACGTACTTACTAGATGTTAGTCCCCTGGGGCGAGGTAGGAAAATGAAAGATACCCTAGCCCTAAAAGCGTCGGGATCGAAAAGAACAAGAGGTGACCAAGGGAGGTCAGACAAGAGAAAGGAAGGAGCATGGCACAAGTAAGTGGAAGTAATGCCAGACTCAGCTCGGGGCCCCGTGTTCGCCAAACACGTACTTACTAGATGTTAGTCCCCTGGGGGGGATACTAGCAGGAGGTGGACAGAGGAAGGAGGGTTCGCTTTTCAGTAGTCACAGCTAAATTTCATGTGAAAAGCTACAAATGTTTGTGGCCACACCGGGAATTTTACCCAGGATGATTTGGTGAAGAGCAAGAACGCTACGACCTTAGCCACCAGAAGGGCGTCCCTGATTCTGAAAAAGTGGGCTTTGGCGTAACATCCGTCCGACTGCCTGCCTGTCTGCCTGTCTGGGCGTTGCGATTCTGAGTAAATGGATGAATTAATTTAATTCGCATTTCGTCTTTACGGTAGAATATACTTGTTGTCGGTGCAAATGCTCTATTTTTTTTACTTTAAAACAAATGGCACTTCATATGAAGGTCAAAGTACTCTTTTGAATATTTCTAAAATACAGGCTCCAAAGATTTTGCTTAAATTTTCTGTACGTAAAGTACAATTAGTATGCATTACATCCGCATTAGCGGTATTTCGCATGAAAGTATTGTATAGACGTAGTAAAATAATTTCTGTCTGCTACACTTACACATCAGATTACTGTTTCAAGAAGCTTGAATAATATTCAGCAGTGTAAATGTACTAGGCAGACGAAGAATACTTTTCGTAAACTAAAATAAAAGATATGATAATGATAAAATATATAGGAGGACAGCAAACGCAATAAGAAAATACATCATTTCTGTCTACAACGAAATTACATTTACGTAACGATTTGTCGTGAGTAGGGAAAGAATGGGAGTACGAACAACCACATACCCACACCAATTGTCGCGAGGAAGAAGGAATGAGGTGTTGTCGAAGTATAACCCCACACTGACATCCATTGTCGTGAGGAGGAAAAGAAGTTGCTGAGTAACCTCACACCTACATCCTGTGTCGTGGTAAAAGAAAGAAGTTGCTATGCTCCTACGAGATGAACCTCACATTGACACCATTTGTCGTAGGAAGGGGTGTTATTATATTCCCGTCTCCTAACTAGGAAGGGCATTTAATCTAGGAAGCTAATCCCTACTTCGTATAGACTTAGAGAAGGATGGGAGGGAGCGAATTAAATAGGGATTGTCCAGTCGTGGTAACAGCAGTTTATTGTAACAATACGCACACTTACACAGTGACTCCAGAGTCACAAGGTCCTACACGAGCTGTGTACCGCACTAGTCACACGTTTCGTGCTTCCATCGTAATGGAGTAATCAGAAAGTAGCAGCAAGTGCAACGTTACGGGGCGGATAGGGCGGTGATTAGTGTAAGGGGGTAGTTGCTTGAGACCGGAGAGGTCGGGCCAACAACGGACGGTGAGGTAGGGTTGCCGGGACCTGATGGTCGTCACAGCGACGGGAAATGTTGGGTGATTGCCGGGACCCAGAGAGGTCGAGACAGCGAAGGGAATGAAGGTTAATTACTGGGACCGGAGAGGTCGAGCCAATAACGAGTCCGGAAGGAAGAACGTCTACCAGCGACTAGCGCGAAAGTGACAGCCGTTCCTACTCGAACGCTACGAGCGGTGGCTTATATAGCCCTATATTGTCGAGTCACCAGTCTGGCGTGGCGCGTCACTCGCTTAGCAACGCGGGCGCCCACTGCCTGCATCTACGCGACAAATTTTACTATATGTTTAAGACATAGAAGTCTCTAAATGTTTTGAAATAATATTATAAATATTTATTGTACTTACAAATTTCAAATAAGTGACTAATAAGTTCATCTAGCGTCCTTGAGTCAGACCAAAAAGTTAGTTTTAGTTTATTATTTACTCATGTATGTTGCATGTAGTCCATGATATACTCGCGTCCTTCCGGTTTTTCAGTTAAGATGTTCAGTATTTACAGTCTTACTCAGAGACTGATAAATATACAAATAATATCATATAAATAATATTCTCTAAAAAATAATTTATTAATCGAAATTTTTTCATAATTTAAGACTTTAATAGAACAATTATTTGTTAAGTAGTACCGCATGGAATGATACTGCGTAACGAAGGAGGGTGAGTGCTCGGTGCGCGCATGAAGCGGCCAACTAAAAAGAAAAAGTTGGCGTCAGGTTATTTTTAGAAGTTTAGCAAGAGGAGGGTTAATCCTTTTTGGGGAACTCTGTGCGACCTGCGTAATGTTTTCAATGCTGTCTGGTCAGAGTCAAAAGTGGTACCTACATCGACACAATGAAAAGAGTCTTTTTCAAGAACCTACGCAGTCCATAAGGAACGAAGGGGAGAAAAGGTCTTAGTCAAACGAGGGGTCTATTGTGGACTCAACGATCTAAATTCGTGAAGGCGACCTGACGAAGAGTGATCATTGATTGGTTGAACAATGTATGACGTCAAAGATCAACAACAAATGGGAAAGCTATGACGTAACCTATGAGCGAGGTTATTTTAACAAGTTTCGTGCGAGAGAGAAGACCACCACCATCATTATTGAGTAGTAATTTTTTGTACGAGAATTCGCGGACGCCATGTTAGATCGTTACGATCAACGTCCGGGCTATTGTTATCGAACTTTGTCGGATTAGATGTTCGAATTTGTAAATCTCAATAGTCTGATAACATGATCAAGACTATTCGATAAATCATCATCAGTTATCTCAATTTTTCATGACTGATTGCACCCTGCGTTTATTAGTGGTGATGAGTTATGTTAGATTCGGCACGGAACTTAATCGATATGAGTCGTATCGAGATCGACTAAAGTATCGAACTTTAGGAATCGTAATCGATCCTCTGGAATTCAGGACACCACACGATCGATAGTTTCGATCAAAATGGAGACTGGTGATTGGATGGCAACATCGAACTTCGGATGGGTCCCCGGAGCGTTGGTACATCTCTACTGACCTATGCCTTTGCAGCTTCCGGATGGACCATTGATGTTTCACGGTGGTTCGCAGCTTCGAGTTAACAATTTTGAGAATGCACCAATGAAGTGTTTTTTTTTCTTTGGCTTCTTCTTCAACTTGTGACGATTGGATTAAAATTGTATGAGAAAGACACTGTGACACAAGCTTCATAATCCAATTAGGAGAAGCAGTGTGATTCAAGGACAATGTTCTCATAAATTTGAGAACTATTATTGTGCTTTTGACGAGCCTTCAGCTCTTGTGGTGTTATTAATCACGTGACATTTTTCTTTCTCAAATGTAACAGATGGGCTCTAATGACCTCGATGTTGACGAGCCCTAAAGCCCCACAAAAAAATGTAACACACGCTTTTAACTTGTAAAATCAGTGATAGTTTAGTGTTTCACAAAACACACAGAAAAATAGCTTGAAGACTCAGCTTCTCGACGCAGCGCCCGCCGCCTGGCTACCCGAAGCAAGCCTTTTCACAAGAATGAATGTTAAGAAGATCACTTCAATAAAAAATACACCTATCGTTGAAGTAGAATCAATCTCATTGGAGCTTATAAAAAATAAGATTTCATTGTTCGGAAGCTTTGATTGCTCTGCTAACAATAACTTGAAATTAAGAAATAATTCACACTATTTACAATGTGAATTCCAGATAAATGTTTCAATATGAAAAGATTGGCATAAAACGATTATATACGTATTTTCTTCCTCGAGTTCGTTTTTCGTAAAAGAAGCAGCCTAAAACAGATGAAAGTTTATCGTTACTCGACTGTCAAGGTCTAGCGACAGATGATGCAAGAATTCTGAATTTATATTGCTGGTCTCTCGTGTGCCCGGTCGCTGGTGCGCCCGGTCGCTGGTGCGCCCTGGCGGCGCAAGTTTGAACCACCCTTCTTCGAGCGAGTACATACGTTGTAAGACTCCCCGTCGCCGACGAAAGACGACAGCCCACTGAGAATAATTTAATGTATCTTCAAGGCGGGAACGTCAATTCTGACGAACTGCGCAAGCGTGTAGCACACCTGGTACGCAAGAGGCGTCTGCCAAGTCCAAGGTGTGTTTGATATTATACCTGCAGGTTCATTTCGAAACATAATATGGGCCGACGGCCGGGGTTCGAAGTCCTGACCGAGAACCGACGAGAACATAGGTGGTTAGAATTGTGAGTCAAGAAATTTTCGGGATGAAGAGAGGACGTTGAGATTGTCAGAATATAATTAAGAATTTACGCACTGATAATGCGTTGACCACGACCACAAGGTCTTGACGTTTTCGCATCGGCAAAATGTGCATTTGCTGGAGCAGGAAGGAAGGTAAAGAATTCTTTATTTCTGGTATAAACTAACCTACATAAGCTATTGGCTCAAAGTTAAAGGATTTTGAGATTGTTTTAATTGCCCTATTTTAAGGGAATTTTTATTACACAGAATTACTAAATGGCAATTACTTCGAGTGATTTTATTTTACTCAGAAGTCCTCCTGCCTCCTGAGATTTTTCAACTATTTCATAAATGTCAATTTGTTTAGTCCTGGGGAGTTAATTTTACAGTAGTTTTTTACTCCTTTGGTAGCAAACAAACCTTTTGAACGGCACGCGTATATATTCCTTTAGCGGTTTTAACCTGTATCGTGCGGATTAATCCGTTTTGATCTGGAAAAGTCTTAACAACCCTAGCTATTTTCCATTCAAAGGGCACTGGAGAGTCTTTCAGAATAATTATGTCACTTTCTGATAGTGACTTGGATACTGTTTGCCATTTTGATCTATTTTGGAGTATTGACAAATAGTCAGCAGACCAACGCTTCCATAAATTATTTAAATGGTTTTTTTAAAGCCCTGTATCGTTGCATTGGATTTTGACATTTTTTGTCGTCTTGGGTGAAAGATAAATTTTTTAAAGGATGGCCTGTTATCAGGTGTTGTGGAGTTATAATTTCCACGTCATCATCATTTGTAGGCCGGGTAAACAACGGACGAGAATTTAGGCAGGCTTCGATTGTGGATAGCAAGGTACGTAATTCTAGGAAGGATATCACATTTTGCCCCAAGGTTCGTCTCAAATGATATTTCATAGATTTTATAGCCGCCTCGACAAGGCTGTTTCTATGCGGGCTGTATGGAGGGGAGAAAATCCACTGAGTATTTTGGTTATTCAACATTGATTCGATTTTTTTTCTCGATTTTCCTTCCTTGAGATGAAGCTTAGAAATTCTGAGAAATCCCTACTAGTTTTGACAAAGGTTTTAGCATTGTCAGACATAATCGTTTTAGGAAAACCGAACCTGGATGAGAACCTGGTGAGACAGGCTATGAAGTGCTTGGTATTAAGGGATTCAATCAAGGGAAAATGCAGTTACGCACTAGGGAGAGCCAACATGACTCTCCCCGCGTGTGGGCTCGCTGAATGACTCAACCATACCCATTAAAACCCTCCTGAATTACAACATACCAAAACATACATCAAAACATTGAGGACCAAAAATGAGGGGGGCGGCCAAATATGAGAGGGGACAAAGAATGAGGGTAAGACAAAAATGAGGGGGGACAAAAATGAGGAAAATGAAAGATACTCTAGTCCTACTAGCGTCGGGATCGAAAAGAACAAGAGGTAAACTCTGATGTTGTTTTCGAAATTTTTGAAGTATGTCCAATAGAATCTGTTAGTTTTTTCCTCACGTATATACACGCGTGGTATTTTCCGATGACCCTTGGGTATTATCAGTGACTAAGTAAAGTTCTTTACACAATTAAGGGACCTAAAACCAAATTTACGGAAAACTGAACAAAACTGTCCAAAAAGTGTTCGAGTTCACGTCAAATGCAATCCTGACTTCAGGTTTATTTTTGGCGCACGAAAATCATGCGAAGACGACACCAAGATCTTTTCTATACCTTGGAAAATAATTTTGAGTAAATTTTGGAAAACAACCCCTAAAGGGAGAGCAAATCCAAAATATCACGTGCCCTGCGGGTCAAATCACTTAGTTTTTTTCAAAGGACAAACCAGTATCACAATATACCTTGCTTTTTCAGTTACTGCATGCACTATGACAGTGTACGTGGTGCCTACACGGTCATGACGCTTGCTTCATCTTCTTGCTTTCATCCCTCTCCCCGGCGTTAGTATCCACAAAAATTCATAAAAATGTATCAATATATTCACAAAATTATGAGTTAGAAATTTTATACGAAAATATTTTTGACCGAATGACAACAATCAAATTTTACAAAAACCAAAAATTTCAATGTGAAAAATTGATTTTTTCCGCAAATGTTCTATAATTTTTGCTGGAAAACTATTTTTTATCTCAAAAATGAAGATAGATAATATTTTAGTCTATGTAATAATAAATACAACAAAAAGATTTGAGCTTAATCTATTCATTAATAACAGAGAAAATGGTTTTTCCGTCAATGTTAACATTTTGCAATTTTGCACTGGGGGGGGGTTAGCTCCAGTGGGATTTTTAGAGACTTTTGTGGAAATAATCCTTAGGAAGTAGTCTATAAGCGGGGGAAAATATTACTAACTCGTTAGTGGTGTATGAGATTGTTTAATTAACAAAACCGCAAGAATCATTTCCCAATTACTTGCTTTCTTGAATAATTTAAAGAACGAATGTAATGATTTTATGCGCCAAAACTGTAACGTTTTTACTCGTAAAAAAAGGTATCCATGTGCCTAATTTGCTGATTTTGTAAGTTAATGTATCTGCCTTGAATGCCACTCTACGTAATAAAAATTCCGAGGTATATTCATAGGACGTGAGTATGTACGTAAACAATTTTGATCTCTACGTACCTCGGGAATGAATGCATGAATCAACATCGAACATCGCTTAATTTTTCGTTGTGATCGATTTTTAAACAACCCAAGACATTTGCATTCGTTACACCGGTGCATCTGGCTCCCTAAAACCTTAGTGTTATGCTAGAAAACTTGTTCGGTTTGCTCACAAGCCACCATTTTTTTGATATTTTGAAACATCGTATGTGTTCAAAATCTTTTGACTTTACAATAAAAATAGAAAACATAATTTTATCATCCTAAATACGTATATTCTACTAAAAATTTAGGAGTAAAAGCCAATCGTAACATAATCATTTAGTTCCAGACACCTACAAAATTACGTTACGTTAGTCAAATTAATTGTAATGAATAATTATTAATAAATTTATAATTACGCCAAGAGATCATTCACTGGGCGAGGCCCAGTGTCATCGCGAAAGATAGGTGGCGTTTTGCCTTGAAAAAATTCAAAAAATCATTATGGTCAATTAGATATTTTTTGCCAGTAAGTGAATGTAATGAAAGAGAGGTAATGACTGTTCCACTGAAAACGACCAAACTTTGATACGCGTACTTGCTGAGTACCTGCGACTTTGCTCATGTGAATTTTGTAATATGTCTGCAACTGTATTATTTCTCACATTCCCATTGGTATCCACGGAGAATGGTTACATTGGTGGTTTAATAGAATTGGTGTGTATCCTCAACCCCTGATTATCACTGATGTAATTAAGAAAACGTTTCTCGAAAACATAAACTGAGAGTTATTATAGAATTTAGACCTTTATTTAAGGAATTAAATATCTTAACACTTCCCTGCATTCATATTTATGAAACGGTCGTGTTTGTTAAGATCGAATTATTGAAGTGCCACCCTTGCTTCATACGAAACAGTCTCGTCCACGAACACAATACTCGCAATAGTAATAATATTCATCGTCCTAGAGTGTCAACTACTCTTTGCCAAAAAGGACCATATCATTTGGGAATCGTTCTATATAATTCCCTCCCCAAAAATATAAAAGATATTATGAAATTGAATCTCTTCAAATCCGCGGTTAAAAACTACCTCCTGCATCAGTGCTTCTGCAATGTAAAATAATTTATTGATTTTAATCAAAGTTAAATCCGTCTTGGAATTTATCACGCTATTGCTGTAGTACTTTTAAAATAACTTTTAATAATTTCAAAAACTATTATCTTGCATGATTGTGTTGTGTCTTATGATTCATATTAATTTAGTTTTATGTCTACTCAACTTTGGCACGGTTGTGTACATTAATTCTGTAGCCCCATCCTGGCCCGGGTTTTTCTCCGGTTTTCCTTCGGATAGAGGTGGATTTCTTATACAGATTATATAGGTTTTTGACTAGGGGCGCTTATATTGAAACAAGAAATCGTGAACTTAGTATTATTTCAATTATTATGATTTATACAAACATCTAATAATTCGAATAATACAGAATAATTTATACAAACATCTAATAATTCGAACATGTAAAATACGTTTTTTGTGTTTTTTAAATTACAAACATGTAGATATTATATTAGTATTATAACTCGTAGCTAACTTTTTATCTTATCTAGGAATTTTTGTTGAAATTTTTCAATCCGCCTCTGCCTCAGGACCCTTGATCGGATTTGATGGGATGGCCCCTTGCTTGCTTCCGGAGAGTAAATTAGTTGATTGTCCTCCACATGGTTATACGCAGTTTCTTCTGCTTTTTTGACATTAAATTTATTTATATTTACTTACTTAAGAATTAATTCAATATCAATAAATATGTTACCATGTCCCAATGAGATCTGAACTTGAACTTAGCTTTGTTGGTATTTTCATTATGCATCTCAGACACTTCGACAACTATGGAACCGATGTAAATCGTACCTTTTCAATTATATTTTTCTTCATCCCCCTTTCACCCTCTTTAGTGGTGAAAAGAGATTTTTTTTCTTTACGGAGGCTCCATGGGTCCAAAATTTGGACTTAAACGATATCAGGATTGCACTTTCAGCTTAGCGATAACTCGTCACGGATGTCAAAGACAGAAACATTAACATTTCATTATGCTTGTAGGTCCTCACGTCAAACAACTTAAATACCAATTTAATTGTCTTCAACTTTAAAGACGTAAGACTTTCATACAAAATGCCAACCCTCATTTCACTCCGTTACGGGTGTTTTTTCGTAAAATCCTTTCTTAGCGGACATTTTTGATATAATTTTTCGTGCTCACGCTCTTCCCAGTCCCCACCTCTCGGGGTACCGTGCATCTCATGAGAACTGAATGGTTACATAATGTATTTGGAAATACTATTATGCACATACACAAAAATGTAATACACAAAAACAATGGACTCAACCCCAATATCAGTCTTTCAACGTTATTTTTACGCCTCGCCCTATCCATCCCCAGATCTAGATAGCCCTGTGTGATCTGAACTGTAACTTAACATCATTGGTAGTTCAATTAAACATCTCATCAAGCCCAAAACTACGGATCCGGTTCAGTTTTTATTTTTTATATCAAAATTAGTTTCCAATTATTTTTACACCCCTCCTCCAAGAATTTAGACGTGCACGATATCAGGATTTCATTATCAACTCAGCGACACCGAAAATTGTGGACTCGTGACTGGTATCTGTCATGTTCGATCATTTCTTCATGGCATCCCCTTCCCACGGGATACTGAGGTTTATACGGGCTGATTGTGGATGTTGACATCTTCGGGAGTGTCACTACTAATTTCAGGGGTCCCGAAAATTATGATCTCAACCAACAATATCAGTCATTTTGGTTTATATTCACACATCATCCCCTTTTCACTCCCCAACCCAACAGGAGTATATTCCCTTATAGATCATGGACTTAAGTCGGCATTGAGTGGGTGACTTAGTTCTTCTACGTTAAAAATAATGTTTTCAACACCAATATCGGCGTTTTTTTGTTTTTTTACCTGCCCCCCCCCCTTTCCACCCCTACCCCAAGGATGCCAGAGGTTTATCTCCAATGTGGACCTAATGCGAACTTAAAAAAGCATCGGAGAAGATCTAATTCATCTCAATGGCACCGAAATCTATGGTTTCGAATCTAATATCGGATTTTTCCATTATTTTTATGTCACCTTCATCCCACCCCCTCCCTAGGGGTGTCAGGGATGTCTTACTCCCTCAGTAATTGTTATCATATAGTCAGACATCTGTGTATCAAGTTTAGTTGAAATTACTCCAGGCACTGCTGACTAATGGAATACAAACAAAACATTCCAAACACTATTTCACCCCCTTAGGGGTGTTGTTTCGTAAAATACTTACTTCGCGGATGTCTACATTCTAAAAGAAACCTAGCAGCCAAATTTCAAGTAAACTTTATAGTTTGTGAAATTTCGTGATTAGTAAGTATTTCACTATGTATATTGTAATGGGGACATTATCCATTACATTTTGTTAATAAATAATTGGAAATACACATTAAATTCAACCGCTGCGTACTCATGGAGACTGGACTGTTGAGAAGAATTGGAGGGCAAAATTCGGAGGTTTACAACACTGCCGGGGTGGCCGTGAGAACAAGCGAATAAGATCATAAAACAGACCCTTGGAAGGAGGACGCCTACGCATTAGAACGCGCGGCACCTAGATCAAAGAAACAAAGAATCGGGGTGCGAAGTAATCCAAGTGGGAAAGGGACTGTAAAAATTTGGGAAGCAGATGTCAAAATTCAAAAAGAGGGTTTCTTGGGTACTCCAAGAATAACCGCAATAAGAAACGTGCCCACAACCAAAAGGTTCATTCGAAGAGACAGAGGATCGCGCCATGGGACCAAACGCACGATCGCGAACAAGTAAATGAGCCGCCAAAGACCCATGACTGATAAGACGGGCAAAACGAATTGGTTCGTACAATATTGAAAAGAGCGAGAAATCCATAGTATTAGGTGGAGTGTCAGGGATTGAGAAGAAGCGGAAACGTCTCATACAATGAGATGACACGATGCCGCATTATAACAATAAGATCTTTTGGAAGCTGGAGACACATGGTCGTACCAAGGCGGCAGCGAAGAATTGCGTTGTTAAATTTAAAAGCTGATCGTATGATTCGTCGAAAGAAGAATGACGAAACATTCAACATAGCCAATCCGAGTAGTTCCGCAGGGAGTAGATATAATGAAATGATTGGTAAATAGTAACACGTAACGCGGGGGAGGTCGTGACTTGCTCCGCAAATAAAGTTGACAGACAGTGGGAGTGAGGTGATAAAGAGAGGAGATTTCGAGATTTGGAGAAGAGACGGATTTCTTACAGAGTTTTGCAGAGAGACAAATCACTGATCATCAATCACTGACGTCTAGAGCATCACTAGAGATTTTTACTTGATTTGGTGATCAGACACTTCAAATTTTCTTTTTGTAGTGCTCTGACACTTCGAACATTTTCGGGATGTCCCGCTTCAAGGCATATCATTTGCGTGATGGATCAGGTTTTCCCTGATTACTACGTTCATGGAATTGATCGTCTTAATTAGGGAGTTCGAGCGCGATGACTTGGATTCAGCTTATTGAATCGTAACTACTTAGTTACCGAGGGGCTTCGGCTTTAGAAATCCTCTCATAATGTGTTCGACTCGGATTTCACTACGACATCAATTAGCTAAAGGGCTAAGTACCGTAATTAGGCCGTCAAATGGTTCGTGCTGACTGGAAGCGAGCGATACAGTACTTCAAGGGGTGACGCGCAGACCGGTGGCTTCAAGGCAACAAGTCAACGGCTGTAGGGTAAGGGTGCTGATGCTACGAGGCGGCTCTCGGGTCATTGATCCCCGAAGGGACATGAACAACCACATTGTTTCGAGACTGACAGGCTATCCACAATCCAGGTAAAATAAATAATACAGGTAAGGTAAAATATTCGGATATCAATCAGAATAGCAGCAAAGTGGCGAACGATTGTGAAGAAAAAGGTGCGTGTGCTCCGTGGTGAAAGAACCAAAGCTATGAGTAAATTTGTGAACAGTTTACGGAAACAATTTATTTTGTAATTAAAATTAATCAATCCATTTATTAGTATGAAATTAATGTGGTTGGGACAAATAGTGTACCAACACTTATGTAAATCAGTAAATAAATGTGTTAACGTGTGATTTTGGGGGGAAATGTATGGGGATAAACATGAGTAGTTAGTAGATGTACCTTAATATAAAGTGAATAAAGCTTAATTTATCTGTGCTGTGGGAAACTATCACAAGTGTGTATTTTATTGAATAAATGGGCTTGACTCGCCCCATTCGAATTTCCCTGGCACCACAGCTAGCCGGTGCAAATGCTGATAGCGGAGTGGGCTAGGAAGGTGGGCTACCAATGCCAGAAACACCCTTTTATATCTACAAGCAGATATAAAAGTGTGTTTCAATATATATATATATATATATNGAAACGTTTTGTTGTATATCATTTTACATCGTGACTGACATTTTAACTCAGATAAAATTTGTGATCACGTGAATTGTTGGACTTGGAAAATCTTTCGGCATAATGACTACTTATCAGATGTTAACGGGAATTATCTTTACAAACTACTACTGCAAGTAAAGTACTAAAGTTCTAAACAAATGATCTGAATGATAATTAAATTTTTGTCACAAAAATTCATTAAATGTTATCGTTTCAAAACTAGTAATCAATATTTTTTTACGATCATGACTTACCGTTCACTACTAAACACAAGGATTCGATAACACTCGTCCGTCTATTTGCGTTTGGTGCAGGTAGGGGAGTAGAGTCAGTTAAATCTCGCCACGGGTGCTCACAGCTTACCCGACGATTCTGCTACAGCTAATAAACCCAGTCGGACTGGCGCACATTACCGGAATTGATGTCAATACAATATACCATGAACAAACGAACAATTAGATACCTCCAAGGAGAAGGGAGATGTGCGGACTAGAATACATTGACATCGCGTAAGTACTATCTCAACATCCGCGCAGATTTTAAAAGGATAGCTTATCGATTACGATAGTATCATGAATATGAAATTATAATAACTGGATTGATTTTAGTTCAATAGTAAATGAAGCACTGTGAGTGTTTACTTAATGTACGACCTAATGTTCATCGACCAAGCAAACTAAGAAAGACTATTCGTGATACAGGTCTATGTTTCAGAATAATAATTTTCCAGAATAAAAGCGGAATGTGAGGTTTAGAATTTATAATCATCGAGACCTTAATATCAATTCTACCTGGATTATTTTCGTTCTGCACAAGTATTCCGGCGCCCTTCTTCTTCCTGCTGCCCCCCCCCCCCGTAACATATGTTAAGATATTTTTTCCACCTGACGTGATTTCTTACTATGGATTTAAACATGCAAACAGATAAACCGAAAAATTTAATTTCCATTGTATATAATGAAAATTTAGCTAGGTCAATTTTTCATTTTAGGTAATATTAGCGCAGACATTTTTGTAATATTTATAGTACAATTAATTATTTATCAATTACTGTTATTTCAACAATATGTAGTGCATATGGATATCAAACAACTGGTTTAAACAAAAACCTGTTTTTTTCAACTTTGATTATCACGTTAAGATTTATTATATTTAGTTAATAAAAATCTATATATTTCCTCAAATTCATGTCACTATTAACCCGTATGTGGCTGTGTTCCAAAAACGCTACACCAATTTTTCGATTTTCATCCCAAATCTTTGAATATATGTTAAAATAGTTTTATTTGTAATACTTTCATTTTTCCATAAAAGCGTGTCTGAATTTTTTATATTCTTATATATTTTTGTTCTTCAATTTTATTAAAAGTAATTTTGCGAAAATTTTGAATCAATGCTTTAGTTTTACATTTTAATAAAGCCGCTTCGGCAGAAAATTGCAAAAATTACCCAAGTGCTCTGAAATGGTGTGAAGATTTCAAGATTCGAAGATAATTCGGAATTCTAGTTTAAAAAACAGAAATTATTAAAATAAATGTACACAGCAATGTACAATAGAATAATTATTTCTTTTCTGTAATGTTAAATGAAAAATGTATTAAAATAAATGAAGAGAACTTTAATGGATAAAGTTCTCCTAGAGTTTGTATCCCTAATAGTTTTACATTTGTTTCATATCAAGTAACCTATTTCCATTTAGCTTTTCTTGCAAATAAAACCTTTTTATTTTCTGCACAATTCAGGATTTCGTTCTGCACAAGCTCTCACAAATTCTGCACGAGTTCTGCTGTGCTGGTCGTTAAAAAGTCCTGAATACTACTGAGATATTTTTTTATTTCTCGCACTTGATAAAAGTCTTTCTAGAAAATATTATATTGTAATGCCAGATCGGCCAGATGTTTAACCAGATCTACCTAGATATAATCACTGAAGTTAAAAATGTTCCCAAGAAGTTTTCGATGATCCGATGTGCATAAACTCATCGTATTGACAGTACATTGCGACGATTCCCCTCTGATGACCCTTGACCGTACAGAGCATTGATATGCTTGGGTTGTTTTCCTTTATTTATCAGCGGGATGAAATGAAATAAAAAGAGGAAACAGCTCGTGCATTGCATCGCTCGTAGAATCTGCCGTTTTTGAATACGTGAGCTATGAGATACTAGTCGTTCTTTGAACTTGCTTATCGTTCAGAAGACTCCCCTTTAAATTTACGAGTTCGCATGCGTTCAGAGAACTATCCATCGCGCCTAAGTGACAGACGTCAATTCAATGAACACAGATAAGCAATATACAGCTGAATTGAAATGTGTTAATCACTATGAAACAATTTCATTATCAATTAGGATTATACATAATTCAAATAAAAAATGCCGCCAGAATCATACAAGAGTTTAAAATTTTTTCTCTCATAAAAAATAAAGAATTTTGGGATATGCATACAGATAAAAAACAATTAAATAGTCAAATTACACAGTAAATTATATCATCTAGTTATAATAATCGTAATTTGGCCTTCCCCGGTGTATTTGAAGCAAATTATAAAGAAAACATTCACTGGAAACTTTCCGATTGCATGCTTTACGAATTCAGAAAAACATAAAAAAATTATATAATTATACAATAACCATCAATTCTAGTTTAACATATAGTCCAATGTTCATATCAACAGGAGGAGTTCCTCTGTTTGAGTCCATGTAGCTTACGATATATTCTTTAAAGACAGACATTCCGTGTGTGATGACAACAAATGTCATCAAGAGAAATATTAGTTATTTGGAATACATGTTAAAGTAGTTTGGGCCGTAAAGAGAATTGAGATAAATGGAAGAATGAGTAAACGTGAAAATACAACCGAAATAATTTTCATAACATCCAGCAAGCAACGAAATATTACCGTGCGAATGAGACGTAATATTTTTGAACAAATAAAAAGTGAACGAATTCTTGCTTAGTTAATGCTTATCCTTTGATTATATCGTATAAACTTTATTCATTATTTATGATTCTATCGTGTCAACTTTGCAAATATTATTTATCCATCTCATCAAATGATGTTATTATTCGCTCATATCCATCGAACATGTAAAAGTCCAATCCAAAGGATCACAGTGTAAAAGTTCTGGAAAAAAATTGCAACAATAACTGTCATAAAAATGACAGTAACATTTCACCATTTTTACCTTTTTCAATTAAAAAAAATGTTATCTGTATATTATTATTATTATTACTATTATTATTATTATCATCAATATTTAGAAGGAAAAAACTATCATTTCATACTCTACACTTGATAATACAATTTGCTACATTAGCCAATACAGCAACAAATGTATTAAGAATATTTTAAGAAAATTACATCATTCTATTATCAAACGTGAATGGGAAATAAAACATTTGAACCAAAAACAGCGCGATAAAATACTAATTTGCATACCGCGAAAGTTGATCTAGTTAAAACTCTAATTCTGATACAATATAAAAGTAATTAACATTTTTATTAATGAATTGAAAGTAATTACGATTATAGTAATACATACTATAAATATTATACATAAATTAAATTGTTTTGTGATATAAAAAAGCGTTAAAACATGGAAACGCCGGAGAATGTGAGTTATACCTTGTCAGACATATCTCATCGCAAAAGAGAATAAAATATTTTCATGATTTGCTAACAACAGTAAATTAAGATACTTACGAATATATGTCATGGCTGTTATTCCTACCGCAAATAATGTACTCGGCGAGATTCGAGGAGACTTCTTAAGTTTTCTGATACACCAGTCGATCAGAGCGCACAAATCAGGATGTGATCATTCGATGACGGCAACTGGAGATATCCAAGAGGTTTCCTGCCTATGTTAAGTCTGTGCATCTTTCACGATACTACACAACACATTGAGCGACATCTGTAGCGAAGGTTGAACACTACTCACGCAATAATTTTATCACGAAACAGTATCCTCATAATGAAATTTCTCTTTATATACATTCTAGTCGAGAAATCTTATATTTAAATATAAACATTGATATAAAGTTCCTGGGAAAATGGCATTTTTCTTCAGAAAGAAAATGAAGATTTGTGATAATGGGACTTAGCTGACTCTTAGCTTAGCTTTGTTGATAAGTTAATGGCTTATGTATGTACGTTTCGGAAATTTTTCGTCAATTACGAAAATCATGGAAACGAAACGATACTGCTGAGTTTATGTAAATAAATAAAGTAACAGAATATTAAAATATTAACATATTCATGTCAACACAGATTAGAAGAAATGTTCCGGTCTTCACCTTCGTCAGTTCTGAAAAACTTTCTATCTGTTTTCGTTGACCGAGCGTTAGAGGAAATGGAAAGACGAGGTATAGTAATCCAATAGTGGAATGAGACAAGGTGTGCACGTCCCGAGCATGCCCAGTTCAAACCAATCATATACCAGACATTTTTCGGAGCGGGCGTACTAGGACATCGCTTCACGCCTACAAACTGTCAAACATATTACAACTCCTGTAACTAACACTATAAAAGGTAGCATGGGCACGACGCCATTTTTTTGTCACACTAGATCGATGTGTAAACTGTTAGCGTCGCGCTTCGTAATATTTGTTTATTGTTGCAAATTATTAGCATATATTAGGTGAACAACTTAGCTTCCGCCGATTTTTCTCGACATTCCAGACTTCATTGTAAAAAAACTAGTTATACATTTACGATTCAAAATCCATCGCTGGCTTTCTCCCATCTTTCGGACAGCGTACGAATCTCGCGTTGAAATAACTGCTCTTTTGAGGTGATCCACGTATCGATCCAATTTTTGGCTTCTTCATAAGAACCAAAGTGCCGCGTGCCATTGATCGAAACAAGTGTTAGTCAGAGGGATCAATGTCTGGGGAATACAGCGGATGAAGTAGGTTTTCACATTTCAATGTTTCCAAGTATATTTTGACCGACTTTGCGACATGGGGTAGAGCATTGTCATGCTACAAAATCCCTGTATCGCATGTCTTGTTGTGTTGCGGCCGTGATAGTCGATCCAATTTTGATCCTACCAATTCTGCTTGCGTTTGACACAAGTCTTCATGAAGTAATGCCTCCAATTCTACACCTTTGAAAACCTTCTCTCTTCCACCGCCATACCGGTCTTCGATGTCAAAATCACCGTTCTTGAAGCGTCGAAATCACTCACGACACGTTATTTCACTAATAACGGTCTTGCCATAAGTATGTGAGAGCATTCGAAGAGCCTCAGCCACAGATTTCTTCATATTGAAGCAGAAAATTAAAACTTTCCGCAAATGAGAATTTGGCTCGTAAACTGACATTTTCAATCGAGAATAACTTTACAATGCGGACACCAATCGACTAAGGTTTTGATGGGGTTATATTGACAAGTACCCAAACTTATTGTATGACGTCTACATCTGTTTATTTCCACCACCACATGCCGCTGTTTCCATCTATTGGAAAATAGTGGAAGCAAAGTTGTACACCTAACAACTTCAAGATCTTGAGAGTTTCAATGAAAAAAGTGATCCTCATTTTAATATCACGGATTTTATGGTGCACAAGTTAGACATTAAAAGATATAATTACTTCGAAACATAAGTAAATAAACAGAGGTTATGTTCTTGCACTGCAATTAAACAAATGATATATAATGATTAAAATGAAGAACACAAATGCATTTATTATTGCAGTATACGTAGAAAGTGACGATGTCAAACGAACATTAGAAAGTAATTACATACTTTTTCCAGAGTTAGAATTGGTTTCCTTCTAATGGAATAGAATATTCGCAATATAATGAAAATCCAAGTCGTCTCTCTGCAATCATAAATTGTTATTTTTTTTAATTATTTAAAATTAAACTAGTAATGAACAAGTTTAGCGCAACGTTTACAATACACAGAATGCATCACAATGGCACAAAAATTGCGGCTGCGTATGCCTGTCTTTGTAGAGCTCCTCTTTAACTTCACTCAAAAAATGTCTTGCATTTCATTGGCTAGCCAACGCCCTCTCCACCTCGATGCGCAATGGCACACCTGTCTTATTCCAGTGTACTATACTGTGCAAACTATTTGGGACAAGCTATTTTTTTTTCTTTACAGTGAATTATGTGATTGCCAGTAATCTCTGAAACCACCTTAATCCGGTTTTATCTTCCTTGTAGTGGTGTGACTGATCGACATTGACAATAAGAAAGCAGTTTCATTGGTTTTAAAGTAACTGAGTTTTATTTGTAAGCCTTTGGATGAGACAGGGGAGGTTAGTTTTGCCCTCTGTGTAATATGAGTTGCTTTCGTGTAATTAAAAATTGATATTACGCCCAGGAACCGTGCAAAAATTATTACTCTTAAAGATCTCTCTTCTGTGACAGTGTGAGATATCGCTTCTGCAGTTGGTTTAGGCAAATCAAGTGAGTCAAGACTACCAACAACATTCAAAGAGTCTAGATCATTGTCACCAAAAAAGAGAGGAAAATGTGGGCGCAACTGGAAAACTACTTCAAGAACAGATAAAATTGTAATAATAAATAGTAAAATTAATCCACAAAAGACAAACTCAGATATTAAAAGACATTTATTGGCAACTGGTTTCGATGTTTGTAGTTCGACTGTACGTTGTAGTCTTCTGGATGCCAGCCGGAAGGCAAGACTAACGGAAAAACAATTTTTAACCACTGAAATGATGAAAAAATGTTTAGCATGGGCTAAAAAATATAAATCATGCTGACGACTGGAAGAAGGTAATTT
>NNCF01126206.1:113489-155830 GCA_002313205.1 Laupala kohalensis
TTATGGGGTCTCGTCCGGGATGTGAAGGTGCATCATCCGGGATATGAATTTACATCGTCCGGGATGTGAAGTTACATCTTCCGGGTTGAACTAAGTGGCATCCTACCTCTTGTAGTGAACGCCACGTTCACTAAGATGACAAACATCCCGCTTGCAGTTGGTCGGGGCACCCAGCTTCGTGTTGTGAACACCTGTTCGCCGTTTGTTTCGTGTGTCTTAGTGAAAGTGTCTAGTGAGTGCGAGTGAAAAGCCGCATTGTGTATTTTTTGTTTCGTTTGGTTTTCTATATTTTGTTTTCTCCTGTATTCGTCGTAGAATTTCGAAATTTTTATGTTTAATTTTATTATGAAAATTTTTATGGCCACAGTACAGAGGAAAACGTTATTGAGTCTAAAGTTTTACGCAAAAGAAGGACTTAATAACTTTAATTAGTATCATATGATTCAGTTCATAAATCTTTTGAAGTTTTCACGTAAATTTAAAGAAGCAATCATGTCTTTCTTAGGCAAGGATAGAAAGGAGAAAGGGTTGAATTAGACACTAAGTTGGACATAACAGTGAATTCGAGCATGAAAGTGGTGGCACAGAAAGATGCTATTGTAGGATCTGGGCATTACGAGGAAGATTTCGTCAAAAATCTGTACTCGACCATTGTTGAAGAAAAAGGACTGAAGAAGAAGAACGTGAGGAAAAAAGAAGAACAAACGAACTTGATCTACAAAGCTTAGAATTGAAGCTGAGATTAGAAGAAATAAAATAAAGTCGCTTGTAAATGTTAAAAAACCTGAACAGTTTTTTCAATTCTCGGGAGAATTTTAACGAAACTAGGAATGAAAACAATGATGTTGAAAAGTGTGTATTTGATTATAGGCAACGTGGGAGATTTGAGGATCATAATTCGGTACGATGTATTGCATGTGATGATTTTGGTCACTTGAAATCTCGTTGTCCTAAGTTCGATAGTAAATTGACAGATGCGGTCAAGAGAGTTGAAAGAGAGTAATCCGACGCTCTTATAGGTCTAATACAAACAGTTGATGGGGTTAGATGCGGGGAATTACCAACCAAGGAAATAATTTTGAATGACTTCACTGTCACAGCTGTTGTTGACACAGGTTACTCGGCCTGCGTCCTACGTATAGACGTGTATATTCTTGCCAATATGTTCAAGATCGAGGACGCTCTTCGATAATTTTAAAACTAGAACGTTCTTCGTTATTTTCTCAGTATCAGTGTGCCACGAGCAGCCACGAGTGTCTCAAGCATCTAGTTGGTGCGAGTGCTTTCCTATGTGAACTGCCTTCTAACAGGTTATGGGTCCAGATGCCGCTGTTCGAGTATAAATTGAAGATAATAGTGAGATTAATTGAATTGTTGTGATTGTTTAGTACTGATATTGAGAGTTTTTAGTTTGTATTTTTTTCTTTGCAAAATGGAGATTAAGGAGATAATCACGAAAGTAGGCTGTAGTAACTATTATTCCCAGTCTTGTAAGGTGCAATCAATTTTGGACAATATGGATTTGTGAGAAGGCATGGAGGATGGGTAGACCGAAACGGAATTAGAAGATTAGTGCTGAGGAGCGAAAGCAAAACAAGAAGGCCCGCGCCTTTATCAAGAGATTAGTGGAAGACATCCATCTAGAGAGCGTCAGCCATCTTAAGAGCGCAAAGGGAGTATGGGAGATCTTAAAGAGTGCATTTGCAGTGAGGGACGAGTTAATAAATAAATAAATAAATTTATTGTCAAAAAACAGTACAAACTGCGTATGACCACGTGGAGGGAAAAAAAACTAATTTACTCTCCGGAAGCAAGCAAGGGACCATCCCATCAATTCCGATCAAGGGCCCTAAGGCAGAGGCGGATTCAAAAAATTCAGCAAAAATTCCTAGATAAGATAAAAAGTTAGCTGCGAGTTATAATACTAATAGAATGTCAATATGTTTGTAATTTTAAGCAAAAAATTACATGTAAGTTATTATCGAACTATAGATTATTCTGAGTATAGTGCTTAAAAATTGAAATAACACTAAATTCACGATTTATTGTTACAATAGACCCGCCCCTAGACAAAGCCTAGAGAACCTGTATGATAAATCCGCCTCTACCCGAAGGAAAACCGGAGAAAAACCCGGGCCAGGATGGGGCTACAGAATTTATGTACACAAACGTGCCAATGTTGAGTACACATAAAACTAAATTAATATGAGCCATAAGACAACACAATCATGCAAGAAAATAGTTTTTGAAATTGTTATAAGTTGTTTAAAAAGTACTACAGCAATGGCGTGATAAAGCACAAGACGAATTTAACTTTTGTTAAAATCAATAAATTCTTTTACAGTGTAGAAGCACTGGTGCAGGAGGTAGTTTTTAACCGCGGATTTGAAGATATTCAATTTCATAATATCTTTTATATTCTTGGGCAGGGAATTATATAGAACGATTCCCGAATGGTATGGTCCCTTTTGGCAAAGAGTGGTTGACACTCTAGGGCGATGAATATTACTACTATTGCGTGTATAGTGTTCGTGAACGAGACTGTTTCGTATAAAGCAAGGGTGGTGCTTCAGTAATTCGGTCTTAACAAACACGACCGTTTCATAAATATAAATGCAGGGAAGTGTTAAGATATTTAATTCCTTGAATAAAGGTTTACAAGAGTTTCGGGGGTGAGATTTACAAATTATCCGAACTATCCTCTTCTGAATTCTGAAAGTTTGAATACTCTGACCGGAATTACCCCAGAAGGTAATGCCGTAACGTAAATGGGAGTAAACGTTTGCAAAATATACGCAACGGGAAATACGTGGACTAACTGCGTTAACTAAGATTCGGAATGCGTAACACAATTTGCTTAATTGGGAATTAAGATTGTCAATGTGACAATTCCATTTGAGGTTGTCTTGAATATGGAGACCTAAGAATTTTGTATTTGTAACAGTTTTTAATTGTGTTCCGTTTAAAGAAAGAGAAACCTGGGGTAAAGATTTTGTGATACTATTGTGAAATGACATAGACACTGTTTTGTCAGTGTTTACAATGAGACGATTTGCATGGAACCAAGTCGAAAGGTTAGACAAAACTTTTTGAGCATTGGCGTGTTTACATAGTAAATTAGTGTCATCAGCAAAAAGAACCATTTTGCAATCTGATGTGGATGATGACATGTCGTTCACATACAATAAAAAGAGTATAGGGCCGAGAATTGATCCTTGGGGTACTCCGCAAGTAAGTGGCTTTGTTTCTGAAAGACAACGCTCAAGTATTTTATTTTTAGTATAGGATATTTCTACTTGTTGATATCTATCTTTTAAATAAGAAGTTAGCCATTGATGTGGAAGTCCACGAATGCCTAAAGAATGCAATTTGGTAAGGAGAATTCCGTGATCGATGACATCGAATGCTTTGGATAAGTCAAGAAAAACACCCTGAGGATTTTCTCCACTGTCTAGAGATGTGGTAACATCGTTTAAGAAGGAAAATATGGCGCTTGTAGTGGAAAAGGATTTCCTAAAACCGTGTTGATCGTCAGAGAGAATGTTATATTTTGATAAAAAATCTAGAAGACGCTTATAGAACAATTTTTCTAGGATTTTTGAGAAAGTGGGTAGTAGAGATATTGGTCGGTAATTTCCAATATTAAGTTTGTTTCCTTTCTTGTGTAAAGGTTTCACTTTAGCTCTCTTAAATATATTGGGAAACACCCCTTCCGATAAAGAACTATTAAAAATATTTACGAGTGGATTTAATATAGCGTGGGACGAAGATTTAACAATAAACTCAGGTATATCATCTATGCCTCGTGAAAATTTGTTTTTTAAGGAGCTGATGATTCCCATGACTTCACTGGCGTTAGTTTCGGAAGTGAACATAGAATTGGGTATGTGGGTGGTAATAATTGGAGGACATTGATTTGGATATATTGAGTTCGTTATTTTACCAACTTCTGAGAAGTGAGAATTAAACAAACTTGCGATGTCCTGAGGATTTGACACGATCTTGCCATCGTTTAGTAAAGAAACATTTTCTTCGCGATTTTCAGAAGTTGACGTGTAATTGTTAACAATATTCCACATGGCTTTCATCCGGTTGTTCGATTTTAGTATATGCCTGTCGTTTTCCATAACTTTAGCTGCATAGACTACTTTTCGGAGAATAGTCTTATATTTACGAAAATAATTATGGAATTCGGGTGGCTGGTTATAGCGTTTTGAAAGATAATATAAACGGCGTTTGTTTTTTGAAGAAATTCTTATCCCTAGGGTGATCCATCTATTGTATTTTTTTGTGTTAATTAACTTGCGTTTTATGGGAAAACTAGAGTTGTAATGTTTTAGGAATGTTGAGATAAATACATTGAATTTGTCGTCGGTGTTTTGGCAATTGTAAACATCTTTCCATGTTTCTTCACGCAAATAATTTACGAATATGGATTTATTTATGTCATTAAACTCTCTTGTAAATTTGTAAAGGATTTTAAGCGGTTTTAGTTTATTATTAATAGTCAATACTTGAGCAAGGTGATCACTGTATCCGGCGATAAACACTTCAGAGAGATACGAGATTCCATTGTTGACTATAATTTGATCTAGCAATGTTTGAGATGAGCCGGAGAGGCGAGTGGGGTCATTTATCGTAGTAATAAGGTTGAAGGAGTCGATAAGATTCTTGAATCGATTAACTGGTGAATGTGCAGAGTCGGATGTACTCAAGAAATCGATATTGAAATCACCACATATAACGATAGATTTAGTAGATTTATGTGCGATATGTTCTAAAACATTTTCGAAGTTCCGAAAAAATATGTCAAGATCTGATTGAGGAGGTCTATAAATACACAAAACAACAATACCGGTGTCGGTCAGTTCAACTGCAGAAATTTCGAACACACTATCTACGCAGAAGTTCTCGTAGCCTGTCAGTGGAGAAGATAAAATATCATTACGAACGTAGATACACGTACCTCCGTGGGGATTTTTGCCTTTAAAATTTTGCCGACAGTAAGAACTTGCTAAATAATAATTAGAAATAGCAGTATCGTTGATGTTGTTAGTTGAAAGCCAATGCTCTGTGAGGCATAGCAAATCGAATCGATTTTCGTGTACCAGAATTTCAATGTCTTTGTGTACCAGAATTTCAGTTACAGCAGCTACTGATGGTGAAGGCTCTCATGCTGACAGAGAAGGACAACAAGACTCCAGTGACCGAATATGTTAAGAAAGTCGTGTCTGCCCATCGTGAATTAAGTGAGTTTGGCCTGGTGACGTTCAGCGATAGAACAGTAGCGCTTATAGTGTTAATGGGGCTACCATCCAGCTATAAATACTGTGTGAGATCGTTGACGAGAGACAGCAAACTTTCCATCAAGAATTTAATTCCGATACTTAGAGCCGAGGAACGACAGAAGAATGCTGAAAATTAAGTGGACTGATATGGTACGAAATGAGGAGGTATTAACTAGGATAGGTGAGGCAAAGAGTCTGTGGAAAACACACGAAGGAAAGACAGGATGATAGGGCATGTTTTGAGACATCTCAGTCTTGTTAGTTTGGTAATAGAGGGATTAGTACAGGGAAAAAACTGTAGAGGAAGACAAAGGCTGCAGTATGCCACACAGGTAATAGAAGACGTAGGTTGCAAGAAATATGTATAAATGAAGAGACTGGCTCAAGATAGGATAAAATGGAAGTCTGCATCAAACTAGTCGAAAGACTGATGACCCAATAATATATAGAGCCGAGGAGGCCAGAATAGAAATGGAACGTAAAGGCAGGCAAGCTAGAGCTGATCTAAAAGGGTTTGCGTCAAAGAAACCAGTTCAAAATTTTTAAAATAAGAACATGAACAGTGCAGACAAACCGAGAGAATGCCATGCCTGTCACCACCCCGGGCATTACGCCAAGGAGTGCCCTAGAGTTCTCGAAGCTAAGTCCAGAGGGAATTCATATGTGGTCAAGAGAGACATTTATCCAAAAACTGTGGAAAGGGCAATGAAGGTAAAGTTGGAGCCTGTGAAGATTTGAGTGCAAGAGTGAGCGACATGAAGAAATGTGAAGCCCGTGTTGAAAGTGTCCTGTCAATTGGGAATAAAATGGTAAAATATAAAGGTCTAATGTGTGTTGAGAGCGAAGAACGTGATGTCAGTGACCCTTGCCATTGGGTATTGGACAGTGGATGCTCACACTACTCATTTTTGTGAACTACTTCAAGATTTCCGGCCAGTGAATGGAAAGATGCGTAGAATACTTTATCAAACTTTTGACTCAGAAACTTGAACTTAGAGATCTAGATTTCCTCTCAAATCTTTTATCAGTGAAGTTTGAGAGAAAAGGTGATGGATCTCTAAGGATGAGTTAAACAAATTATATAAAGAGTTTATTTTTAGACCATAAAAATTGTAAGGGAATTAGAACACCATTGCTATGCCAACAAAATACAAAGATGTGCCAAAACTCAGTGTCGATGGACCTTGTGATGTAACATTTAGGAGTGCCATAGGTAGCATTAGATATATTACAAATATTACCCGCCCTGACATAATGTTTTTATGTGCTGTCTTAGTCAAAAGAATGAGAAACCAACTGCAGAAGGTCGGAAAAAAGGTTAAACATTTGTTGCGGTATCTTCAGCTTACCAAAGAAATGTCCTTGTGCTATAGAGCAGTAGGAGAACATGTTAGAGAATATGTAGATGCACGTTGGGCTAGAGACATTGATAATATAAAAGTATATTACTGGATACGTAATTTTGTTACCTGGAGCCGCTATGATTTGGAAAAGTGTCACTCAAAGTAGATTTGCTGCAAATAACAATGAGGGTATGGTTGTATCCATGGTGAGTGTTCTCAGAGATCTTAAATTATTGTATGTACTTTTGAAGGATGTCGGTCAGTAGAGGTTCATGTCTCAACCGTGTACAGTGTATGCAGACAACATTGGGGGTATTCTGATTTCTAAACGAGAGGGAACATCCAAGAGGACTAGGTATTGTGTTGTAGAATCCCGAGTGTTGCAATCTGCTGTGGAAGAAAATTTTGTCAATTTGAGTACATTGACACTGGGGAAAATGTAGCGGATGTATTAACTAAAATCCTGCCTGCTCCGACTTCTGCTAAATTTGCTAGTATACTGGGATTAATGTATAATTTCAGTGTTATCTAAAGTTTTTTGTGTTTATGCATTTCAGATGTGCATGCACTATGTGCCATTTATGTATTTCTTATGTGTATGTATACTTTAAGTGTGTTTATCTATTTCTTGTGTGTATGTATACTGTGTGTTTTTTATGTATTTCTTATGTCTGAGAATACTATGTGTGTATTTATGTATTTCTTGTGTATGTAAAGTATGAAAAATATCTTGATGGAAGTGTTGGCAATACGTTCAAGATAGAGAGATCGAGGACGCTCATCGATAATTTAAAAACTAGAACGTTCTTCGTAATTTTCTCAGTAGCAGTGTGCCTCGAGCAGCCACGAGTTGGTGCGAGTACTTCCCTATGTGAGCTGCCTGCTAACATATATAAGGGACCACTCACTTCCCAAGTTGTCTGGAAGCCCCACCGGTGGCGCAGGTGGTAGTGTTGTCGCTCATTAACAAGTCTTTCCGGGTTCGATTCCCGTTGTAGCTTTTACATTAATATCCCAGCTGTAACAACTGAAAGCAAACCTTCCTTCACCTATCCAGTTCCTCCTAGTATCAAGAACTTTAACTTCTACTCACCCGTCCACGTGGGTAAAGTTGTTGGTAAACCCAGCAAACTGGTCCACCTACTAACAATGACCTACTACCCAACTCCTAACTCCTATCGCTCCATGTAGATAAGTTTCAATAGCACGCTACATTTCCCATTTACAAATACACCAATATACAAGAAAGTGGCCTGGAAGGCGCCTGCTTTTATCTGTTGTTGGATCATCATTGATTTGGGCGAAGGTATCTTTCGTTAACGAAACATGCGTTAATGGTAATGTTTTTGAGTTAACCTGCCATGTAGTATCCATTCCCGATCTCAATTTTCAAGCATTAATACGGAGAGATATATTGAAAGAAGGTTCTTTGACAATCAGTGAAGATATAATCGAATTTTGAAAATACGAAGAAAATGAGTGTTACATGGTAGAGTCAGCCGATAAAATTAGCAAATGTGATAAGGCTGAAAATACTACGCGTAAGAAGAATATTCCTGAAGATGACATACCAGCGTATGAAGGAGAACATCAGTCATGTTTTGAGAAACAAACAATTGACATATTAAATAAAAGTCCTATTATGATTCTGGAAAATAATGCTCTAATTACAAAAATCATAAATGCTCAGTAATCTTCGAGATGTTATTGAGGTATTCTCAAACGAAATGTCTCATGGTGATTATCAAGGATATTTAGTAAGAAATAATATTCCTTACAAGACCGTTAACGATCACGAACTTTTGGTAGTGCCAAGAGATACGGACCTTGAAGTAGGCAACTTGACTCATGAGAAAATCCAGTTATCCTCCGCTACAACTAAAAAAATTGTTTAAGGAGAGTTTTCTCTTTGCAACTTAAACAAATTGCTTCAGAAAGTGATACCTAGTTGTGTACCCCAAGTACTAGATAACTGGAAAAGTAGAAAGAAGGTACCTGAATAGAAAGCTAGTGATTTGGTACCTATTTGTGAAATATTTTTCCAAACCCTAATTATTTTTGGTACTTTATTATTTGCCATGCTCTTGTGAATTAGTTTATTGTTTTATTTTGTGTTTATATGTCGTTCCTTTGGTATTTAGTATTTTGATTTATTGTTTTATTTTCTGTTTAATGGAAGGTGATTTGAGATAACATAGGAATATCACTATTTTCTTATATTTTCTTGTCTTTAAAGGTAAGATTAATGTATGTACTGAAGATAAAAAACGTTTAAAATGGTTTGTGCTAGCTTAGAGTAAAAAAGGGACAGGTTTATAATAAAATTGGAATGTGTAGAAATAGAGTGTATCTGAGAAAAAATGGAGAATAACTTAGATAGAACATTCTGCGCATTGACTTGTTTACATAGAACTTTAGTGATATCAGGAAAGAGCACGATTTTGCAATGAGGAGTGGTGAATGACATTCCGTTTACATACAATAAAAACGGAATAGGGCCTAAAATTGAATCTTGAGAAACTCCGCAATTACGTAGCTTTGTTTCTAAAAGATAATGCTGAAATACTTTATTTTCAATATGGGGAATTTCGACTTTTATGTCTACATTTTATGTAGGAATTTGTTCATAGATATGTCAATTCATGAATGCCGTACGAATGCAGTTTTGAGATAAGAAATTTGTAATTGATTACATTGAATGCTTTCGATAAATCAAGAAAAATACCTTGTGGATTATCTCCACGGTCAAAAGAAATGGTTACATCATTTAAAGAAGAAAATATGGCGCTGTTAGTAGAAAGGGATATCTTGAATCTGTGTCGATCTTTGGAGAGAACACTATTCTGTGATATGAAGTCTAAAAATAGCTTATAGAAGATTTTTTCCAGGACTTTTGAGAAAGTGTCTTGAGGCCGTTGGAAGGTGCAGGAGGGAAGATGTCCAGGCCGATGGAAGATGTAGGAGGCAGAAACGGTGTGTGGATCCATCAATAGTATTTAAAGTTTATATGATCACACTGTTTCCATGATCACAATAAAACCATATTCACGAGTTCCAGACGGTCGCAGCACATGGTTGAAGGAAATGTTTAGTTGTACCTCACGCACAATACGCTTCACAAAATGTTAATGACGGACGCAGCTATGGCCCGATGTTGACTCGACGAAGTCCGAAGAGAGAGTGATGATTGAGCTAGTGGTTGCGGGGTCTTCCCGTGTTAACTCGCGGGAAACCACTCGCAAGCAAATACATTATTATTGTATTGTTCGAGTGCAAATTAAAGAATTTGATATAAATTAAAGAATTGACTCAATGTTACATTAAAATTAGTAAATTTGCATTCAGAATTTATGTGACGATTTTCCATGTAATGAATAAGTAATTAAATATTTTTATTATCATGAAATGTCTGAAAGAGAATAGAGCTCTCTAGTGGCAGATTGACGTACTTAAGCTGTTTAGATCTATCGATAGTATTAGATAATATTATTAGCTTCTGGTGGAAATACACCAGTAAGAAACCTCAAAATCTGAGTTCAGCTCATATGGATCAAAATATATTTGGAATCTGAGTGTGGTTCTTTAAACTTTTAAAAATTCTAACTCTTTTCTGCTGCGTTCTTTATTATTAGCAGCTTAAATATAATTTCAAACCTAATTATGTATTTTAATCTCATTTAAATGAATCCTTTATCAGTAAAATGGATACAGGTGATGAACATTTTTTTTTACTTTCTCACGTACGTGATATAGAGACAGTATTGCAACAGAGAAAAGTATAGGAAGATTTTGACGAAATATTCGTCTCTGATACCGAAAGATTTTTTAAAATCCGATGCTTGTCTGTCTGTCTATCAGTGCACATCGATTCTGGCTAAATGGATAAGACAATTTCAGTAATATTTCGTATTTATCGTAGCATATGTTTGTTGTTGATGCATGTGCTCTGAAAGGTTATTATCTTTAATCTTCATATGAAGTACCCTTTGTATTGAATTATACTTTAAAAAATATCATCAAAAGCGGATCGTTTCTTCCTAAATTTGGCATAGTTTTATAAGTGGGAAAATTATATCCCCCAGTCAAATCACGACCTCATTTATTTTCCGCGTGGATCTCTTTTATTCACTCTATCAAGACAGATCAAAGCTATTTAGTAGTGTAAATGTACCAAGCCCAGGGAGATATCAATTTTAGAAAAGTATAGCCTGTAAAATATCGGAAGGCGGCTGGCTATCTCTGTCACCACTTCTTCGTTCCGAGACATCTTGACCCAGAGATGCTTCTTGACATGTCACGTTTCACTCACACTAACATCCTTGCTCTTCGCGATTGGAATGATTCACCTACTGATTCATTCTTAACGCAAACTATTTTTTACAGTACAAGTAAAAGACAAAAAGTTAGTTTAATTTTGGAATCTGTACAAAATTTCAAGAAAAAGAGACCAAACAACTATTTATAAACAGCCCTTCCCTTTATTTCATACGGAGAAGATAAAACTGCTATTGCTAATATCAACGCAGAATTCATAAAAATGATGGTTGCTTTTTTCTTTGTAAAGTAAGTTTTGCGTAGTATGTCGATGAGGGTCGTAAAAGTGTATGAGAAAGCATGCGCATTGGCGTTGCACCCTGGTTTTAATATTAAGTTAGGTTAAATAAGGGGAATACAGTTATAAAATATTTATAACATTTTGGAATATGATTTGGAAGTGAGACAAAGCGGGGGGGGGTAATTTATTTGGAAGGGGTCTGCGTCATAGAGCTTGTGGGAACGGGCACCCATGCAAACCGGAAGTGGAACAACCATGCTGAATGGATGAATGGCGGAGGATACGATGTCTCTAGTGGTGGACTGCAAGATTAGGGTTCTCTTGCTTTCAAGAAACCTTACTCCCACATGCGGGGCTTGATGGGAATGAACTATGTATTCCCTTGCTGCTCGTGGATACACGATAATAAATTGAAATACATGTTACGAGCTTTCGCTACCCGCGGAGCGCCGGGGCATTTCTGGATCCAGTGCTGGAGGTGACTACTATACGAGCCACTGGTGGACAGGAGTTGAGCAGACAGTCTCCATCCGGATTACACGAAAAATTCTCTGCCGATACTTGTCGCAACCAACTAATGTCCCCAGCTGCACCTGCAGCAAGTGTTTCTCAGGAATGTGTACCACAAACCACTAAAACCGCAAGACGGAGGCAACGCATGAAATTGACCAAAGATATGAATATGTGCGTCATGCATGCGTATTACAAAGTGACCATACTAGAGACACACCTCACTAACTAGCGATTTAATCTTCACCAAGAGTTCCTACAATCAATGCTTCATCTAACTGTATCAGAACAGTGTATTGCAAACTAACCCAGTGTACTTGTCCAAAACTGTCTTCCCTCGACGCCAATCGTACAAAGAATAAAGGAAAAGGTTGCTGAGTACTTCAGGTTACTGTACTTTGAGATCACGGAATCAAGAGTAAATAGTGTTAGAGAAGAACAGCGAATCAAAGACAATGAAAGCTCAGATCATGAGCGAAGAGCTACAGACTTAGTGAGAATAGAAGAAGACTCCATAACAAGAGTGGAGAATTTAACGCCTAATTTTTATGGAAGATTTGAGCACGTTTATTGATCTAGACCCTACGTCTCGGCCCTTATTACCACATCTCTACGCATCAAAAACTTTTCAGTTCAACATCAAACTTCTCCCTGAATTCTTTAGTGATCTACTGAATCTCGAAGAATTACAATCCTTAATGTGTATTAGTGCTTACCCTATCACTCAATGGCTTGGGATAAAAATTCGAGATAAACAGATTACAGACAAAGCAAAACAACACATCACAAAGAAATAGCATGGCAAAGAAGACTGAAAAATGCTTTGGATGAGTTAAGAGTCAAAATAGTCAGACTAACACAATATGTAGCAAATCCTTGAAAATAACTAGTTAAATACATAAGGAAGATCTTTAGAAATTATAACATACATACCTCTCATGAAAATGAAAGCGAAAAAATCTCAGATATCTGGACACACAAAAATAGAAGTTAGCTGCATAATCGGGAAGGTTAAGAAAGTATCTGAAATTAAAAACGTTGGGAATAAAATATGTTCATCCACGGAAATGAGAAACTGTTCTACCAACGTCTTTTACCAGGTAAAGACCAAGTATCAGACTCTCCAGACGAAGAAAATATCGAACAATTTTGGTCCCGTATCTGAGGTGACACCTGTAATCACAATTACCTTGGTGGATGGATCAGCAAAGAGAGAGATAGTATGGAACAACGACAAGAAATGGACTTTTCAGATATTTCTGAAAAAGAAATAAAAGAAACGTTACAGCGTTTACACAATTGAAAGTTGCCGGGAAAGATAACCTTCACAATTTATGGATCAAACACTTTACACCTATCTATCAATATCTTGCAACTTGCTTTACTCGAATGATAAAACGTCCCGGAGAAATGCAAATGCTTTTAACTTTAGGAAACTCTTTCTCAAAAGTGAAGGAAAATATCCAAATAAGGAGAGAAGTATATACTTATTACTTGCCCCCCAACTTTGTATAAAGTACTAAAAAGATGTCTTACTAATAGAATATACATATATTTGGAACAAACCAAAATTCCTACTGAAGAGCAAAAGGGATACCGCAGAAAGCACATGGACTACACAGAACTACTGGTAATAGACATGTCGCTGCAAGTGAAGCTTTTAAGAGTCAAGGGAACATCCACATGGCTTACATCGACTATCAGAAGGCATTTGACAGCGTTCCACATTCCTGGTTAATTGAAATCATTAAAATTTATAATATCAACCATCATATCGTGGTTGGCAATAGAACCCAAGACACTGCGTACTGGAGAGATCCCAATAAAAAGCGATATTTTCCTAGGAGACTCACTAAGCGCACAGCTATTTAACCTTACAATGAATGCTCTATCGAGACAGCTCAGTGAAACGCGTTATGGATTTCAAATAAAATCTTGTCACTTAACCACACTCTATCTCTTCTACGTGGTTAATATAAAATTGTATGATAACTTTTGGTCAAGTGAAAATGGCGACGAACCGGAAATCGAACCCGGGACTCCTGCTTTGATGCACCTAGACCTGGAACTGGAACTTCCACCCAGACCTGGAAATGGTGCACAGTTGTGGAAGGCGAACAGGTGGTGTAGTGGTTAACAACCCTTCGATCAAAGCTAGAGTCCCGGGTTCGATTCCCGGCTCGTCGCCATTTTCACCTGAACCAAAGTTATCACATATCTTCTCCACGTGTAGGGTAGAAGGAAAAAATATGCACATAAAATTGTATGCTTCCAATAAACACGACTTAATCAACTTTTTGAAATTACAACTTACTTCTCTTCTGATATCAGAATGACTTTTGACCTCGATAAATGCAAAACTCTACGCATAAACAAAGGAAAAGTAGATGCCGAATCTAACAAAATAGAAAAGGATTTTGCCGTATCATTGTTAAATGAAAATGAAACCTATAAATACCTAGCGTTTTTCAAGGAAAGATGATAAAGCACTATACTATGAAACATCATATGCTGGAGAAGTATCTCAAGAGGATTAGGAAGATAGTACAATCTGAATTAAGAACCAGAACATGATAACAGCTACTTAAATCCTAATAATACTATTGTAATAAATTCCATTGGAATCATATCGTGGTAAAATACAGATATAGAGAATATTCAAAAACAAGACCAGGATATTAATAACAGAAAATATAGTGCATTACCCCAAATTCTCCATTTAAAGATTGTGCTTACCTCGAATAATGGGAGGAAGAGGGTAGTTATTTCTGCCAAGGTTATGCAGACACAAAATACATTCCCAGCGAGAGTTCTTCCATCGTAAAAAACATCAGTCACATTTGCATCAATCATTTGTACAATTAGATAAATCGTACGTCCTTCTGAAGTTGGCAGTGTCGGACGTGGGTTTGCACAGTGTGTAAACTTTTTGCTCAGACGGTTTACTTGCATAGGCACAACTTGGTGGCAAAAATTACACAGGCCTACAAAAAACAATTTTCGGCTGCATGGGATATTTTTACTAAATTATGTTTTAAAGGTCACAGATTCTAAAAATGACTTCAATAACATCCCATCACCTATAGTTTATTTTGCAAAATAAAAACAAATTTTTGATATAAAAATTTATTACAATGAACTGAACATATTGCATTTTCTTACAACTAATCAAAAATGTATTTCTAATAACTACAATTTTTTGTCTACTCTTTTTTCTTGCGAAACTTTTTCTACTTCTCTTTGATGCGACTCCGAACTCGTTTCCGATTTTCTTCTCTAGTTTCTTGATTGAGCATCCAACTGTAGTCAGCTGACATATTGACATCTCATCTTCCTTGGTAACGTCTCTGGATATCACCGACATCCTGGTGAAATCTTTCACCCTGTTCTTCACTATAGGCTCCCACGTTTTCAGGAAAATATTCAGTATGGGAGTGTAAGAAATGAACTTTTGAGCACATTTTGCATGCTTGAACTTTATATGCTGCCAATATTCGTCGTACAATGGTTTTGTAGTCAGGGTCCTTATTATTCCCAAAAAATTGCGCACTACATTCTTGAAAGAGTCTTCATTTTCCTTTTCTCCAATTGTTTCCAAAAAGAGGAGATCAGATAAATGTTTACTCATGTCGGGGTCAGTGAAAAGAACCTTTTGAAACATGGCTTCAGACAATTTCGGGAACTTGGAAACAATCCCCATCTGTTGGCAGTATTTTACGAACAGTTTTACATACCCCAATTTAATATAAATAGGTGGTAATAAGACTTTTTCTGGAGGAACTAAGGTGGTATTGATGACGTTTCTCTTGCCGGGGGTTAAACTGTCTCCTGGTAGCCAGTCAGCTTTTGTTCAGTGCAGCTGTCTGGTTCTACTATCCCATAAACAAAGAAAGCAATGCTATTTTGTATAACCTCCCTGCTGACCCAACAACATGGTTAATATTCTTAAATCTCCACAAACCATCAATTGATGCTCTTGATATTTGATTTTCTCAAGAATTGCAACCAAAACGTTATAGTTTTCTCCCATATGAACCGAGTGTCCCACAGAGAGAGAGATGCAAATACATTTCCATTATACACTGCTTTGAGGCTAGTTTTCGAAGAATCAAAGAATATGCACCATTGTGATGGTACATATTCTATTTCGAAGCACTTCATGAACCCACGAACATCATTACAATAAACTAGATTTCCCTCTCAGGAGAAAAATTGAGTTAATTCTCTCTCGATGCCTGTACCACGAAAATGAGGTCCCAGATGATAGCAGGTTTTTGTTTTTTAGCCTTGATCCTAGCAATTCGGCTACATTTTTTGAAAGACCTAAGTCTCTTACTAGGTCGTTGAACTCTCATTAAAAAATTGAGGTCCCTCGTGAACAGGAAAATTCGTCCTGGGAAGCTAATGTGACTGAGTCCTCTGACTCACTCAAGTTGTCATCTAAATTAGAAGGTGGCTGTGAAACTAGTATGTCAGAGCTATGAGACACTGGACGAATAGCTGTGTCACGGCTAGAGAAATATATTTTATTTTTGTATTAAATCCTTTCACATCTACCGAACAGAAGTAGCAGTCGTTTGTGTGAATTTTCTGTTCGCGCCATATCATAGTAATGCCAAAACGAAATGAGTTTTTCTTACCCTTAAACCACAAACGAAGATCTTCCTCACATCTTCTGCACACCTTACGTGGAGCCCATGCTTTGTCTTGATCTCCAAGTTTAATTTTGAAATACGCAAAATAAACTTTCTTCACAAACTCACGTTTCTTTGTTGACTTTTCACTGTGTATTCACCACAAACATCACACAAGCTGTGGGGAGAAATTACACAAACTCTGTGAGCCATATTCCAGAAATCAAAACACAAGCACAGTAGCATTCGAATGCTGGATGTATGCTGAATGTGGCATTAGATGGCCAGCTAGATACTGAACTTATTTAGCTTGTTGAAACATGATCTAATCCAACAGCTGGTTGTTTATATTTATATTAGTACCCCAGATAACATGTCGAAACATGCTCAACCTTAGTATTAAGTCCATGAGGACATAGTTTTAAAGCTATTATTCAAAGTTTATAAAATACTAAATTTTAAGTTTGTATTATGCTAAATACAAACAAAAACGTGGGTGCAACAAAAATAATTGACGAGATGGATTTTTTTTGGTATTTTTTCGTTTTTACCAAATTGAAATCTGTAAGCAAATGTATAAAAATCCTATGCAGTTTTTTACTTGCAGACTTGTATTTTTTATCAACAAATTGCGGATAAATACAAACTCACTCAAGATTTAATCCCATATACAGGATCGGTCTGGCCCACCGGTCGACGGGTCAGTGCACCCCCTCGAAAAGAGGATAAATACGCCTTCCGCGGAGAATAAGTCCGCCCTCTCTTAAAAATTAACAATTAAAAATTCTACAAAGAGAAACGGAAAATAGAAATAAATCACTTCTAAGCACTCGACTAAGGCGCTGATAAGAAAATGTGCCGGTGATCAAAAAGGCCACATGAGCACCTCCTCGAAGGGCAACTACAACGTCGCATTCATGCATGTGTGTTTGGGAAATAAAATGTGTCAACAAAAGAGGTGTATCTAACGATGTGAAGATCGTTCAAGTTCATTTCATGATGAAACGCGAGAAACTTGGGATATTTCTCTCATCCATGTTTCCGGTTGATGTCTTCTTTCCCTCTGCTGATAACGATATTCTGTCGGATGATACGATTCCCAGAGGCATTGTAAAGCTGTGGAGAGCACAATTATTCTAATAATAAATCGTTTTATTTTCAATTTCGTGCCCAAGGGTTCATGCAGTTCATTCAGTTCGTCGTTTGTGTTAAGTGTAGTATGGTGCATTGCGTTACAGTTCGTAAAAGTGAAATTTGTTTATTCCTGTCATCATTTGTGATAGGAGCAAGCTCAGGTTTGTTGATTCTTCCATTTGTCTAGTTCTGGTGAAATTATTGTCATTGCGGTCTGTTTTTTCCTGATTGTTTTACGCAAGGCTGATGAACTAGTACCTGGCGCCTCTCAGACAGACAAATTCATGACTCCCAATACCTTATCAATACGTAGTGACAAATGTACGCGCTTACTCCCCAATAAAACAATTAAATATAAAGAAATTTGATAGAAATTATGGTGAACAAAATTTCTCGTGCTCCTCAGGCATAAAATAAAAACATATTAAGCATAAATCTTTTGTAATGTTTGCCTATTCTACTTTGCAAAGCATATTTTATGGAATCCGTACAGGACGACTCTGGGAGTACAGAGAGGCGTTGAGAACTCCCCAGTCATGGTCCTCACCGAAACAAATAATTTTGGAATTACCATGGATTCAATTTACATACAAATTTTGTTTTATCTTTAGTATAGGAAGACGCCAAAATTTTGAAATTGGACTAGGAACAAAAAGATATTGGAAATGTTTTCAAAGTTACAAAAATTTTTAAAAATCTACTAATTGCTTCATTAAGATATTTTGTCGTAACGTTTTGCTATTTGCAAGTAGTCTTGGACAAAAAACGCAATTCGCTGACTTCGCTAACTTTTTCTCGTTTTTGGTGACTGCAAAAACTCGCGCTACCAGGCAGCATTAAGTCCACACCATTTTTTAAATTTTAATTTCTTTTGACCTATGCTGCGGCTGTCTAGCAATTAAGGGGGTTTTGTCTCTAAAATGTTATTTGTTTTATCTTATATTTTTCTCTCTATTGTCTTTGTTCATGTAAATGTGTTCTTTCTTAATTGTATTTTCTCTTTTCTTTCTTTTGTTCATCCTCTACTTTTCTTTATTTCTTCTCTTTCAATATTGTTTAATTCTATACTATGTTACTAGGGATACAAAATGGATGGTAATATTGAAACGATAAAAAAAATTTACATTCGACATTTCGTAACTTATATAACTCAAACAATGAGAAAATCAATTTGATCTCTGACAACTAGCGGTGCACTTGCAATCTATTTCACAGCGAGATTATTTCACGCATTTATTTTTAAAAAAAGAGTACTCAGTATTACACCAACAACGGTGTAATACCCATGTATCAACGTCCGGACAATTGTTTGAAATCTATGATACATTTTTAACTGTGAAACGCTCAATATTGATTAAATATTCACTATTCCAAAATATGTCACATTTTCTTACAGAGTTTCTTAGCTAGAATATTACATTAATCCTTGCATATTTGTTTCAAAATATTTGACATTTATAATCACAATTTGTACAACTGCATCAATGATTATGTAAGGAGGGGAGACTTTTTCAAATATGTTTCACGGAATCGAAAATTTATTGCAGTCATTTGCTTAAGTATGGCCCCAATTATCTCAAAGTTGAAAGAAAACTATATAGGAGAAGAACTTTCTGGAGAAGACGAGCAACAGGACAACCAAGATAAAAATCGATTTGTATTCCCTTGTTGCTCGTGAGAACACAATGAGAACTAGAAATATTATGTTACAATCTTTCGCTGTTTGGGGAGCGCCAGGGCACTTCTGGAGCCAGTGCTGGAGGTGACACAATACGCACTACTGGTGGACAGGAGTTGAGCAGGCGGACTCCGTCCGCGTTACCCGAAAAATGCTCTGCCAATACTTGTAGCAGCTAAACTAACATCTCGAGCTGCACTTGCAGCAAGTGGTTCCCTGAGGAGGAATAACTCTCTATTGCCTGAAACCACTCAAGTCGGCCGAAAAAGTGTACGCATGACTTGCGTAAGTGAATACCTAATGTGTACATAATATGGAACAACAAAATCCGAGACAAACATGACAGCGTATAGAAAATACATGTTCGAAGAGTTCACTAGGCAATATCCAAATGTACCAGTAACGGCCCAGAGACTTTCAAACGAAATAAGAGTAATCAAGAGGGACAATCTCATACCAGTGGACACACTCATTCGCGTGAAAAATGATGTAATGCTGGAGTCTCAAAAAGATCAAACTGGTGCTGATGTCACTGAGATCACTGCTAAACGTGAAGAAATATTGAATGTTTTCCTGCTCAAAAGTGCACAGAGCCTGCCAGAGTGTATCGTAATACGAACATAACATCTGACAACCCCACAATCATTTGAGGAACTTGAGGGATGTATGAGCGCTCTGACAGTCGGGATGGATCGCGCATTACTTGAGTATGGAGGAATAGAACCAACTTTAAAATCTAGTAACTTAAACCAAAACACTTCAAGTAAACTGGTTAAGGCAGTTAATATGATTAATGAGAACGAACTGCCAACGTATTTGAATGAAAGCAATTCCTTTAATGATACACATACGGCTATATATTGTGCAGTTCTTACCGTGGCCAGATTCAATGGGTCCAAAATTCTAAGTCAAAGACACTCTGAAAGAAGAAACGAAGCCAAACGACATCCTCCAAGATGGCATCAAATACATAAGTGCAAAATTGCAACCCTACGGGCAGACATATCCTGATTGACATAATATGGAAAGGAAGTCTACAGGAGAGAGTGGAGGAAATTGCACGAAGTCGTAGAATTTACTCTAATTATGACACATAGAAATTTCTTAAATTGCGGTGAACCTCACCGCCAGGTAGCAGATTAATTATGTTATGTTGAATGAAAATGGGTGACGTTCCTCTCTTGGTCCCGTCTCCCAATATTCATTCAACATAACAATTAATCTAATTATGACTTTCCCTATCAGCGTGTTGCGCAATACCTCGACACACTCAAGCAAAGATTGCCCGTTTGTAGCACACGACTTCAACAATACACTAACTCGATTAGGAGGAGAGAACGCAATAAAAAATTCACGATCATGAGAAATCGTTTTACAAAGATTTGAAGAAAATGATTAAAACTGGTTGCACCGACAACAACCTGGCTTCATCAATCACAGACAGGAAGAAATACAGGCATTCCATATGGTCTCTACTGAAGGAACAAAACGAGGAGGCACAATGGATCACATTTGAAAAAGAGGAGTATAACTACATTTCATCTATGTCAGCTGTAAAGACGACATTAGAAGACTTGAGCAGTATAATTTAAGATAAGCATAATTGGAAAAGTCCGGGTACAGACAACATTCATAATTATTGGTACAAAAAGTTAACATGTTTTTGGCCCCACCCGCTGACGCACATTCTTTCTTCTTCCTGCTAGACCTGTTCCCATTTACTTGGGGTCGGCCTTCCTTGTCCGCATTTTCCATTTAACACGGTCTTGTGCTACGTCTTTGTTTATGTGGGCTTCTTTCAGATCGTTTTCGACCGTCGTCAGCCAGGTGGCGGGTGGTCTTCCGCGCTTACGCTTCGTTATTGGCAAGTCTAGGGCAAGCTTCACCATACTATCGTCTGGACTTCTTTGTATGTGACCATACCACCATAAGCATTTCTATTTAATCTTATCGACTATGGGGCAACCTTAAAACTTCCTCTTATGCACTCATTTCGGATTTTGTCTTGTAGTGTGACATTCGCTGACCAGCGTAGCATGCGCATTTCTGTTGTATACAGTTTGATCAGGTGCTGCTTGTTGGTCGCCCAAAATTCTGACCCGTACAGAACAGCAGGTCTAATGGCTGTCTTGTGCAACTGCCCTTTGATTTTAAGCGGCATTTTTCTGTCGCACATAACGCCTGTAGTTGTCGCCACTTCATCCATCCAGTTGTAGTTCTGTGAGTAACATCCTTATCAATTTTGCCATCATCGCTGAGTATTGAGCCTAGATATTGAAATTGTGTCACCGTAGGTAGCAGTGTACTTCCTATTGAGGTTTTAAAGGTATTTGGGTTAGTTTCATTATCGAAAACATACGACATGTGTTCTGTCTTCTTTCTACTTATTTTAAGGTCTTATATTTCGAATGCCTCTGTTCAGGAATTGAAGTTCAACTCGAGCACTTCTACGTTGTCCGAAACCAGAATGACATCGTCAGCGTAGAGGATATTCCAGGACAATGACTTTTGACAGTGTTTTGTGAGATGATCCAGAGTAGTGTTAAAGAGCATTGGGCTAAGCGTAGAACCTTGATACACCCCAACCCCAATTTCAAACGTTTCGCCTTTGCCTGCGGGGTTAGAACTTGAGTGGTTATGTCTTTGTACATGTCTTGTATAAGGCTGATATAATACTCTGGTACCAATTGCTGCCTGAGTGCTTCCCATATGAGGTCACTTGGGACATAATCAAACTCTTTTTCCAAGTCTATGAAAACCATATGAAGGTTCGTCTTGTTGGTTTTCGAGTTTTCAAGCACTATTCGAACCGTCTGAATAGCGTGGGAGGTACCCCTTGCAGCCACGAAGCTACATTGGTTTTGTGTTAATGTTATGATCTGCTTTAGTCTAGTATTTAATATCCGTTACCAAATTTTGATTGTGTGTGTCATCAGTTTTATGTCCCTGTAATTACTGCACTCTCTAACGTCTCCTTTTCCCTTATATAATAGTATTAGAAAGCTGTTGCGCCATGAGTCAGGTATGGGGTAGCCCTGTATTAATTTTTTGAACAATTTGCTCAGTCAGACTACTCCATTATTTCCCAGGTGCTTCCAGACTTCTGCTGGTATTTCATCCGGACCCGGTTCTTTGTTATTTTTCATTTGCTGTATCGCACTTTTTACTTCTTCATGAGCTATATTCCGGGGTGGCCTCTGCACTGCCTCAGACCTGCAGTAATCATAATTTCTTGGATAGGACACATTTAGAAGGTGTTGATAATACTCTGTCCATCTATTCCTAATGTTTACGTCTTCAGTAAGTAGTTTACTATTGCTATCATTTATGTATTTTACTGTTGTTATGTCTTTTGTGTTGTTGTGACGTGTCAATGCTATTCTATGTATATCTAGTTCAGACCTAGCTGATTCTAATTTGTTATAAAACTCGAAGTTTGTTTCAGCTACTTATATTGTCACCTCCCTCTGGGCCTGCCTTTTGGTGACTTTATAATTTTCAAAGTCAGTTTCATCTTTGGTCGACTGCCACTCTGCGTCTTTCTTAGTTATTACCACCTCTTTTACTTCTTTATTCCACCATTTAGTTTCTTTGTTGGGTCCTTTTTTGCTTCTTGTTCGGCCTAAGTGTTCTTCGGCCTTGCTTATACAGACTCTTTCGAAGTTTTCCCACATTTCATTTGGTGCCATGTTTGTGGTATCCATGGAACTTAAGTTTTCAGAGAGTTCCACCGTAAACAGTTTTCCCGCAGGTTCCTTGAAAGCTCTCCATTTAATTTTTGGGGTCAGTTTTCGATTTATTTTAATGGGTTTCGGAAGCTTGTATCTCTCCACGTTAGTGTTGCTGCTACCAATATGGCCATTTAGATCTCCGCCCAGATGTACTGTTTCTTCTTGCGGAATATTTTGTATAAGTTTATAAAGATCTTCCCAAAATGCTTGTTTTTCACACTCAACAGTGCCCGTTTGTGGTGCATATGCAGATATTATATTAGAACAATGTTGTTTTTCGAGGGTTAGCTTTACGGCAATCAGCCTATCACTTACCCTTCCGATATTTATTAAGCTTTGAGTTAATTTTTCAGAAAGTTAATTCCAACGCCATTTTTACCGGTGGTAGTTCCATTATAGATAAGCTTGAACCCGTTGCCTATAAGTTTTGATATTGCACCCTTCCACTTCGTTTCTTGTACATAGCATGCGTCGAGTTGCCTTCTTTTAAGGACGTCGCTTAATTCGGCACTTCTGCCCGTCATGGAACCTACGTTCCAAGTTGCTAATCGCAATGATGTTTTCGTGTAGCTTTGACTGTCGATTAAGGGGTACGCCCTAGAGTTTAGATTGCCTCGACCGTCACTTAAGGGGGACGCCCTAGTATGAGTGCTCATTCTCTTATTTTGTGCTTTCATTAGGACAAGGAAATATGAATGGCTATGTAGTTTTACGGCCGGTTGCCACCTGACGCCAAGACACTGATCCACATTAGGTTTGTGAGCGCTGCCGTTGGACCTCTAGGATATCTTCCACCACCTGATCTATTGTATTACCGTGCTTGAGTACGGAGGGTTTTGTGCTAACCATACAGTACCAGGACATACACATCAAGAACTATACAAAGCACATAATTAAGGATAACTCCGTGGAGGATGACAGTTGTCGTAGTTGCCGCTCTAAACATACTAGACATCACAAGTGGATGTCAAGTACCAGCAAGCACAGACTACTTGAATCGACACAATCAGGTGGACGAAAAAAGTACGACAGATTGAAAGAAGAAATTGAGAAAATGTAGAAGCTGGAACGTGTTCAAATTGTTCCAATTGTGATGTCGTCTACGGAAATTATCCCAACTGCGCTGGTGAATAGTTTAGATACCTTCAATGTCTCAAGGGAGCTGTGTCATCAAATGCTAAAAACCGTTTTTTATGTATAACCAGAACTGTGCGAATTTATTTTACAATTTTACTGATTTCTTTACTCAGGTTTAATTCATTGTAAGGGGGTGTGCTGGGATGAAGTATGTACCTACCCTTTAAATTGCCAGTTTATTGTATCAACTGTGAAAAAAGGGGGAAAATATGATAATTTTGATAGCAACAATAATAATAATAATAATGATATAAATAATTTCTTGCACCACGTAGATCATTACAATGATGTATGACGATTCATAAAACTTATAACGACAAAAACAGTAGTATAATAGTATTACGTACACTTCCACCTCAGCACACTACGACTTCGATTCGTTTGATTATTCAATTTCTTTCTTAACTCGCATTTGCTACGCCACTACCACACTCCCAGACAGGGGGGAGGCGTTCCATAGGCGGCTATGGTCGACTTTTCTGCTTAATGTTTCCGCCAGATATCACCAGTGTAGTCTGTAATAGTGACGTTTGCAACCGCTAGATCGCTCTTATTCAACACTTCAGAACTTTGATTCGAAAGCTAACAAAAGTAACCGCCATACTCGCCATACTGCTGCTGACTAGTGCGGTAACTGTGCGTTGTGAACGAGATTTTTTTATTTTTTTGTGGATTAATGCCGAAATGTCTTCACCCGGGTAATTTATTTTTCGTGGAGGGTATAGTATGTTAACGTATTCGATGAGGTGGTATTAATTCTATTTTTGAAATATTACAGTAATAAATGGACTCTCAGTGGGACCACAACGTAGAAGAACAAGGATCTGTTCTTCCACCGAATCCCGGGGAAGGCTGCCCACATTAGTACGTGCGATCGGTGGTTGGAATTTTTGGGCCTCCGACCCAGCAGAGTGGGATTTCCCGAAATGGAAGAATATTTTTCTTGCGTAAATCATGTTTAGTTTCTTAATGTTAATAGTGTTAGTTTCGTGTCGTGATTTGATTAGATTATCATTCCTCACGTCTTTATTTGCTGCTTCAGTGTCAATAAAGGTCTCATTTCCAGGTTTGACCTTGTGAAATAACATTTAGTTGAGAATTTAATTTTAGGTTGAATATAGAACATGTTATATTGAAAATACAACGAAACATTTGTGCACTTGAGAATTACATGGGTAGTATTAATTGTTGTTAATATAACTGGTTTATGAATGTGATTATTCAATTTGTTATTTTATTGTATTTAACTTATCTCGTGCAAATCTAAGTGTATTGTGTGTAACCAAACGTGTATTTTATCATTTCCCATGCGTTTGAAAAAAAATTCCTACTACAATACATGAGAAAAGCAGTTTATGAAGTTCTGTATCATTGATATAATATTAATTTACAATTAATTTTTATGAATAAATTTGTACTTTTTATTCTATTTCTTTGTTGTTTTTTCCTCTCTCCTTCCACAGATAAAGAGTAATTTTCCTTCTTACCTTACAACTTAATATAGAAAAAATATCAAGCTTGAGAAAATAAATCTAAATACAAATAAGAAATATTAGTATGTGGAATACCTAGAAACCGTATGAAGGGATTAAAAAGCCCGCCAACCTGAAAACTGTGAAGATAGTGCTTAAACTTTCCGCTTGGGGCTGAGCAGTCGCGCCTCTTTGCGCGTCACGCGATTAACATTGAACATTCGCGACCCTGTTCCCAGGCATAGGTCTAAGGCACCATTCTTGTACTCGAGATAGTAAACCATGGCTATGTTTACATGTTGCCAGCAAAGTCCGCTTTACACGGTCCATTCTTCAGATAACTTCCGTCCAAATGTTGTACAAGAATTGAATGTATAGTAGGTGACGTCAAGCTTGCCGTCGTCGGCATGTACAGAAAATGGATATTCCGAAATAAGCATTTTACACGGTATTGGACAAGAAATGGATGAGTTGTCAACGCCGCGGAGAGTGCAACAAATAAGTAAGCTCTATTGGAGTCATGAGCAAGTGTGGTCCCACTACCGAGAGCCGCCATGTTTCCGTCAACGTGGCGCGTTATTCAAATATGTTAATGAAAAAAAGTTTCTTTTATAAAGAAAGAAAAGTGAATTTGTTTTCGTTTATAATATTTTTTCATGCTTTACTTTTTATAGACTGACAATATAGAATTAGCAGTATACAACAAAAAGAATGATTAAGATATACTCATAAATAAACCACTCGCGCAATTAGATTTGAGTATTTTGTTTCTGCTCTTCGATACCGAATCGTTCATTCTAAAACGAAACGACGAGCTGTATCTTCGGGACATAATGTCATTTTGGCGTGTCAACTACAGTCGGAACATCGTATTACAGCACAATAGTACGGGATATCTTTTGTGTCGCTGCTTATTTAAGGGATTTCTTTTACTAAATTGAACAAATTTCAATTTATCACGTGTGTTATAAATACACATCGTTCACGACTAATATTTTCTTTATGACCACATACCGTCAAAATAATGGTGTAAGTTTTGGAATTTTACTTGTTATTCATACAAGCACCAAGGAAGCTACTCTGTAGAGGTGTTTATTATAAAAAACGTTTGATTTGAAATGACATGCAAAAATATTTCTACCCAAATTCATTGTAATACTAGAAACCTGTCCTGACTTCGGTCGTGTGTATTTATTATGTTGCACTTTAACTCTTCTTTATACTTTGGATAGTCGAAACTGGCAATCTAAAGTGTTTGCTTCACGTGAAGCACCTCACGCCGGGTACCGCGCCAATCAAATGCATACCCGAGACAACAAATGACGGCATCTGTGGTGCCAGATGCTTGTCAAACTGATACGCTTGTAAATGCTTTTATTTGATGAGGGTTTATTTTTACTTACTTGAATTACTCTCTTAAGTTGAATTTTTTAACATGTCTATTTTTAACAACAATTTATGTCATCCTTCGCAGATAGACATGTGCTGTTGCAGTAGATAGATTTTTTGTAGAACTCTTTGAGTCGGACAATATTGGCATGCATTGTTGTCTCCTACCTCTTACCGTTTATGCAGCATATGCAGAAATCTCTCTCCGAAGATTGCTTTCCCCCTGAGTTGATTGTATATTCTCGTTATTGCCCATTACGTGTGATATCTACGGAAACAAAATGCATACGAAAACATTTCCAGAAAACATACCTATGAATTAAAAATATTATCATGGAAATAGGTTAATTGGTTCTCGAGTTTTAAGAGATGTAACAGGTTTTCTGGCAGACAGACATGAAAGTAACATTGTTTTAAAACTATTAAATATATTTACAAATCACATTACAGGGAATTCAATTGCAATGTATCTTAGAATTTTGAAATTCGCTCTCTTGTGACGGAAAAAGGCTCAGCCAATTGAAAACCTGGACACTCAGTGGTCACACACTCTCTCAACTCAGTCTACTAATCTGAAATTGGTTTCTAATTCTATGAACATATGAACAGATTTCATTTATAAACAAATTGTTGATTTAATACAGTACTTTGCCCATTTTCATTGATTTACGAACTTCAACTGACCAGAAAACAACACAATATAGTAAAAACAAAACTACGCGCACTACTACTCCACCAACTCGAGAGAACACAGACTCCACAGTCATAAGCAGATTCGCCGCTAGATGTACCGGTCAATTTGTACGAATCATACTAGACTATAAAGCATGCTTGAAAATTTCCATACAATCTACCTCCTGTCTGGAGTGTATCGCAGGAGACAGTAAGTAATATGGATCGTGTAAAGCCGACTTGAGAGTGGTCTAACGGATCTAGGACCGGGTCAACGGATCTTGTGCAGGCGTGAGATTTTTCAGAATGGGTGTGAACAATTAAGTGATCCTAGGCATATCCCAAGTCATCCTGAGTAGATTCTAGTGTTCTGTTCAATTAAATTAATCATATTCATGATACAATTACATTAAGTTCGATCGCATGTAAACACAAGCCTGTTGGAGCGATCCAACACCAGACGTGTAAAAATAGCCCATATTTACCTCATAGACTTACATATAAAAATAATCAGCGGTCTCTGCTGTGAGTTGTCCGTGGTAATATGAAACAGAAGGTATTGTGTAGTGTCGCTCACTCTCTCGCACACCCACTTGGAGGAGGGAAGGTTCGCAATGACTTGTGCGTAGCAGTCAAAGAGGGGAAGTCGACGTCTATTTATATTTATGTCTATCGGTTAAGTACAACGACGAATGAAAAACACATTTGGGTATGACAACTTCATTGGATCAAAACGTCAGATGATTGAAGTAGTGTGGATCACATTAGGACTAGATAGTGCCACCAGTGATGTTTGTGGTTGGGCACAATAGATAGCAGCAGGTTGGTGTTGCTTTAGTTTTCACTCCGCTCCTATCGGCTGGTTATCAGCTGAAGGTGGTCTGAAGTAAAGTTGGACCATTGTAAAGCATTTTTAATTTCGAAGCTGTGATCTACTGTGAGTTCGAGTTTCGATCAATGTGAACAATGGAGTTCGTAACGTGCGTACGTAATTTGCTTACGTAACTTAAATATGTTTGTGTAATTTATGTAACTTCTATTTTAGGTGTCTGTGTGTTCTATGTAGCATAACAAAGTTGTGGTGTTACTTCTTTAAGTAATGATGTCCAATGGACACCTGTTATCTATACAAACGTACTGGCAGCGCTCCGGACATAAATTTCTTTGCATGTGAAATTAGGTGAGTAATACTACGTTTTAAGTATTTCAGTAATTTGACTTTTTATGTAATTGCACTTAGCGTGTAGGTATGTATATTGTTGTATATTAATAAATGTTCCATTCTATTTTAGACGACAAAAAGTTAATTAGACTGTCCGCCACGAGACGTTTGGCTTGCGGCGCGACTAACTTCCGTCGTAAACATGAAGTGTGAACTGTACGACCGCACTAGTAGAAATCATCCGCACACGGGACGATTTCTCTTTCCTTCGCCGTCGCGCGCGGTCCTTTCAAATTAGCCAATTGGGGACCCATTTGTCAGCTGGTCGATATCCCTTTCAGTTTATGAGTACTTATCCAAGATCGTGCAAAATTTACTCATATTAGTAGAAGGTAAGGTATGGGTAGAGTTATCAATTATTAAGACAAAAAGATTATCTGTAATGTGATTTTTTCAGTATAGGAAAAGGAAAAATAATAAAAATAAAGAACAAATAAAGCAGAAATACATCGATAATATCATTAATGAAATTTTATCAACTCCAGTAGTAGAAGAAGAAAATAGGTTTGGAGGTGCAATCATTAGCATTTTCGAATAATACTCCAAAACGAAGTCAGTTGGTTTCTTTTTTATTATCACGTTCAGCTCCGGCACCAATTCTGTTCCTGTTACTCGTTCGTACGATGGTATTTCCTAATTTGTACTTTAGTTTTCGAGATAAAATGAAGTAAATATGAGCTTTTCCTCGAATTCACGAAATCTTAGCTTTTATCTGACTCTTGTTAGTGGCCGCATCCTATTCACTGCTCAATTTAACTGATTATGCTATCATCATTTTCTTTACTTCCGTCAGATCTTACGAATTTTTCATCATATTGTGTCTTTATTTTAACAAAAGTCTATAATTGCATTAGATTTTACTCGGACATAGTATATGAATTGTTTTTATTACTACATAGTCTTGTTCTTTTATTAAAATTATAAGAATTAATGCGAGAATTACGCAACGTTTTCAGCAAAATTATTCACGGTTTACAAAAACACGAGGATGAATTGCTTAAAATTTAAAAAATACCAGGAGTTGTAGATTAAAAACAAATTTCAATGGATATAATATTTCTAGATTAATATTTTCTGTGAGGGGTGAAGACAATGAATTGCTTTAAATTTCTTATACGTAAAAAAGGTTATTACGTATTTTGATGAATTCGATTAGGAAGTAATACTCAACAACCCAAAACTTCTGATAAAGAAGATATTTTAAAATTAATCCAAAACAGAATATTCCCTCTCAATATATCTCATATTTAAGAAATAAAGAGATGTTAACTTGTTGTTTTATAGTAGTATAGTCATTGTCCATATCTTGCATTACAATATTGGTTAGCTTAATTGTTATAACTCATAAGTTTAAATATTGTCTCATATTTTACGTTATTTATACCAGTGATAATTTTTATTTTTTGCAAATTTTTATGTTAACTATTAATGTCGACATTGTTTATGTTGGTAAAAAAGTAAAGCATTTTTTGCATATGTTAGTTAAGGATGAGATGTAGTGAGTGTGATTGTAGACAAGTTACTGTTTTCATTGAGCTACTTCTTTTTAACTTCATATAATCCACATATTTTTAACCATCATTATTTGTACCTTTTGTAAAATTGTTATTATGATTGTTTAATACTTGTACTGTGGTTACTTATCTTCTCTTGGTAACTCGGTAGAGTTTTATTTTAACACATGAACCGGAAAATCAAAAGTTATATTATTATCTTTTTGAGGTATGAAGAGTTTTACTAAAAAATGTAGATAAAAAACAAAGTGGGCATTTGTAAATATTTCTTGAAATTCTTTCTGTGAACAGTGTCTCTAGAGTCAAATCTACACTTCTTAGGTTGACGAGCCTTCCTCGTTAGTTATATGTATTGATATACAACATGTGTAAAGAAAAGTCTTATGAAATGGTTTCGTTATAGATTAGTGTAACTAGTTCATCTTTCTGATATATCGATTGCTCTCGGAGACATGGTACTGGTGGATTGCCTCTCCTTTCCTTTTGTATATTTTTAAGATACCCTACAGAAAAAGTCTTCTAGACTCATTTCAGGGAGACAGAACTGATTCTGCTTTCTCATTTGATTCTTTGATACCAATCAGAAGGTAGAACGATTTCTTAAGTTTTGGACTTAAGTTTCAACTAAACAATGGTCAATATTAGTATTTTGCCAATTATCTAACATCACGCAAACTTCATGAGTTTTGTGGCATGTACTTCGCCTTGTGCAAGGAGCGAAAGAAATTTATACACCACTATGATTTTTTTAAAACCTAACATTTCAGTGATTGTTTTCTATGCAGTCAGTCGTGGCCTCCTATAATTACCAGGTTGGACTATAACTCTCGGCAACTCCGGTATCTTAGGCCAGCCGGCCAAAGGATTAGTGTCTTAACTGACACATTCATTCACTAAAAATTAGCAATACGATTATTTTTAATGAAAGATACTTTTACTTACCCCCGGGGAGCACGAGGACACAATAAAGGCAAGTTAGAATGCGTCTTAACTATGTTTATTAACATTACAAAAATTCCTAAACTTGTATTATGAGACAAGTGTCTGAAAATGTAAAAGCCACAGCAGAAATATATCAGGACAATTTGTCAACAACTACATAGTTAGCGACAGTGTTTTTAAACCAACTCTGATTCAATCGTCAGTGTTCGAGACAGAAAATTTATCATACTTGGCAAGTAAACTTTCTAACTGCGAGCATCTTTGCAATTTCTTTCGCGGAACAATTCAAGCCAGTTCCGCTGTAATTATTTAGTTGTCCACACACGCTAATGAATTCACCATTAACACTTGTGTAACACATCCACTAATAAATTATGATCAATATTAACACTAGAGTTAATCTTTGGAACACTTGAAAACAAATAAAATTTTCTTGAATACAAACATTCCATTTATCACTAACACCTTTCAACTTATCAATACCTTTGAAAATTCTTCAAAAGAACTAACTTTATCCTCTTCCTGCCAAATATTTTTTGTTCTTCCAGTCTTATAGGTTGTTTCAACCTTCTCACTAGTGGAGAAGGTTTATTTAATCTTTCTGGCAGCCCCGGAAACATTCACGGTACAGCATCAGCTTTGAGTGAATACTGATTTCTAGAACTCGTTTTGGCCTGGTAATTGTAGGAACTCATGAGCCAGTCCAAGAGGTAGAAATAGAATCACATTTCCCTATGAAAAATATGTTCATAGACGAAACTGGTGAAAGAATTTCAACTCCTTTGAAGATTCCACGTCTTTGAAAATGTGCAATTCCTACGAAAATACCCAGTATTGTACCTAATTTATCAGTTGATATTTTTGCGCTAGAGTTCCGAGGAAAGACGATTTATACTCACAAGTTGACAGTTGCGAGAGACAATTTCGAATAGTTTAACTATGAAGAAACGGAAAGAATTGAAATCTGTATTCAAGTCGTTCGAAATATTACGTGTGTGTTTAATAAATAAATATTGTGACAAATTTACCAGTTTCAAAGACTTAATGATTGACGTTGGCAAATTTGGCGTTAGACAATTTCCAGGTTTTGAATACTGTGTTTATGTAGATGAAAATGTACTATTGTTATTATTATTATACCAATCAAGACAAAAATAAAATTGAATGATGTTCAATTTCCAAGATGGGTGGATCAAATCCATAAAAGAGCTTTCAATGCACTGCAAGGGCGACGGACCTCTAGGGGAGGTGAGGCATGTTATAAGGATTGAGAATTGCAGAGGAAACCAAGGCCGCAAACGTCAGGGGTAAGTGGTAGCAGAGGTCGTAGGTCGGAAAGGAAACAAGAGAGTGATTTATTTGAAACATTTTTTGGACATAATGAGTTCAAAGGGTGTACGACATTAATAGAGCTCTAATGTTACAACAGATGCTCGAAGTTTGCACTATCAGACGCCACGCATGCCTGACACTGACGGAGCATTGACTGCCGGGCACGTTGGAATACACCGGGAGTTTATTTGATAGTAGTAGCTGCGCAGGCGATTCTTTCGCACGAGATCCATTTCAGACTCCACAGGATCGCGATACATGAGAGATTTCAGGACTCCTCACAGAAAGAAATCAAGGCTCGAAAAACGGTGAGCGTGGGGGTCAGGAAACCGGTCCACCACGCCCATTCCATCGATGCGGGAATGACTTGTTGAAATACATACGAACAGCCAGTCCAAAATGAGCAGGCACCCCATCATGTTGGAACCACATGCTGCGCCTCACATTTGCTGGTACATCTTCAAGCAAGCCGGGAAGAACCTGCTCCAGAAAGGTCTGATAATTTGCGGCGGTCAAGTGGGATGGCAAAAGGTACGACCCGATTAAGCAGTCGCCGACCAAACCCACCCACAAATTAACTGTGAAGCGATGTTGTGCCGCAAACCGTGGGGGTTTTCTGGTGCCCACAAATGCTCATTGTGGTGATTGAATACGCCATCCCTAGTGAATGTGGTCTCATCAGTGAACAACATATAAGCTGGGAAATTCACATTTTGGCCACTTTGTAGCAGAAACCACTGTGCCAAACGCACACATGTAGGATGGTCCTGTTTTCATTGTCTGTTTCAATCATGTCCTGTTTTCATTGTCTGTTTCAAATGTGTAGTAAAATATTTGAGATATATATTATGTCAACTATTGAACAGTATTATTGTTTGAAGGGAAAGGATTTTCAGGGAAACACCATTAAGAACAAGGTACAATAGGGTTCAGTATCTAGCGGACAGGGAGGGACCCGGGAACTGCCGCGTGCCCCAACGAACGCTTGGTGAACTGAACGGAAAAATAGTTTGGAAACCAAATTATAGGAGCGCTGAAAACACTTGACAAACCGTTAACATGGCAGGTTGTCAATGGTAGAGATCACAATTAAAAGACGACCGTCAGGGGAGGAAATATAATACGCAATTCTCATATTTCCGGCAAATACCACGCGCAGCTTCTCACAATGGTTTCCATCAGCTGTAGTTGGTCGCATGACGGTGCCGTGTCTCCCTCCCTTTCTCCTTTCTCCACTAATAAGAGGCGAGCACTGAACGACAGCTGGTGCCAAGGGGGCTATGAGAATTTGTTCGTAGGACATATAGCTGTCATGAGAAATTACATACTCTTTGGTTGTGGTCACTGCCGTCGGTTCTCTCTTGATTGAGGTCTCTAGTCTGTGGCACATTTCGACTATGGTTAACCAACGGTTAACTATGTTAACCTACTACGGAGAGTGAAAAGCACTCTTTCTTTTCAAGTTCTGACTTAAAGATTCCTCCACACATTCGTCATTCGGCGAATCCCGTGCCACCGCTCGCCGAATAGCGAATAATGTTGATGGGTTGCTTGCTATTCGTCGCACCACGAATACCGGTGCTCACCTTTCCCCTCGGCGTCTCGGTCTTTTGAGACACATCAAGAAAACCGAGAATAGGCGAATATTCCGAGTGACTTTGTTCGTGGTACTGTCCATGTCCACATATTCATGGTTTTACGAATACCATGAATTGTGAGAATACAAGTATTACGATTTCAAGTTATTTTGAGTAAGTAATCGCTAAAAAACTAATTATTTGTAATTTTCTTCCTTACCGTACAAAGTAATGTTTTTATAGTAGTGATGAAATAGAGAAATTCGAAGTAATAAAGAAGTGACGGAGTAACTTTATTTATTATTCCCAACGTGTTCATACGCAGTTTTCAATTGTTTTGACAATTAAGTTTATTTGATGTGTGATTTAAATTACAAACATTTTTATTCACTTTATTTTACTTTTTTATTAAGCGTCCTAACGTTTCACAGTATTCAACGTGTATTGATATTATAGGCATTATATATTTATTAATATAATAAGCATATATTTCCTGTACACAGTCGTATAATACGTGTGAGGGCAAACCTAGTGGAAATAAAAAATACTGCAATAATAATAATAAATAATACAAATATAACATTTAAATGTAATGAATGATTTTTTAATAAATAAATAGATAGAATGTTGTGGAGACACAAATTAAAATATTTATATAATATTGCTTCTTTTAGGGTGAATAAGAATTATAATAACTATAAGGATCTTAAAATTCGAGAAAACGGATTACTATAGCTAAATCCACATGGAATAAAAATAACTTATTAATGATTCAATTTCATTGATCATTCTGGTTAGATAAGACCCATTTACTATACTTAACAAGACGCAACTTCGTACGCAGCAGAACGTTTGATTACTTCAGATTCACCCTCCATTTAAAAAGAATTCATTTTATCATTACAATGTCAGCCCAGTATCTCGGTCATAAGACCATTACCTGGCATTGTACCTTGTTGTATGTAAGTCCCTGTTTCAGGTCACTCTTTCTTTATTTGATGTTTATCTCGCTGTTTTATCCTTGTCTATGTTTGTCTTGGCACCTTATAGTTCATAAAATGTTATTCTGTTCTGTGTTGTTTCTTCATGCCATATCATGTTTGTTCCGTCTGATGCGTTACGGTTACTCTTTAATCCCTATATTCTTCTCCCGCTGATATGGCTCACATTTGGTTGTTGTAGCGGCGTTTCTGCCTCAACTTCTTGGAGGTAGTGTGACTAACGTTATTTACACGCATCTCGTAGTGTCAAAATTTTATTCTTGGAATTCGTTATAGACTTCCTTGTACTTGATGTATTCTTTCCATTGCGCTCCTTATATAGTAGATATGGTAAATACTCTCCCATTCAAACTAATTTTGCAATGATATTGTAAATATTTTTAAAGTTTTTAGGCGGAAGAGCAGACCTGGGTCTGAGTCTCGCCACTAATAAAGTCATTTATTTATTTATTATTTATATACCGCGCCGCCAAAGTTTTGCATACCGTTCTGCTTGCTCTACATCATTTATCACACAGTCATGGAGCACGTGCTGAACATCTTCCACCCCTTATCCGCACATGCACGTTTCATCATCCCTCATGTGCCTTTTCACCGAATAGCTGTTAAAATTTCCGTGACCAGTGAATATTATATATAATTCTGTGTAGGTTTAGACCCTTTCTGTTTCTGATGCTGAAATTTTGTGTTGGTATGAGCTTATATGTAATTCTACCGTCCTTAGCAGCTACCCAATGTATATCCCCTCATTTCATTAGTTTGTTACATATAGTTTTCTTCCATGCTTTTGTCTATCAATATCTGTTTGGTGTCTTTCTGCACTGTTTCCCCTTGTCTCACTCCATAACAAAACGTGTGTTGATCCAGGTCTAAATCTATAGGTAACACCCCAAGTAACACCTGGAATGCGTGTGTTGAGACACTTTTATTTGCTTTACTCCAATTAACCAAACTGATTCGTTGGTAATTACTGAGTTTCCGGGCATTGTGTATTAACCTCGCTCTGTCGTGCCACACTACCCCGCAATAACTCAGTTTTGATAGCATAACTGCTTTGTACAGGTGCCATGAATAATCTTTTTCTACGTTGTTTTGTGAAACCCACTCGTTGAAGTCCACAAACTAGTTTCGTAACTTTATGTTACGTTATGTTCTGTAAACGTTAGGTTTTCATCGAGAATCACTCCCAGGAATTTGACTACAGACTTCAATGTTAAACGCCAGTCCTCTCCCTAAATGATAGGATCCCTCCGACATTTTCCCCGTTGTTTGTAGCCGACCACCAGACCTTCCGATTTCGACTGAGATATTCTCAGCTGTACTGATGTACATGCTCTCTGAAATGTGTTTTCCTTCTATTCTCGAAACCTTGCGTCCTTGTGTCCTTTCATTTCGAGTTCTCGGCGACTATTTCCTTCCAGGAAGAGGATCACGTCATCCGCATAAGCAATAATCCTTATTCCATTTTCATCCATAGCCTCCAGTATTACATCTTGGACAACATTTCAGAAAATGGGTCTTTTGTGGCTACCTTGAGGGCAGCCCTGTGTAACATTGCAAATGATCCTCTCCCCTCCTATTCCAACATCATGAACCGGACTCATATAGTTTGTATTCGTGTCCTCCTGGCCACATTTTCCGCAAGTAGGTGTTTTGTCTCGACAATTTTTAGCTTCGTGACCGTATCTCTGGCAAAATAGCATTTTCATGGATCAACAAATTCTTGAACTTTGTAGACTTGCAGCCTCACGTTTTCCCTTTTCTCATCATTTGCCTGTATTGGTTATCGATTTATAAAACACAATGATGCATTCACCATTCATCCTTCACTATCTTTTTTATCTCTTTTACGCCCTCTTCTTGTTGTACTTCATTTTGTTGTCGGAGGAGTTGTAGCAATTCTCTTTCATCTTCTTCCACTACATTATGTACGATTACATTGTTTCTTCCTGCAAATCTTCACATCCTTCAATGGTTTGTCTCATCTTTCCTATAGAAAATTCATCCTCTACTCGTACTAATATCTTCTCTCCTCTTGTCAACCTCCAACCCACCTAATTCAACACTCCTTTTTCTATTGTCTTGAAATATTTCAACCTTTCCCCAATATTCATAGGTACATCTTTTCCCTTCCCTAACACAACTACTCGTTGTTTTTTGGTGTCCCTGTAACTACTTCTGCTAATGTTTCTGCACGTCCGTCTTCTTGCGGAGTAATTCTTGAAGATTAATCTCGCATAACTATTATGTTCATCTCAATTTTTTTTGAATTCTGTTCCAATTGTTTCCGGAGTACCATCATCTCTTGCAATATATGTTTGTGATTCAACTATTATAGGAGTCTGTCCTGTATCCGTAAGTATATCCAGTTTTTGTGCAAACCTCTCCCGTTTACGCTGCCCTTCCTGCATTGTTGATTCCAATATATTGCATCTGTCGTCAATGACCTGGGCTAAACATTCCTCTTCTTCTTCTTTGTAGGCTCTACAACATTCCTCTGAACGTTTTGGCCTTCTCCACAACTGCCTTCCATTTCTTCTTGAACTTGGACTGACCAGTTTTTAATTTACATCTTCTTCAGATCCTTTAGCACATCGTTCTTCCATCTGAGTTTAGGTCTAAGCTGATAATGGGCACCAACTAAAAATCTTCTTTATTATCCTTTTTTCGTCCATTCGGTATAGATGTCCTAGCCAGCTCAGCCTCATAGCTTTGATGTGGTTCACGATGATTTTAAACTTAATCAGGTTATATATTTCTTCATTATACCTTATCCTCCAGATGCCATCACTATTTTTAATTGGCCCATGTATTCTTCTCATAATTCTCCTTTCAAAGATCATCAGTTTCTGTATGTCACTTCCCTTCAATGTCCACGCTTCCGATGCATACGTTACAATTGACATGATGAGTTTTTCAAACAGTCTTACTTTAGCATTTTTGGATAAATACCTGCTTCTGAATATATATATATATATGCAAAATAGGCTTTATTTCCAGCAATTATTATTTCTCTAATTTCATCCTTCATTATGTTCGTTCCATTTTTTCTGGAGCCAAGATAGTTAAAGCTATTTACTTCTTGATATTTTATTCCATCAATTACTAGGTCATCCATTTTATATGCACCATTCCTACACCTCATAAATTTGATCTTCTCTATGTTGATCTTAAGATCATAGGGCTCCGCCATTTGTTTAAGTTCATAGAATAGCTTTTCTAGGTCTTTTTTAGTTCTGGATATCAATAGTATGTCATCCGCATAGGCAAGGCATTGTTTCAACTGAGAGGTTATATTGCCCTTGACATCAATCTGCGCCAAAATTACATCTATTGTTATACAGAATAATGTCGCAGATAGTGGGTCTCCTTTTTTAACCCCATATTTCACTTCAAGTTCATCACTCATCTGGTTACCAGCTCGTACTCTGGCTCTAGTATTTGTTAATGTTATACCAATCAAATCCACTAATTTTCTTGGTAGATTGTATTTACTCAAGTTTTCTATTATCTTGTGTCTTAGCACAGAATCGAATTCTCGCTCAAAGTCGATGATAATATTATATAAATCTATTCCATATTCGTAGCATTTCTCATATAATTGCCGGGCTAAGAAGATATTATCCACTGTTGACCTGTTTTGCCTGAAACCAGATTGGTGGTCACTTAACTGTTTATCAACTATTTCAGTTAGTCTCTTGTTCAGCACGATCGCAAAAACTTTGTACACCGTGTTGAGCAATGAGATTGGCCTGTAATTTTTGCAATCAAGTCTGTCTCCTTTCTTGTAGATTGGAAAGATAATACTTTCATTCCACTGTTTTGGCATCTGTTGTGAATGCCATATTTTAAGTATGAGATTGTATATTTCCTTGCGGAGAGTTCTTCCTCCAAATCGAATCAGTTCTCCCGGGATATTGTCTGAACCCGCTGCTTTATTCCTTTTTAATTTATTAATTATCCCACAGATTTCATTATAGGATGGTTCTCCAATGTCATCATCATTATTTCCAGCGATGTTCTCTGTAGCTGACACGTTTGTATCCAAGCGATTACCCGATGAGTTGAATAATTCTGTAAAAAAGGATTTCCACCTTTCTAACTCTTGCTCCTCCTGAATTAATATTTTCCCGGATTTATCCTTGCACATACAAAAATTACCTTGTCACATTTTCCTTTTTCCTACCTCTCCGAAAAATGTTCTTGTTTCATTTTTCTTATGATTGTCGTTCATGGACATGATTCTCTCATTTAGCCAGCTTTTCTTTTTCTTTTTACAGATTTGATTTGCTTTTATCCTCTCTCTTCGGTAGATTTCATATTGGTTTCTTGTCTTTGTCTGCAATGCTGTTCTTCTTGCTTCATTCTTCTTGGCAACCGCTTCCTTGCATTCATCATCCCTTCATCCCTTCTTACTTACCATCGATTTTGTTACTCTTCCCTATGGATTCCTCAGCCGCCTCATATATTTTATCTCTAAGGTCCGCCCAATCCTCATTTACTTCTTCAATTTCTTTCCGATCTTTGAGTTTTCCTTATATTTTCTGTTTAAATTCTTTGATTTTTTTAAATTATTCAAGTTTTCCTTGTTCCAACTTTCAGGATTTTTGTTCTTCAATGATACAATTATTGGTATCTTTTGTTGTACAATGATCTTAAGCAGGTAATGATCCGAGTCCACATTTGGTCCCCTTAACACCCTCACATCTTCGATCACATTCTTCTTCTTTCGTGTAATCATTACATGGTCTATCTGGTTCACAGTTTTTTTTAAAAAAAGAGTATATGCAGAAATAACAGAACGCCACACAATACACAATGAGACCAATGATAATGGTGAAATTGTCTGCAATTTCGCAGATGTCAACAACTTGTGTGTGGTTAGTACGCTGTTTGAACATAAACATATGCATAAAGAAACTTGGGTATCCCCAGATAAAAAGACTTTCCTCTAGATTTGCTAAAGTATTTTGGTTCACGATTTGCTACCATTTTAATCTGTTTCCCAGCTATTGTAGTACACGATGTGCGTGGTCCACTTTCTCCATTTCCTGTATTCTCTTCTTCAGTATTTCATTCTTCTTTCTAGCATTCTCTGCTAGTCTCCACAGGCCTTTTACGCCTTATGTTGTTGCATCTTCCTTGAGAGTCGTTTTAATTTATCGTCCTCAAAGAGTAACAACAATGAGTTATACGATTGTCTTCCAGTTCTCTCTAGTCCCTTCCGATAATTACGGGTCCGTATCTCCATTACGTCATGTTCATCTTTTATCGTGCTTTGTCATCACTAGTTGGACTACTGTCATTACGTTGTGTTATTGTGCCACTTCCTTGGTCCTGGTCTTTTTCTGACTTACGTAAACCCTCCATTGTTATTCAAGTTCGCCTCGTAGTATGTCCTATATAGTTGCCCACCGCGTCGGACTCCTTTCATACCAACTTATTTACACTTCTCTTTTTCCGTCTTAATGTACAGCTTAAATTTAGCATAGCTCCAAGAACGTGCAAATAATGACTTTTCACCTTAATATATTATCGCGTGTTCTGTGAAATTGTCTGCTCACAACAATTTAGTCGTGTCACTGGTGTATGGTAACTTTCCACTCACGTGATTTGTATTGTCCGATTCATCTACATAAGATGACTTCTTCCCATGGTTGTTGTAAACGTTTTGAAGACCGGTTTTCTATATTTCAAAATACAGTGTTTTTATTCCAATTTCAAAGCTACTGCGTGTTTTTCTCTTCAGGTTTTATAACTAAAGCTGCTTCTACACCACTTCAGCACTCCACAATATAAATTTGAGACCAATCCTGAGTCAGACAACCCTATCATTCGCTGTCACGAATCAATGTTACATCGTCCGGTTGTGTTGGTATCATCTTTGACATTTACTAACTCCCGTTATTTTTAACAAATATGTTAAAATCAGGGACAAATTGTCCCTGATTTTAACACATCTTCTGAAGACTACTCGCTTTTCGCCTCTATTCGTTTAACATCCCTCACCTCGTAAACTATGTAACCAGGCACTTATGATTACGTTATAACAGCCGTCATAAGGCCGGTCACGCACGTGCCGTTTCCGGATCAGGAATCCTCGTCATGTTTCCGGATCAGGAAATCTGTTCAGGAAGAATCTGTAATCAGAATAATTCCGAATTGGATATCGATTCGAATCGCATTTCGATTCAGAATGATCGGAATTCGATATTAATTTGGAATTATATACTTTCTTCTTCACTGAATGTATAATTATGAATTTTAATATTACTAAGTATTTGTTATTTTATTATTATCCCAAAATATTTTTTTCGCTAGAAAATGGGACAGCGATTATTAATTAGTCGTTTATCCCAACTAAAAAAAAAGGTTCAAGTTTGGAAATAAACTATGTTTGGGTGATGCATTATTGAACTTCACAATACAAGTTTATGATGGTATTAACAAAGGAAAAAAGTGCAGGCATTTTTTGTCCATATCATGAAAACATTTCTTAGTGTTTGTAATGCTCTTCTTCGGTCAAGAACAAATGATGCAGGAGTTATGTGTGTATCGTATGAATGGTTGGACTCATATCTAAAAATATGGAAGTCATGTGATAAGAACATATGTTATATACAGCAGAAAACTATAGTCAGGTGCTGAATTCCCCAAGCAACTGTTTTGTCAAGTCTTATTTTAATGTACGAAAACAGATCATGTGAAGAGGTGAAACACCTGCAGTTAGAAATGCAGGAAGATATAAATAGACTAGTTGTGTTAAACTAAAAGTTTTTCACGATAATGTCCAAAATCTAAATTAACTATTTTTAATTTATCTCAAAACTCTTATCTGTTATAGCCATTAAAGTGTCATTATTCAAATTGTAATTCTAATATCTATTGTAATTGCTCAGAAATAGAACAAGTCAATAATATTAAATACTGAGGATTGTACTGAAATAACATGGAAAATCAATTTTGATTATCTGAAAGCAAATTGATGAAATATTTTACAGTACCTACTTTATATGCTTAGATCTTTCTGCTGTAGATACATAATTTAAAAAAGTATTTTGCTTTAATAAACTCTAAAATGGAATATGCAATTGAAATATCAAGACCATTGTGGTCCTTCAACAATGTTTTGTCTCTTGTATGTAAAAAGAAAAGATCAAAATACCCAGTACCTTGTTAAGAAAACTTAAAATATTACCATTTAGAAAAT
>NNCF01126206.1:159477-179325 GCA_002313205.1 Laupala kohalensis
GAGGATCTTGGACATTTAGGGAGAACTGCGCGTCCTGCGAAGTATGCCCTAGTGTTCATGCTTCGTGGTTTGGTGAAGAAATGGAAGCAGCCCGTATCTTTCTATTTCTCTGCCTCAGGAATGTCCTCAAATGATCTCCAGATGCTAATAAAGGAAGTGCTTCTGCGTTGTTGGGACGCAGGCTGTATCGTCCTCGCTACAGTCTGTGATATGGGCTACAGCAATAGGGCAGCACTGAAATTATTAGCTTCTTCCCCTTCCAACCCCTTCTTTCACCTTGAGGGACAGAAGGTTGTTACTCTTTTTGATGCCCCTCACCTCCTGAAATGCTGTAGAAATGCCTTAATTAATTATGACATTGGATGCAGCATTGAAGGGGGAGAAGGAGGCATCTTCCCAAGAGGTCGTGCTGAATGGCAACACATTGTCTCCTTCCACGAGGCAGATAATGCATCCTTTATGAGATGTGTTCCGAAGCTCACCAAAGCACATGTAAATCCTAATAACCAACAGAAGATGCGTGTGAAGTTTGCTGCTCAGGTGATGAGCTATACCACCAGCGCTCACATTCACCAAGCAGTATCTTATGGTAATTGTTCTTTGTAATTTCGATTTTATATGAAATGCTTCATAACTTGAAATTTATAATTATTTTCACCTTTGTTATAGGCATCCTTCCAGGCTCAGCATTGGCCACATCGAGCTATCTAAATTTTGTCAACAAAATATTCGATAGCCTAAATGGCTACTCGATTGGTCGTGCTGGTAAGTATAAGCTTACTGTCTTGGAACTAATGTTTTTTAATGACTTAAAATGAAGTTAAAACATTGTGAGTTCTTTTCACAAAAAATATACTGTTTGTCCATAAAATGTCATCTTTCATTATTTATTTCATTAGATTATGTAATGGACATTGGTGTTTTCTTAATAATAACATTGTGTGTTGCAGATGCCTCAAGTTTTAGACATGGCTTTGGAGATGCCTCGGGACATTTTGCCTTGTGGAAGGAGGCAATGACAGAGATTAAGGGGTGGGTATTTTTCCCTAAAGAAGGTAGAAGATGTGTAAGAACACTTCCGTTTCAAAGTGGGCTAATTACCACCATGAATGGAATGGGGCATTTACTCCAGTCAGTAAAAATGTATAATGTTAAGGTTTTGAGTCCCCGTGCTATCAATCAGGATGCATTGGAGAACTTGTTTGGTCTAATTCGATCACACTGCGGTTGTAATTATCAACCCACTATGAGTCAGTTCATTTCTGCATTGAAGATTTGCATCATGAATGGACTAGCATTTTGCGACATTACTCGTGGAGCAAACTGTGATTCAGATGATGCACATCTTCTTTGCAATCTGAAGGAATTCATTTGTGGTGCTCATATTGTACAACAGGACAGTGTATCAGTGAATGACACCACTTCCAACGACGAACATGATGCTGAGCCTAAGTCTAATCAATTGTCAACTGTGGGGAACAGTTCTGTCGATTTTTCTTTGGCTAATGCAAGTGTCTTGTATGTTGCTGGATATGTTGCCAGGAGAGTTTTGAGTAGAGTTTCTTGTGATATTTGCAAAAGACTTCTCCTTACCGAGGATCCTGATGTCCATTTTCATGGTAGCATGTTATTCAGAGAATACACTGCTGATGAACGCAGACTTACTTATTCTAGTGAGGAGTTAGTACAGTCTGTGTCTCAGGGTGCAAACATCGTGGATGACATGTTAAATGAAAATCCACACATGCCTCGGGTTTTGCAAACTATCAAGGAATCACTACTTCAAAGGATTGAATTAGGTTGGTTGAATGAAATGAGTGCAAGTGAGAGTGAATGTTTGAGCACGGGGACTCATATTAATCATATAGGTAGTATTAAGGATTTAATTGTACAGGCAATTTGCCGTATTTGTTTACCATGGTGGTGCAAGTTGGCTAACCGGGAAATGAAATACAAATAAATTCAGGGCAAAATTTGTATTTCATTTCCCAGTTAAGGTATATGATTATGAATTTTGGCCATTTAAATCTGTATGCATTAATTTCTCTACTCAATCTTCAAATTTACCAGTAAGTTCCTTCTTAATGCATGTATGGTCTATGCATCTAGATTGTTGTAGACACAGGTATTTGTACAATTAATTCTCTTCCATTCCTTTAATAATTTCATTGTCATTTTTTCTATAAGGTTCTCTTTTAATTTTAATATATGTGTGTGTATTTAGTATATTTTGTATTTGTATATATATTTTTCTCTTTGTGTTGTGCTAACTGGAGTAAATGGTCATTCCTTTCAATGGGTAATTAGTGATACTTTGCTTCGGAGTGTGTCCCTACACGTCTTCATATACAGTAGAACTTCGATTATCTGCAGGAGGAGAGGGGTCCCATGGATACATGAAAACCACAGTTAATTGAAACACTATTTAATGAATTTTGTACACGAAGTTTTCTTCTTTCATTTCTAATATTTCTCGAATTCATTAATTTTATTTCTCAAATTCATTAATGTTAGTGGTACCTGAGGGTCTCTGTCTCCAAGTTTCGAGGAACATATGTACAACTGTGGAAATAGTAGGAAGTGGTTGGATTTATATATGATACATTTATTGTTAAAAAAGCAGTTCAAACTTTTTATGACAACGTGAAGCATAATTAAATAATTTACTCTGGTAGAAATTATTTTTTTCGATGGGAGAGTGAGCACCATGGTTAATCGAAGTTCTACTGTATCATGTTTTGTGTATACATGCAGACATATGTAGTCTGTGTTTAAAGGAACATAAGAGTACAAATCAGTGGGCCTATCACATCATGGATGGCATTTACTATGAATAATTAGTATTGTGGTTAAAGGTGGTATGGCATACTAGTCTTCTACCTCTGGTGAAACTGGTTCAAATCCTGTCTGATCCAAGATTATGAAGGCAAGATACCTCTCATTCCACAATAATTTTCATGATTTGCTCTAGTGTCATTCATGTATCACTCAAGGGTGCTAATGACCTAGATGTTGGCAAGCCATAAAGGTCTGTAATGATGATGATGATAATAATAATAATGTATCGTTTGCCTCAGGGAGGTATGTCAGGAAGGGCATCTTGCACCTTTGAGATTTCCCTGTTAAATCAGATGCATTGTCTCCTGTGGTATGTAGAAAATTGTAAGTGGAGAGAGTAACCTACATCACTCGATATGTATTTTATTGTTAACATGGTTTGTACTCTTGTGTTGGTGTCTTGGTAGTGAAGTGTTCGAACATGTTCAAGTACAAGATGTAGTGTGTAGAAGAGTTACATATTTCATTTAACCATCTTTTTTTATGTTTTAATGAGAACTTGCAATTTAAAAAATTTTATTTCCACTTTGTTTATTTACTACTTGGTGTATTGTGACTTCTTTTGGTTTTCTGAAACTTAATGTTATTTAATGTTACTTTCACTTTGATAGTTTATGAAAGTTATAGTATATTGTGGTGTTTGTAACGAGGTAATGTTTTTTTTACCATGAGACTGATAAATCTAGTCACGTTATCCTATGGATATATAAAAGGTTTTACAGTAAACTTTTCTTTAAAATTAACATTGGCATTGGTACAAATTTTGTGAATTTCTTATTGTGAAGTCAGTCTTCTCACAGATATTCTCAGGTTGACAGACCTCTCCCATTTCCTTGATGGATTGATATTCAGTTTGTAGAATGGAAAATTTCAGACTTTTTTTTTATATTGTATTTGTAAATGGGAAATGTAGCGTGCTATTGAATTGATTAACACCTTTCTCATTTGTTAAACAGAATGATATTCAACTTGTATAAATGAAAACTGTATGGTTTCTTCATAGATTATTGTAACTAGTTCATACTATGATATATCTATCGCTTTTGGTGACATGGTACTGGTGGATTGTCTTCATTTCTTTATCAATTATTTCTACTTGACCTTCATTAGATTTGTGGCATGTAATTCTCTCATGCAATGAGCAGAGGTATTTATACACCACTGTGGCTTAAAGCAAAACCAACATTCCATTGACAGCTTTCTATATAGCCTTTCTATGACAGCTTTTCTCATGTGACTTGTTTTAACAGTCTCATTTATTTATTAATGATATGAATAGTTGGTGGATATAAATAAATGAGTACCTTATTGCAAGTATACCCCATTTTTGTATACTGGATTGTATATTTCCATTCATATGAGAATGTCCTGAATCTTTATTATGAATAAATAGAATTAAGAGCAAGTATGTATTTTCTTTGTGTACATTTCCTGTCAATTGTCCTGTTTTCATTTTCTATTTCATATGTGTAGTAAAATATTTCAGTTATACATCCTGTTAACTATTAACAAATGTTAATTTTTATAGGGAAAGTATTTTCAGCTAACTTATTGTGAAATTATGAAGCATGAGGTCGAGGGAGTGGAGGGTACAGTACCTGGTGGGGGAAGGGGAATCGGGAACTGCCACGCGCCCTGTGGCCGATTTTTGAACTTGTAGTTAGGCGTAAACAATGTTAGGAGCGCTGAAAGCTGTTTACACACCGTTAGTATGGGAGAGGGGCGTCTGGTTTATAGTCTGTGATTTGGGAAGTGGAGCTAGAGCAGTATGGTCGTTCGGTGATGCAGTTTGTTGTTGTTATTTTTTAGGTGGGGTGGGGGTGGGGGCTTTAGCGTTCGTCAACGGCAAGGTCATTAGAGCCCTTACAGCAGTTAGTGTTGTAACTAACGTAACTCGAAATAATGAGGCATTGCTCTGTTCCTGTATGTGAAAGTCGAGGTGGGCGTATGTTCTTGTTTCCTAGAAGTCCAAATGTGTTAAATTTGTGGAGAAATGCATGCAAGATAAACATCTTTGGGGGATTCTGAGATCTAACATCCCAACCCTCGACACCGCTGACTCTATCGGGTTCTTGTCGAGGATTTGGAGCACGTCGAAAAGAGGTAAAATTGTTATACTCTCCATACTGTTAATACACTTCCGATGCTGAAGACTCACCGTTACTCACGGAAGATGGCGGATAACTGATCGACGCAGGAGAGCTGAGACCATATTGCCTTTATATTCGAACGACAGTGCTGTTGCCTAGCGGCAGAGCGGCGGATCGAATTGCTCGTGAATCGCTGTGCGGTTTCTCGGGATTCGCCAAATGACGAATGTGTGGAGCCGCCGTAAGTCTGTGCCATAGCCTTCTATACTAGTAAAGAAGGCTATGTTTGTGAACATTTTCTTTACTGGGTTATAAAACTAAATACGGTCCTTGATTTAGTCCTTGATAGTCATTAATAGTCTATAGTTAAAACGATGGAAGAATAAGCTGCTTGATAGTGCTCGAAACAGGGGCGAAGACACGATATTTTAATTGGGTTCCTGTGACGGAGAACGGTGAACCACTTGTCTCTCAATGACTCCAAAATTGATTCTTTGGCTAGACTCGTTCATTCTCGAGCGCTTCGGTCGTAGACTTTTATATATACACACAAACATAGATCCAACAACCTTATGCGCTGGTTGTCTGGAGGGGAAAACAATAAAAGATGTCCCCTTCTCTCTCGCACATGGTCTCAGGTGGGGGTACTCTATTCCCCTCACAGACTGCTGACTGCTGCTCACAAGTCCTGCACAAGTCGTTGCGCATCTTACCCCATCCAAGCGGATGAACGAGCGAGAGGGCATCTCTCAGTGTTTTATGTCTCATGTTATCACGGACAACTTGTAGCAGAGACGTTTGTCTCTATTTATTAAGTCTATGCTCGCAACCTGTTCGTTCTGATCATGTCCCGATCGTCTCCGATTACTATGTTTGGGTGTCCTGTCATGTCATGCGGCTCGAATTGAAAATGTGATATCCTGATTTTATCGTCGTTAGTCAGTGTTATTCAGTTGTTTTGCTGTTTTAATTTCGTCTTAGTTGTTTTAGAATTGTCATATTTTACCGGAAAATGAGTTAGAACTAGTGAATGACCAAGCAGGTGTGTAATGGCAATGTTTTAAAAACAAGTTCTGTCTATTCTAACCCTTAAATTTTTTTCTTCTTTAAGTTTCTCTGTATTCACAAAATTTTATCTGCATATGTGTTGTGTATTGTTACATGCTCTGGTGTACATCTTATTTGTTTCATGCTCTTTCTATATTTATTTATTCATTGAGCATATTCATTAATGAAATTTTCTCTATCATACATTTACATTTCTATGAGTTGTTCATTTTCCTTGAACTTGTTATTTATCAATTAATATATTGTATTTTTCATTTTGTCAAACTGGGGATGTCATGTTTCTGTTGATGTAATTTGATATCTTTGTTACTAGACCCCCATACATTGATCAACTGCGTTATCAAAATTGATTGTAATTTGAATGACAAAATGTCACAAGCTCTCCTTGCTTATACTTTACCCAATGGGACTCAAGTTCTCATTCCTGCTCTGGATACTAAAGAAGTGGAAATGTTACCCCTGGTTTTCTATGGTAATAGACCCACATCAGGTAATAAATGGTCTTGAATATTAATTATGAATGTTGTTTGTTAATAAAAAGTTGCATTCATTGTATTAAATTGGTACTATAATTATATCTATTTAGAGGCATCTCTCGATGAAGATACTCCAAGTGTATTTTTACCTGGAATTCAAGTAGCCTTAAATGATTTGGATTCTATAATGGACACTACGTCATCATTGGAGGCTTCAACTAATGATGGGGTAGCTTTAAGAGCAGACAATTTAGAGCAATCTCTTAATGTCGATCATGATGACTTAAAGAATGAAAATAAGCATACTGCATTAGAGAATGCTGTCATTATCAATTCTGACCCTAATGGAATCATTGAACTTCACAAGTCCAGTAATCCAGCTGAATCTAATATTGTGAGTGAAATTTTGTTTCGAACTCAGCCAGTTGGTTCAAAAGTTTATGATTCTGATGTTGAGAATGAAGCTGTAAGGTTATCCAACAGTGATTCTCAGAATATTCTCAAGGACTTTGGAAGTGATAGAACTTATTCTAAAGTCTCCCAAAATTTGGAATTGAATACTAATGGGAAGAATGAAAAGATTGATACCATTTGTATAGAAAGGGTGAATATTAATGATATTTTAAAAAAATATAAACCAGTAGACATTCCATTGAAACCTGTGTTTAGAGGCAGCATTCCTTCTGAAATGGACTCCTTCGGCAGTGATTGTGACAGTCATGATAGTGTATCTCAAAACACAGAAGTGGAAAGTAGATCTGTATCTTTGAAATCGAGTATTAAAGATCTTGAAAATGGTGTAAATAGAGAGGATAGTGTGACACTGATAAATTATGTAGAGCACAAACATGAACCCATGAAGAGGATGAATCAAATTCCAGAATCAATTGTTTCAAGCTCTTCTGATTCTGTTCTTCAAGTAGCATGCCCTAATGTTGAGTTGTCATTGCAAAATGGAGAAGAGGTAAGCAGTTGAGCAAAACATTATTTAATTGGGTTGTGTATGTTGCTGGTACTTATTTCATAAAAATCTTGATCCAAAGTCCTTTCTATTGTATTGCATATTAGTGCAATTCATTACTGTGAGTGATGAGCAGGGGTAGAGTGACTAAAAGGTAGTGTTACTAATATTGAGAGGGTGTTGTATCCATTTGTTAAAGGAAAATTATTATGTTGCTTATTGATGGTTTTTTTTGTACATATATGATAATGGGAGAAGCTTAATGATTATAACTTTAGTACGAGTTATAATTATGAAATGATCAAGTTTTGCTTCAAAGAAAAGTGGGAAGGATTTTATATTTTTATTTAAGTTCTGTAACCATTATTATTATTATTATTATGAAAATAAATTGCTAAGTATTGCCTTAAATTACTTCAGCATCCACATTACTCATGTCTCAGAAATATATGTGAATTATTGTGTGTAGAAATACAAAAAAGTAATGTTAGTATTTCTAGTATCTTTAATTTTTTTGTCATGAAGTAGAAATTGTAATATTTCATGTTTAAATAGAGATATATAGGGGAGGACACTTTGGGCATTTGCCTGATTGTTTGACCCATTCACCCTGAGTCAAGAGTAGATGTGTCACCATTGGTATTAAAGATGTAAAATTCTTACTAATTGAAAGTTTCCTCCTTTCATAATTTTTTTTTTTCAAAATTTTTCATGTGTTGTGGCAAGCATTTTCTAATTTTGAATTGACAACCATATTGCAAGAATCAGTATATTTTTTTATTCTTAAAGACTGTTGCTCCTTAAAACTTTCTGCTGCCCTCTTTTGTTGATCCATTTAAGCTGTTTCTAATTCTTCTTTTTTTCCCTCTATTGTAGGGGTTCCTCAGAAAAGCAATATTGTTTGCTTGATCCCTTTCCTTGTGTGCCTTTCTATGTGAATGGTCAAATAATTTAAATTTTCTTTTCCTAATAAGCTATGTCCTATTTCACTGATTTTTTGACTTTTTGATATTACTGGGGTTCACCATATACAGAAGATGTAACTGAAACATCATGTTGTTAGTTTCCTTGTCCATTCAATTTGACCAACTGCATCGGGTCCTACTGTGAAACTGTTATTATGCAGATATAGAATATTTTTACATTAATGTTCTTATGTTCAGAGTGTGTAGCTCATTTGTGAGAGCACTGGCTCTGGCTGCTGGCTGAATGGCCAGGATTAAAATGATTTTTTGTGGTAATTTAATTTATAATTAGTTTTATGAATAGATTTTATTCACACATTGCACAATGGTTAATTCAATGCACCACAGAACATACCGGACACAACATAGCTAATCACCAATGTACTTCTATACCACCAGTAGCTATACCAACAGCAGTACACAATTATAACACATTATTTATTTCAATATGAACCCATCCTCGCCCCATTTTAAAATTTGGTACTTATACTTTCAAAAGGTTCTTAAATTCAGTAAATTTTTGTGAATGATTTTATAAAACACTTGAAATGTTTTAATATAGTCAAGTTGCACATCACATTAAAGCTGTAACAAATCTGAAGAGAATGGCCCAAACTTCAGACTTCCAAGTCAAATACTTTTGAAGATAAATGTGTAATGATTTCATAATCAGTGAAAATTGCGTGAATTTCCAAAACTTGCAGATAAATAACTATACTAAAGTGAATCATTATACTCCTATACCCATAAGATGTTGAATGTTTATGGTCCATTCTATTGTGGTGAGCCATAAAATTCCTTACCCTTGTCTGCCAAATGACATGACAAGGTCAAAATATAGATAATGTTTTTTTTGTTGTTGATTGAAATAGTATCGTTGGGGCTTGGTCAATAAAAGCAATATCTTAATAACTCGCCAACGTTCCGGTTTTTATTTGAAACCTTCAGGGCTCAAGAAGGTTTCAAATAAAACCAAAATGTTGGCAAGTTATTAAGATATTGTTTTTTATTGACCAAACCCTCCCAATACTATTTCAATTATATTGAGTGGTCAAGATCCAGTTCGTAAGATTTTTTTCAAAATTCAATTCCCAAAATACGCCATTATTGATTTTTGTTTATGATTAAGTTATCAGCTATATTGTTTATAAAAAGTATAAAAAGAAGAGGTCCCAAATGTGATCTAACAGTTTTACTATACAACTCATAATAGAGATAGTTATAAGTTTTGTTATAACTTTCAATGTCATGAGTATTACCACTTTTAAAAACAGGTGTAATAAAAGACCTTTTCCAAATCTCAGGCATGCAGCTATGACTTAGGGACTGACAAAATAGTATACAGAATCTATACATAAATAAAATGCTTAAATTTGTTCTTTTAATTAACCTTGCATTTCAGTTATTTCCATTTAAAGCTAGGATAGGACTCATTTCTTCAATACAGTTATCTTTTTTGAACATTTTTCTACACACAGACACATTAATACAGATATGTAATGAATTTTTTTACTTAAAAATAAAATGATACTAGTACTTTTTTAAAACATGTTATACTAATAACCTGAACTCAGAAATATTAAATATAAGTAGGAAAGCATGTGTAGTTTCAGGAAAAATCCTTTTTTTGCTTTGTGTTAAATCACAAAGAATATCTTTTCCTTTCCATAAAACAAGGTTTGTTCTCAATGTTTATTTTTGTAATTATATTTTTTCATGAAGTATTGAGTACATTATTATTGCAATACTGTATTATTTTGCTCAGTAACATTTCCTAGTACTGTAAAATCTTATTGTTACATTTTTTGTAGTAAGTCAAAAGAAAAACTAAAAAATTGTGTTCACTACCATAGACCATGGTCTCTAGTGATATAACAGAAATTTATGTCACTACTGCAGGGTTAAACCAATACAGCATGGCCAGAGTCCGGTTAAGTTACAGAATTTTGCAGGTCAGAGAAATAAATGTCTGGGAAATAACAAAAATGTAATTATACTTTTTATCTAAATAGTACAAAATTTTAAAGGTGTTTTTATTTTTCAGTATTCAAAAATTACCTTTTTATCAAGCCAAAGAATTGAAATTAATTCAAAAGTGTGTAATTTTGTGTGTGTGTGTGTGTGTCTTGTTGCCACTCAATAGTACTTCATGCTGTCCGGAATGTATATGTTTGTTATCTAGACTCCTTAAAGCAGAGAAGAGAAATCAGAGACACTGAAACGGAAGAAAATGTCAGAAAATACAAACATACTCGTAAGGAAACAATGGTTTTGGATGAAGGACCAATTATAATTGGGTAATGAATGTGAATTTGGTTTTAACTTAAAATAGAAAGATACTTTTTGTTGAGTGAAAAAATATTTATTTTGCCAAAGCAGTATTCAAACTCTTATGTTGTCATCTTTACACACACACCCCTCCAGGGCAGAGAAGGCTACTGAAGATGATGTTATAAGTTTTCAGAAGCCACTTTGGCAAAATAAATACTTTTTCGATTGACAATAACTTTCTTTCTATTTTATTTGAAGCCCCGAGAAAAGTTGACGATTTAGACTTACAATTTGAAATAAAGTTACTCTAATAAATCAAACAAAACTGGGATTATTGTTTGTATAATTAAGTATTTTATTTTTTATTTCATAACAATGCTTTAGCAATTACTTGACATAAATGAGAGTTAATTTTATTTTAGATTTGTGCATTTAAACTATGTTGAATTTGTTTAGTGTGATAAACTAACACAAATACTCATAAATGACCTTATTCTTTTGCTCTTTTTGTACTATATTTGTTCCAATTTTGGAAATTGTTACAATTAGTTAATGATTTTCACATTATAGTTGTGAACAGAATAAAGCATTCCACAATTTTTTTGAAAACTTGTATAGCAAGAAATGTTATGGAAAAATAAAAAATAATATCTGGAAAACCTGAAAAAGTCAGGGAAATTTGTTTTTGAAAAATATTGTCCACCTTGCAATAGTACTACCAATACACAAACAATTATCTAATTTTGAAACATGAAGTTCCAGATCAAGGTTTATTTCATATGGAATGTCTCCCAAGGCTTTTATGGTACCTAAATAAAAACCTACAGAGATTTCTTTCATATATGCAATTAGTGCAGTTTCAGTAGAGCTTCCTAACCTTCGCTGCTCCTTTATTTTGTTGAGAATATAATCAAATGTTTTGTATATGTGTAACAGTATTTTAATATTATTTCAGCTTGTGGAACATTCAAACAGTGCTATACTTGATAACCTGGATGAATTTGCTGAAATGGTTATGTGGTTCAAGTGTAGATTATGTAAGTTTGCTGCTGGGAACAAGAAGGAATTACTTGATCATTTACAAATGGAACATCTGGAGGTAAGTTGCTCTTAAATATTTAGTATGTTATTGAGAAATATTTGAAAATCTTGGGTAATATTTTTCAGTGATTGTTTCAGCTAGTTTCACCTTGCTTTGCCTATCTTGTCACATACTAACTTAGCTTTTTACTTCATTTAGGGTATTAGTCTCATCAGGAAATTTATTCCCAATTGAGGAAACAATTTTTGGTGCCATGAAATTCATGCTTTATTTCTCTTGCAGCCATTCTTTTCTCAATCAGCAGTCTTCTCCATTTTAGTAATTCTTAGAAGCTGTTGAATAGCTTCTCAGAAGTCTTCTCAGTCTCTTTTGAACTGCATATGTAGTTCCTGACAAGTTTTATCATTCTTATTGCATTTAATTTCCTTTATCATTTTAGCTATACTCTTGATCCATGGCCTTCAACCTGTAGGCTGCAAGGTTATACTTCTCGGTGGCTCACAATTGATTTGAACCTCTAAATGAATGGATAATATTACTTTATATAACTTTGTAGCTCTTTAAGATGGTCAAATCAGAAAATGCAGTGTGTCTTGGAAAAAGGGGAGTGTTAAGCATGGTGTTTTTTTCTATTCTCTCTCATCCTTCAGGTTAACAATGCCAAATAACGGCAATGTTGCCAACACCATGATTCAGCATTTTCAGTCTAAGAATCATGGGTATTCTGTCCAGAGAGCTCTCGCTGCTATAAATAGAAGAAGAAGAAAAAAGGGAGAAAATTCTTTTAAAATGTTATTGAATTACAATCACCATTCACACCTATCTGAAAATGCAGACTTTTGTTAACATTAAAATAAATATGAGCATAGATGTTGTTTCGTATTGATTTTATGACAACTGTGGATTTAGTAACACAGAAAAGATGTAATACAGACTTCTTACCTTTTGAATTTAGTCTTCAGTTGACTTCTTTAAAGCTGCTTGTCCTGTTCTTTCATGAGGCTCCTGCTTCTTTCTCTTACTCTCAAGGACTATTGCTTTTTTGTTTTCAGAACATATTCAATAAATACTTGAATTTTCCCTATAGGTTTCAAGAAGACAACTTTTGCTCATTGGGTATATTTTGTTGCTAATGATCAGAGCATAGATACAATAGTGATCTCATATCCTCTACTGTTCTTTACCATACACTTCTTTGTGTGTTCATTCCTGAATATTAATGAAGCTACGTGAGACCTGAAATTTCACTCAGAAATATAGACCCCCAAAAATGTAGTACCCTGTGAACTGCCTCTATGTCCTCTCCATCTACAGTATGCCTGTGATCGGGGAAAGCTCCATGATCTGCACCATTGATTAGAAATTTTGTTGCTTATTGTTATAGTCATGCAAGCAAAGGAAATTTATATAAAAAAGAATAAAGAAATGTGACTGATATGTTGAAAAACAATATTCATTCATGGTGACAATTATCTTTCAGAGATAGCGCATGGATATGAATTATTTGAGTAATCAGCATTTCATTGAAAAGCAAAGAAGAGGACTGAATGAAAACCCTACTTATTGATAAATCTAATGATCTATGATTGATAAGCTAAGTCAACATCCACTCTTGTTCAGGATAGACATATCACGATAACAGTGTAATTTTTAAGAATTTAAGTAAAAAGACTTGTACACAATGTGGATCTTAGGAATTCAAAACTGTAGTTTACTTATTTTCTTGCAAAAGTTGTGTTAGCCACTTATTCACTTCTGCTATATTTGCTCTTGGGAAGGAAATCTTTAGAGTCCAACTTTTTCTTACCAATATTCTACTACTATTTCAATATTCAATATTCTACTGCTATTTGCTTTTCTGTTCAGGATCTCTGATTCATCTTGATGCACATGATCTTGATGACACTATTAAGTGAATCTTCAGTATGTATTTTATTCAGTCAGTCTTTCTTTGAGGCATTTTTTCCCATTATTGGTAACTTCTGAACAGTTCAAGAGAATTGCTAAGGGACTATGTAACCCAAGTTGCAGAGTTCTGCTTCATCTCTCTGAAGTTACATTAGAAACAAATCTGTGTAAAGAATCTCTCACCTTGCCTAGTGATTCTCTAAAGAATTCTATTATACAAAAATGAAAATATGGTGATATTAAGCTATAAAACTTGTTTTGTTAGACTGTTTATTGTGTATCAAATGTTTTTTTTAAGACTAGAGTTGTTTTGATTCGATTGGTTTTGTTTCATTTAGGACTACTAATCAAAAATTTTGTAGTTTGATCAAAATGCCTTTTGTATGAGCTTGCATTTTAGTTCTTGTTTAACAGCAAGAAATCTCAAGTTTCTATGAACTAAATTTTTGATCTGGCTCTCAATAAATTATGACTTAACTTGTAGTGTTATTTTAAACAATTATTCATATAATAATATATTTTAGGGAAATTCTGAGGGTGATTCCAATGCTACAAAAGAGAAGAATGTTCATCCTCCAATCTCCAAGACTGATGGTAAGATAATAACACAAAATTAGATTTTAACTTCTATGTGAACTAATCATACAGAATCTTAATGTATGTCTTCTATTGTACTGGGTATGTATTTACAGTAATGATTACATCATTAAATCTTATACTTTGCCTTGCATAGAGTTTTTTCTCCTTAATTTTTTGATAATTCAATAAAAACTTTCCTTTGAGTAATTTTTGTTTCCCAAATCATTGTATGGGGGACCATACATTAATACACACGCGTGCACACACACACACACACACAAATTTATTTATGTCGGCTACACTTTCCACTTACAATATATGTAGTGACTCCACTAAGTTCCCAAAGTATTTTACTTTGTGAACATTCATGCTTACAAAACAGTTATTAGAATACTCAAAATTTAATCCGCACAGAAAATCTACAGCTAATTATAGATAATATATAAAAAAAGAAAAAGAAAGATATGTAATTTAACATTTTACAATGTAATAATGTATTAGATGTGATTTACGATGTAAAAATGAAATATTTTAGCAGGTATATTGAAGGGAATTTTCATGAGGATTAGAAATGTGTACATACAACTGACAATGCAAAAGTCTGTTATACTGAGTTTTTGCTGTACATAGAATTATAAATATTATCATTGTCTGAAACATCATAACTTGACATATTAAAAATATTTTGTCAAAATAAATTCCAATAGCACATAGGGATCAGACACTGCTTCACATAGTAAAATGGAAAACAAAAAAGCATTGCCTGACTTCTAGCCAACGTCTTAACCGATTTTGCCACTGTAAAGGTTGACATTTGTGTCTCTTTTATGATATAAAATCGATGTGTAAATCTAAACACCTCAATTTCTCGAAAACACTTGAGAAGCACATCGGATTAGAGCAGCATAAGTTACATCTAAGTATGTACTATATTCAAGTTATAAATATGTGTGAATGCTATACTGCATAATCTGTTAATGTAAAGTACATTTTTTTTCTTGAAGTTTAAAGACATTTTTATCTTAACTGGAGGTACTTTAAAACTGTGTTTTAAAAATATATATTGGCTGTCAGGGCAATTAGAAGCAAAAGTCGAAGAGTCTGAGGAATTTGTAATATTTCTTCATCAAAATTTGTTTTTTTAACAGAACTGAATGTGGGTGCTATTTTCATGAAATTGAACGCTGGAAATTTGTTTTGTTGTATTGCTATTGAACTGTTATGAATGACTGGGTCAGTATAAATGAATATAAACTATCACAGAAAGTGATCTGAGGTGTTTTTATTAAACAGAAAAAAAAGATCTATCACAAAGTATACAAGTCATCTAACAATTTGGGTTTCCTGTAGATTTCAAAGTTGTGTTTGTTGTTTATATAAATCCAGAAAATAAAGTGTATGACTAGTTTCTTTGTCCATGGTTAATTTAATTTTGTCATGTACAGTGTAGGAAAATAATTTTTAACCTGCCATTTAAATAATCTCTCATTGATGTAAATTCTAATGTCAAAATTTTACACAGTGCAAAGAAAGGTAAGAAACTGAGTATTTTAGGTAAACTTGATAATTTTTATTTAACTGACATTCCAATTTTTTTTAGTGATCTAATTGAAATGGAACTTTAAGTTGTCATTAGCATGTTATTAAATTGTATGGACACTCATTCTCCGCCAATTCTTGGAATTTTTATGCTTGGCCACCATGGCCAAGTGAGAGACGCAAAATTATTAGAGAGTAATTTAGTGTTTGAGAATTGAGATAAGAATAAAAAGAGCAAATCTCTTCATTGAAATAAATGTCTGTGGTTTTACTTTCAATACTTATGGGAAAAATATACAATTCCATTAAACAGACTTCTTATATATCCTTAAAGTAATAAATAGAAAATATTTAGGGTATTAGTTGCTTTATTTCAATTGATTTTTTTATTAATTTATGTATAATATTTACTTATGTATATTTTTCAGATACTGTTAGTGAAAAATTTGTCTTTTTATGTGGTCAGTGTAGTGCAGGATTTAATTCCCTTGAAGCATGCAAAACTCATATGATGGAAGTGAGTTGGTCTGATACATAAAGTAAGAAAATTCTTGTGGTAAAAGACTTCTTAATGTCTTGAACTGTACATTCTAGGTACATGAACTGATTGTTCAAGAAAATGAAACTGGCAATAACAGAGAAGAAAAGGAAGAAAATGAGTTGCTTCAAAAAAATTCTGTGCAGAAAATGAATCCTAATCCTAAAAAATTGCTTGTTAATCAAAAGTCTTCTCCTTCCACACTTCCTTTCAAGTTAGTATATCCAATATTGAGTGGTAGTAGGAATTCTTTGTGATAATCCACTGTGTTAATGTTTCTAGTTGTGAAATGATATCATTAACTTGTAGTATTGAAAATGTGATAGATATAATGCTGAACTAAGATTATAATTTTGTAAGTTTTAACTTTATTTTTTCTTAACAGATGTTCAGTTAGAGGTTGTCAAAGCAAATTTAATGACAAGAAAGATTTAACCATGCACATATCTTGTCATTCTGACCATGAAAATAGTCGTGACTTCCGCTGTTGTGAATGTCAAACTCGTTTTGAACGATGGCGATCATGTGCAATGCATCTTTGGAAAGTACACAAGGTTGATTGTGGCCTGTTGACTTGTCCAATTTGTTTGAATTATAAAACAGCTACATCTGTACCTCTTGAAAATCACATGAGGATTCATGGTGAAGATCGTTCTTTTACCTGTCCAGAATGTGGTAAGGGGTTTAAGCAGGCAGCACAACTTCATAATCATAGAGTTATGCATTTGGATCGCAAAACTAGTGAATTACCTAGATGGTATGTTTTGATGATTTTATTTTATGTCTTGGTTAGTTTTTTGTTTTAAATTGTATGGTTGGTGACAAAAACCCTATTCCTACTGGTTTTTCAGGTATGCTACTAAGCAATGTAACATCTGTTTCAAAAATTACGCTAATTCAAAATGTTTGAAAAAACATGTTCAAGCTGTTCATAGCAAACTTCGCCCTTATGTATGTCAGGTATGAGCATATTTTTTCCATTTTCACAAAATTATTTTCATCAATGTATTGTTTTGCTTACTGTGAAATCAGGATGTCTAAAAGCTTGGGAAATCTGGAACTTGTGGTAAAGTCGAGGAATTTTAAACATCTGAAAATGTAAGGAGAAAAAGAAAGGGAATTGGAAGATAAATTACAGAGAAACTTTCATTAGAAAATAATCCAATTTGCAATTTTTTTTTGATAGTTTAACTAATTTTCAAGTAGTATCATGAATAGAAAATGTAGATGTATTATGAGTAAAATTGCAAATAAATCACTCTGGTTTTTGTCAATTTTTTATTTCACACAGAAACTTTATTGTTTCTTAATCTTCTTATATCTTAAGGTGTTTGGATCAATCAAGATGTATAAAGGCATGGAATAAATAAATTATCACTTACGACCTTTTATTTGCTCTATCACAATTTATTTTTATTGTGTCTTTAATTTACAATTTCTGAGGAAGTATCAGGGTGGCTCAATGGCTGAAGCACTAGGCTATTGACTGGTCATATGCAGCTTAAATTGTGGTGTGGTCATGGGACCTCCACTCATATGTTCAAGTCCTCGCTGCCTCTAAGACCTATCCAGCCTGCTATGAATTGAGTACTATGTTGAACCCAGGGCCAAAGCAGCAAGAGCAAGGCACTGACATCACCTCCTCCCCCTTGTGCTGCGGCTAAGAAATAAGTGCTCTACTCTCTGCAATTCCTAACAGTCCATCAGTGCCTGTAGTAGGATTATATTGTCACTGTCAAGGAAATATCTGACAAATCAATTATGTCTTACTGTGTTAGAAACAGGAAGTTTATTATTCATTTGTTGAAGAGTTTAGAAGGGTAAGATGGTAAAAAGTACTTTTACACTAATTTTCATGAGGCATGTCTCATTCCATTTGTTGTCATAAGTGACCCATCTGGCAAAAAGTTGAACTCAGAAGTCCAATCTCCTAGTGCCAATGGATTCAAGAAAAAAAAATTCTTAATAGCATGACCCCATTTTGAAAAACCGGGTAGCAAGCGACCGGGAAAGCCGAGAAAATTCAGGGAATTTTCTGTTTCTGGAATAGTCAGAGAATTTGCTCGTTACTCAGAGAGAAAAATTAAAAGCGATAACAAAGATCGTTGAATTAAAGAATACGCCACAAATCCATTAAAAAATATGTTTATTTCTCCAATTATATTTAAGGCATCTTACTCAAAACAACCCTCCCGTGAGTTCTTTCATTGATAGCGCTTGCCTCACTGATTGCTAAAGTAACCTGTTGTTTCTTCCAAATGGTCGTGTTACGACGTGATTAGACGCGTGCCAAACAGTCGTGGGACCGTTGTAATGGAATCTGTCGGGACAGTCTCTCTCGGTTTGGCTGCATCTTTCGTTATAATGTATTTTATTTTAATTATTTATATTTTAACGATATGACGAATTGCAACAAGTGAGAGTTCGTTTGCTCCGTGTACCGTTATAACCTCAAGTTTATATTGATTATCGCGTAAGATTTCAAAGTTTGCCTAAATTTGATGGTATTTCCGTGCCAAACCAAACTTAATTCCCCGAACTTCTGAATACATGCATTTCATAATTTTTTCAGCAATTTATAAGAACAATTTACGGAACTGTTAATTGTTTCAAATATTACGGAAGTGTTAGCGCAGTTGCAACGACGCGACAGCGAGACGGTTCAAAGAGGAAATCGACTCGACAGCGAGTGTGTTACAAGAGGAACTATATGCACCGTTACAACGAAACGACAGCGAGACTGTTCCAAGTAGAGCAATTCCAGTTGCAATGACCCACCTCTAGACGTGATAGAACGCACCGTTCTCATTGCAACTTCTTACGAGGGCTATTGGAGCATGGGAGTGGACGGCGACTCCACTACTACTGCTTATTTCCTGTCTTTAGTAGCTTTATGTTTTACTGACCGCAAACGTCATAAAAACTCCACTCATTCCGCCTACAACCATCGATTCGGTGGCGGCAATTGCGGACCCGCAAGGCCTGTGGCGCGGGGGGGATGGGGTCTTAAATGCCCCCCCCCCCCCGTGGTAAGAAATTTAAAATTAAATTAAAGAAAAAAATGAAAAAATTTCACATGCTTCTCAACTTGATAGAAATTGAAAAACAATTTAATTATTGTCTTAAATGTATTTCTTCAACGTAAACTGAGTAGAAATATATTTTCATAACCTTTATATTGAACATATGATTTAATTTAAATAACATATACATTTATAATATGTTGTTACTAATAATTTTGTAAGTTAGAGTCAAGTTTAGTGGGTACGCATAGATTGGATTGTTTGCAACTCGGACTTAGCGCATCGCAACAGAAGCGTCACAAATATCAATGTAAGAATTCTCTTTTACGTTTCTGTTACCAGCAAATAAGAAAATCAGGAAACATGGGAAAGGCAGTAGGAAATAAGTGAGACATATCTAAATAAACTATAAAAACAAAGACTTTTGTGTGAAATTATAAGTAGTAATAATGCAAGTTATGTTTTATATTGACTGTAATTTAGTAGTTCATTTAATGTATTGGGTATAATTCTATAAGTCTCAAGATCATTTTTTAAGGGGGGGGGGGGG
>NNCF01126206.1:179460-283737 GCA_002313205.1 Laupala kohalensis
ACAAAACTTAACTTTTGAAGAATTATTGATAATTTCCTTTTATGAAATTATTTCTTTATTTTTACAAGATTTTACCTGCTAGGATATTTTGTTTCTCAATTGTTAAAGTAATTTTTGCGTATATGTTAATGTGTGGTAATAGTCAGGGAAAATTAATCCATTAGTCGGGAAAGGCGGGGAAAAGTCAGGGAATTTGGAGATGGAGTACCACTAGCCATCCTGAACTAGCATCTTGGGGTTTGAAGAAATTGCAATAACATCAATTCATGCACCTCTGGTAAAAATTACAAAAATGTATGTCTGGAAATTCAATTTTAAAACAATTTTCCATCATGATTTTTTCATATTTCCATAATGGATGCAAAGAATTTCTCTCTTTTTCTTTTGAATTACTATTGATGCAGTTTCTGACTACATATTTAAGGTAATTTTGAATGGTAACTTACTAAAGTCTTAAAAGAACTGTTTTTACTATTTTTTGATGTAAACTATATGCAGTATTTAAGTGTGAATAGATCATTAAAATTGCAACGTATTAGAAAATAGTATTTTTCTAAAAAAATATTCTTTCTTTAGTTATTCAGTCTTCTTGATATGAACAGTTGTTGCCACAAGGTGATATCACTTGCACACTTGGATGTATATCGCAAGAAATATTTTATACGTAGTAAAACTTCAGGAAGCAAAATGTTCTTTATAATGTTCATGTCAAATAAATATTCATGTATTTTTTTCATGGAATTTATGTACAAAAGAGTTGAAGTACAGTGCATGATAGAAAGGTAAAGGCTGTTGGTGAAATGCAATGGTTCCTGTATGTACTGAAAATCAAGATATTGGTATTGCACAGTCTATAAATTGATGGCAATATTTCAGTTGCTTTATACCTCACTATTATGCTGTAATAAGAATAAAGCACTTGAACTCTCATGTACAGATACTTCTATAGCTATGAAAATTTGTGGACCCAAAGGTTCTTTTTAAGAAGAATAAGATATAGTGAGGTAAACTGGTGTGGGTGTCTTATAATTTTCTGCAAAGAAAGATAGGAAGTAATTTTTGCCTACTTGCTGTAAGGGCAACATCCCATCTTTGCTTCAGTTTTGCACTTGCACAATAGAAATCAAAATGGATAGCACTCTGCAATATGAAAAAATAACTACTCAACACATCAGATACTCATGGCTAGAAGGCAATACTTGACTGATCTGATTGACTAAAGCAAATGGAGACTCCTCTATGCCTTTGCACAATGGAAGTCATCCACATACATAAACCTTTTTCGTTTCTCTTTATTTGAATGAACAGAAACTTTTTTTCTCATAATTTAAATGTATTGTCAGCTTGTTCACCATTCTTAGTAGTCAAGGGATTTAAGAGTTAAATCAGAAAATGTCAAGAGAATTTTGTTGACGCAAATTGTGAAAGTCACGGAAGTTCTTGTCTTGCCCAGGACAGTGTATTGATAAATTATCTTAGCCATGCTGCTCAGTGTGTTCATTTGCTGTTATTCTCTTTGCAGGTTTGTGGCCATAAATCTGCTCGGAAAGCTATGTTACAATTACATTATCGGCAACATACTGGGGAGAAACCTCATTCTTGCCCATTATGCGACTACCGGACTGGTGATCACAACTCCCTTAGACGACACATTATGCGTCACACTGGACAAAGGCCATATCGTTGCCCTCATTGTCCATATAGTGCAATTCAAAGCAATTCATACAAAAATCATTTACGAAACAAACATCCTGGGCAAAGTGGTGTTTTTTCATGTAGTCAATGCTCTTTTAAAACTGTAAGCAATGAAGGTTATTTACTTCATGTCTCTGATCACAAAAATGGTGTTATCACAAGTAATTATAACGATGGTATGTTATTAATTCTCATTTTTAAAAATTCCCTTTACGTAATTCTTTCTGTAGTTGAAACAAATATTTGTTGTGTTCTTTCAGATAGTGGAAACGATGTGGAAGTATTTCCAGGAAATGTTGCTGCAGCTCAACTAATTTATCAATGCCTTAATGCACTTTCATCAGATGGGACAACTGTTGAAGCTAATGTTACTGGTAGTAGCACCTCAGCTGATGGTACTACTCAGACCATTACTATTCAGATTCCTAATCAAGAATGCTCTGATGAAATTGTAAATGAAAATGATATTGAAGAGGAAGATGCTGTAGCTAGGTGTTTCTTAGAAGTGAAACAACAGGTTGAAGAGGATGTAGGTATGATAGGAGTCATTGTTCCAAGTGAGTCTGAACGTAATACTCTTTGTCACATTGTTTCATGAGAGCTATAAATTCTTGTAGTTATTGTACATGTTTACTGATGGGACCTGATTATTTTCAATTTTTGTATTTTTAATTCTATGGCCTGTTCCACTGGACTGAAACTACAAACTGATCAGTATGGATTTTTGAGAATTTTTAAAAGTATTAGCTTTAGGCATTAGTTAATTTTAATTTATTAGTATTCTGATATTATCTTAGTGTGTGTGTACATAATCTTAATAATCAATTGTATATTTACTTCTATGCCATAATTACCTCATTTATTATTTTGCTGTGAGGCAAACTGATAGCTTGAGTGAATTGTTGTCCGTGCAAACAGGCTATGTAGATGAAATCAATGAATATTTTTAATATTTAATTTTTTTTTAGGTTTCAGGGAGTACATTTTAATACCTTATATAAATTTTAAACTTTTACCTCAAGTTTGATTAATCATTTATTGATAATTCACACCCGAGTGCGCGGGGTCAAAGCCGGTCGAGGTCAACAAGTGCAAAAATCGGCACATGGCATGTAGTACAATTATGCTGTGTGTAGATCATCCCATGAGCATCATTGGATGCTCATGGTAAAATTAATTCTCGGCGAGAAATGCACCCACGCAGAGTTTGGGCTTCCACTACCACATGGCAGTGGAAGTCGGAACGTCGAAATTGCGTATGGGGTTCCACCAAAAGGGTCGCGGCCAATGAAAAATGGGCCACAATTAATGGGAGCCGAGACCCATACGCTATTATTATTATTATTATTAGCATTATTATTATTATTAGCATTATTATTATTATTATTATTATTATTATTATTATTGATAGTTTGTTTCATTATGTCTTCGTTAGCTGAACAGTGAGTTTGTTAACCTACAAATCAGTGATTTTCATTTGATTGAGGAAATCTTTCAATTATCTATCAGTAGTATTTTACTCTTTTAACATTTTTGTTGCATCTTCTTTGTTTTATTCCACAATAGTTGTTATTTTAAGTTCTCATTGATAAACTTTGATCAGTTACAACTATTGAATAGTTGAGGTAGTCAAATATATTCAGACATCAACATTAATGTAAAGAAACCTGTGCAGAAAAAGTATGCTATCTGCATGTCTTCAGTAAACTTAACCAGAACTTCATTTGTTTTCTTTGTGACTTTCGAGGATAATTCATCATAAATTCTTCAACCTACTCTCATAAATAGTCCATTCGTGTCTAGTTTTTGCTTTTGAGAAGTGGGTTCTTCAAATTCTTCATGTTCCGTGATCCTTGTTTCATTTCCTTTTCAATAAAATCTTTACTTTACTTCCTTTGTTGTTATGAATTTTTTTTATCAGCTCTCTATTCATGATGGTGCTTTGCAGAAAATTTGAAATCACTTACGGAAAAGTTAGCTGACCACATTCATATCCTTGTTCAATGAAAAAGGCATTTCATTGCTTTCCATATTGTTTTCGTGCTAAACTGCTGGATATTTATTTGTTCAGCATTTTAATGGGTAGACTGTTCAAGTTAGTGGCTTTATGGTACTGAGATGGCTATGTGGATGAATGAGGAAATGCGAATGTTGGTGATTGACATGGATTAGAGGTGGGTCGTTGCAATTGGAACTGCCTTTGAAACAACTGAAACAGGTATTGCTACAACCTCCAACTAAACAGTTCCATTAGGAACAATCATGCCTCTGTGCTACTCAGTTCCCCTTGGAACCAGTGCTGTTGTGAAGGTGAGGTGAGCAGGGTGATCACACTAGGAAGTGGGGGGGGGGGGGGCCTTGGTTTTTAAGAACGATAAAGAAATAAAAAAACTAAAAGAAATTGTAAAGTATTTAATAAGGAAGATTTTTTTTTCAGTAAATGCATGAAATTAGAGACAGAGTAGTAATAACAGTTCCACTGAAATTGAGCAGACAAGCTTACTAGCATTCTTGGCGCCAGATACATCACGGAATCGTACACCATAAGAGGACAATAACTTTATGTAATGTATTTATTTTGAGATGTACTATTAGATTTTAAAATATTTTATTTCTTTCATACCGCAGGTGGCCTTATAACACGGCATTTGGTTGTTATAAATGTTGAACGGTATAAATGGTTGAACGTGGAAAATTGTTTGACATAATGGCAGTGTATCAGACATGGGAATTGTGAGCTACTGCTTGTTAAGTCAATATTATACCTTACTCAGAAAAGGATAAAACGAAATAATTCAGACACATTTTAAAGGATCATGGTTAAACAAATAGCAAGGATTTGTTAACTAAATGCATTTGCTAGCTTTTGTGAGAAGATAAACATTTAATGTTTAGAAGTGTTTCTTCTTGAAAAATGTGTTCATAAATAAAGTGAATTAAATATTTAATTTGGCCAAAAATGCTTTCAATCTATTCAAAGTTACTGGTGACAAGTTTGTTAATAGATATGTACTGCTACTTATCTACTTATTTAACTACTTTATTGGTTTTCATTTTATTTCTGATTAAATACTTTTTAAACGATTCCTATCAAAAGGTCGCATTAATATGGGTACACAAATGTATTATTACCCTACTATCAGGGGCGGATACAGACTAATGTTTAGGGGGGGGGGTCATAACAAAAGAATGTAGTCTTGAACATAGTACATTCCAGAAAACATCCCAACCTCAGAAAAAAATTTGAAAACTCTTAAAGTAAATTGTAAGTTTAGGACATCTAAGTGTTAATTAATGTGCAGTTCAGTACAGGAGCGCCCTACTTTCGAGATTATTTTTAAAAAATTTATGCAACGGGAAAATGACAGAAGCAGAAGTTTATTGTGATTAAACATGCAAAAAGTTCATTCAACTTTTAAAGGTACAGAAACATTTAATTTTTCAAGGACAGAAACAAAATTACTGGTGAAAGATGGCGCTGAAGCTGCGGTTTAAGTACAAGTGCTGTATACGACTGGGACTGTGAAAACACGGCTAATATTTTCTCTTTATACATTATGTCGAGTTACGATGGCACACATTCGTGTGGTAGATTTTACACTTCCGTCCGTATTATTACGTTTGCGTCCTATCCGGTTGTTCTTTCTATCGCCACGGGCTGGTGATATTCAACAATGTACTATCAATGTTAATAGATAATGATCAGATAGTGAGGGAGTGCTCTCACATTAATATAATTTATGTGGAAGATTTTTATTTATCTCTACCCATCATGGCAGCAATCTGCTTACGAGAACCCTCGTTTGATTACAAATGCTGCAGTGTCGCAAAGCGTTGCCGAGCAAACTAAAACAACGGGCATTCGTAACTCGTGGAGCTCCGAAGACTATCTCTTCCCACGAGCGTATCATCTGTCATTTACATCGACACCCACTCTCACAACCAAGGCACATTGTGCATTGCTAAATTGTTTCTACAAATATACTGCAGAACTAATTACTGATTAAAAATCGTTCAAATGCGTCGTCTTTGAAAATCATANCGTCGTCTTTGAAAATTATAAACGCTTTTCCGCGACTAGAAACTCATTCTCTGAGGGATTTTAGGGTGGGGGGTCATGACCCTCCTCCCCTTGTACCCGTGCTTGCCTACTATATTGTCGGTTTCGATTTAAATGTTTACTGCTACTACTATTGACTGTTGAAGAAAAGGGTGCGATGATAACAGGCCGCTTATTTGAAGTTAATGTAGGTGCGGATGTTTGGGTGCGTGGGTTAGAGGGTTTACTTCTTCCGCTATGACCCTGCTTGGAACAGTCATAACAGTTGTTCGAACAGTCTAAACCAGGGTTCGGCAACCTTTTTTGGCCGCGGGTCAAAATCAACCAAAATGTGAGACGTTTGAGTCAGAGATATTTTCGACATGGATCTTATATATGCAATCACTTAATGTGTATAAGATCCATGGTAATCGAACTATAAATAAATTTATTGTCAAAAAACAGTACAAACTGCGTATGACCACGTGGAGGGAAAAAAACTAATTTACTCTCCGGAAGCAAGCAAGGGACCATCCCATCAATTCCGATCAAGGGCCCTAAGGCAGCTAAAATGTTGTTAGTATCTATTTTCAATTTTTTTTTAATTCTCAAAATGTTTGTTTCATGTTTGTTTTATAATTTATTTTTATGTATTATACTTTATTTTCGGAACTAAAGTGGGTCACTTGAAATTATCAAATGGGTCACTCGGTGACCCTCGGGTCATAGGTTGCCGACCCCTGGTCTAAACAGTTCCATTTGGAACCGTCTCGCAATGTCCTCGTTCAACTGCGCTACACATTTCCACTAGTAACCGTCTCGCCATCGTGTTGCGATTCCAAATGTAACTGTTAAGTGCTAAACTGTTTCGTATGGAACTGCGACAAGTCGTTACAACGAGACCCGTGGAACGAGATCAGTCTTGAGCGATCAGAGCGAACTGGCATCGTTCTCGCTGTTGGTAAGCAAGTACTTAACCTGGTAATCGTTTTCAAGGATCGATGTTTTAACGTTCAAGAATTGATTATGTATCTCATTAAAAATAATTTTATATTTCGTAGTGTTATTTTTCATGTAATGCATGTAATACCACAAACCGGTTGTTCGAAGTCAAAAATTTCCTTCTTTTGTCGGAACTGTTTAAGAAATGAAGGCTTTATGAAATGATATACTATTCATTTGTTGGAATTTTAAATGTAAAATGCTCATTCGACGTACAACGTAGTCTGCTTATTAGTGAAACTGAGAAATGGGTCGTTTGATAGTCGTAGTCGCAAGAAAACAAACACGATAGCTAAAACCGCTTAAATGTTACTTCTGGATCAATATTTGATGACCTAAGACGTAAATCAGTGTTATTGTTCATAAAATACATTTGACAAAATGCAAATGAGGTCTAAAAGGAGAAATTAGCTATTTTTTGTGAAAAATGAAATGCCACGTTTTTAAAACTTACGCTGAAAAACCCTTCGACGGAATTTCAAACCTAATATACCCATTAGACGTAGAATGTAATAAGCTTTACTTTATGTAAGAGCAACTTTTTTCTGAAAATGCGTCATTTCTGAGTTGTGTCAAAAATTAAGAAATTTCGAAATTGTCGGTTTTGTACTCCCCCGCCTCACACCTCAAGCTCAAGGAGAAAATTGGTGCAAACATCAAATTACTTCTTTAACATTTATGACTAGAGATTAAAACTATTTCTAGCTTTCTGCGAATTAATCGGAGGTATAATCCTATTTTGCCTGGCCCAACCATAATTTTCTTTTATTATCGCGATAGATATCAAAGTTCGATTTTATTATCATGCCAAATCTAACCTGATTCGCCGTACTTCTGAAACGATGCATGTTTCGTAAGTGCCAGCGCCGTTGCAACGCGACAGCAAGGCGATTCCTAGCGGAGCTGTTCAGTCTGAGGTTGGAGTGGTAACAGTTTCGTTGCAACGCTCTACAGCTGCAACGAAACAGTTACGACTCAACCATAGACTAAACAGCTTCAGAGGCAGTTCTAGTTGCAACAACCCACCTCTAGACATGATAGAACGCACAGTTGCCGTAGCAACTACTTGTGTGGAGCGTGAAACAGTGGACGGCGGCTCCACTCCTACCCTTTATTTCCTCATTTTAGCATTTATTATATTTCACTTACTGCAAATATCATAATTACATCGTAAATCAGTTGATCTTGACGTCCCGGAAGAATGTTATTCGTGTATTATTATATTATATAATAATAATACCGTTGTGAGGAATTATAATGTAATGATAGTAATGAGTTGGGACAAAGCACGGTGTTGTCATGTCTGTTGCACGGGGCTAGCTGGCGTAGCTCTACCCATTCCACCTGCAACCACAGATTTATTTTCAAACTACCTCAGCGCTGTTTCAATGATGGCAGAGCTTTAAGCTACGCGCACTTCTCCGTCGACAGACGGACCGACGTCCCGACATTTTGCAGGTGCAGGTTGCACGTACTGGTTCGGAAATTCCGGAACCCAGCTGGGTGAAGGGACCGTTCACTCTCCCAGGCGTAGAGGATTAGGATCCGTGTGTTACCTGCTCCCCTTTCCATTCTGATCACTCACAATTCAACACAACTGAAGTGGCGAATATCTGGTCCTAATGCGAGTGACAGCAGTCATATACAGCGGAAAGTTTTACGGTCCTCCCGACACTCCAACTTTTGGGAAATCCTGGACGGCGGTGCCGTCCATTCCATTGCGGGCGTAGCTAAAGGTTGCTCTCATAAGTCGTGAATCAGTGTAATACCAAGCTTTTCTTTATTTATATTTCTGATCAACGTGAAATTTAAAACTTTTTTTATGACAATGCTTTACTATTGAATGATCAATGAATTATTGATAAATTCCTGTCTGAAATTACTTTATTTTTACATTACAAGAATTACTTTATTTTTATGAGATTTCACCTACGTTTGTTTCTCAACTGTTTGAATAATTTTTTTGCGCATATTAATGTTGTGCGATAATAGTGAGGGAAAATTGTCCATTGGTCAGGGAATTCTGAGGTTGTGAATCAGTAGCCACCCAGTAACTATACACGGAGGAAACAAATGTACTCAAATTGCACACTCATTATATTTGTAAAATACAAATAACTACACTCTTGTTACCACAAAACATTTCAGCGGAACCGAGTGTGACTGTCCCATAAAATTCATTGCAATGGAACTTCAGTTTAAACTGTTTCATGTTGTTCACAGGCTGCTGGAACTGTCTGGCACACCTCCAACATGGATGTTGAGAGGGATATATGTTTATGAGTGATGGTTGTGGTGGAATGAAAGGCGGGAAATATAAGTACCCCAAATCTGTTGCAAATCCACTTTTTTTCTCCTGTGTTAATTCTATTTGGATCATCTGGGATTTGAACCAGCATTGCCAGAGGTAGAAGGCAAATGCTCTAGACACTACGCCACAAATCGTCTTTTTAAACTGGGTGGCAAGATTGACAACTTAGTCAAAAAAGTATTACTTCTTCATATGACTTTTTGTTATTAATAAAGCTTTAATGGCTTCACAGCAGCCATCAGTATTAATTTTAATTAATTGACCAGTTGTCGGAGAGTGGGGTTCACTCTTTCCATTTGTGCTCCCACCTTCCAACTCTGGGACTTGGAAGAATTACAAGTATCCTCAGTAGATGAACGTTATATTCTCATGCTAATCAGCAATGCAAGCAAAAACTTCAGATTTATGTAACAACATTTTTAAAAACCAGACACTGTATTGTGCACAGCACTGTATTGTAGTATAAATTTTTAAAATGAGTTTTGTGAAAAAGCATAGTGGTCCTTTTTTTAAATTTTCATATGTTGTTTAGCTCTGCATCACGTGCATGGGTGGTGTTTGGACCACCCTCTGAACTCTTTTGCTCTCAAAAACTATACGCATTGATATTAAGCCACAAGGGTTGGTGTATTCTTCAGTTACACCTTCGCCCACAAGTTAATGCTGTAACAGCATTTCCATGACTCTTTTGTCGTCTGCAATTTAGGTGCCAAGAGAACGTGCTGCTTTAGCAGTCCTAACACTGCTATGCGCCTACTTACAACAATAAATTCCATAAAGTCTAATGAAACATAAGAATTTGTTCCAGTCCATAATATTGCTGTCAATTCAATATTTGAATTATTTTACTTCTGTCGTGTGTTGGTCTGTGATTCGTTGTATATATTTCTCTAATTAGTCATGATTACTGTTTTCCATGCAGGTCTCAGACAGAATACTTCTGGTGAAATTCTTCAGTGCTTTTCAGGGATTTGGAGTTCGACAATGACTCCGACGGTTTTAATTCAGATGTCGACTCATTTTATGAGTCTACTCATTTTATGAGTCTATTGGAATAAAACTAGATGACGAAAATAGTGATTCTGATCAGTCAATCAGAACTAATTTTTGTCAAATTTTGTATTATCTTCATAAAACAGTGAATGATGATAAAATTATTTTTACTGATTATTTTTATTTCAATTTTCAAAATAAAAAACAATTAATCTTTGCCTGCTAATTTTTAAATGAAAACAAGATTGAAAAAAATTAGTATGTGCATTACTTTGTACTACTTGTATGTATTTCAAAGTCATAATAATTTATTCTACTAATATATTCTTCTAATATTGTAATGCGGAGCTTTGGAGTGAGAAGAGGTTCTTATCTGTTGGTACACAAATCATCAAGAATAGTTATTATTATAAGATGATTTGCAAGGTATAAAATGTCTCACTAATAGAATCGTATGTTAATTAATGTTTTTATTTTACTCTGATACTTCTACTTCTTTTCTTATCAATCTTTCAGGTAATTTAAAGCTTTTTGCTTAATTTCCTTGTTTTTAAATTGCACGTGTCGTGAGTCACAACAATTTTATTTGAGAAGACCTTCAATGGGTATTAGAATCATGTGAGATACTCTTCTCTCACTTAAGTTTTACTAATATTATTTGTGTTTTAAAGTTCATATTGATCTTGTTATTTAATGTTTTACAAGCAAAATAGTGGCTGATTGGATGGATAAATTATCTACAACATAAACAAAGTAAAACATTTCAAATGTTTTTCTGAAATTTTCTTGTGTTGATTTTCTGAATTCCTGGGGAGTTTCATGAACATGTTACTAGAGATGTGTTGTGTGTTGTACTGAGATGAAACTAGTCTTAAACATTTTCTTTCCCTTTTATGAATTTCTTATTTGTTTTAAGAGTATTAGAAAATTATGGTGATAAACCTATTAACCCTGACAGTAACCTGATATAATTGTGAGACCGGTCATATGATGCAAACTGTTCTTGTGTGGTGAAGGAGGGGCAGTGTGCTAGGCATGGCTGAGGCAGGTAGTGTACTGTGGTTTCCCATTGTTGATACATCACTTTTGATACCTTGCAATGCATTAGACACTATTGGAAGATGTAATGAGTTTCTTGAATGATGTCTAAATGTCAATATTTGCATGCCACTATGGTGTGAAGGGTTTCTTAGAAGCCTCTGAAATGTCTCTGACTAAATAGGAATGTTGTTTCCAAGTTTTAAAGTAAAAAAAAAAATTATTTAGATTTCTCTCCACAGTTTTTTGTGTCATTAACCTTAACAAATTTTACTGTTTTAAAACAGTAAAAGAAACAAATTTTTTAAGACATTACTTTTCCTTCCCCCCCCCCCTTTTCTAATGAGTTGAAGTCTGACTTCCATATTTTTGGGGTGATTTTTGGCACACATGCCTCAGAGGCACATGGGGTTTACCAAATGCAAAAAAATTCTACAGTTACTGCCAGGGTTTTGTCAGAACTTGTTTGAAGCTAACCAACCTGAATTCATAATTAGACATTTACATCAATTTTCCTTCTCTCTATTTCTGCTTTACTTCACTAATTTTTATTTTTCTCTGACAATGGCTATTTATTTTAAACAGTATTTTATTATAATTTCAATGCTGATTTGGACTTACTAAACCTCTCCAGCATAATTTTCCTCTCAATATTTTGCCCGCTACTACTTGCAGCATCTTCGCTCATTGCCTTGAAAGCCTACATCAACAATGTTCTGGAATATTCCTTGATTTTTGTAGCATTGGTCCTAAACTCTGTAAAGGAATTGTCTATTGCTACTAAAAAATAAAAAGCCTTATTATGGAAAAACTGATCAACTGCCCTGTTTGTATAGATATAAATAATTCTTTAACATAATTGTAAATTATTAAACTTTTATTTTACATGTCATTCCTTTTGTTGCATATTTCATGGCTTTCTTATGAGATGAATTCAGTGAATTATACAATAGAACCTCATTATAACAAACCCTATTACTAAAGGAAGTAGGTGGGACCAGCGCTCCAAGTTAGTCAAATTACTGAGATGTATAATTGTTATCTTTATTATTATTCTAATTGTTTTAAAACACAACAATATGAATAATAACGAAGAAAAAACATGATTTATTTTCTATATATCAGTTAACAATACAGTACAAATAATATTAAAGAACTCGCTTGTATCGTTTGAAATGCATTAGAGCATGTAAAAACATGGCGACCGAGCGCGATGGTTTCGTGATTTATGCATCTCACCTCGGAAAAAGTAAAACACCTTTCTCAAATGTCCGGTGACCTATAGATAAAATTGATGTAAAAATACTACGGAAAATTTACTAAAAATCAAAGTAAACTTCCATCACTTTCGTGATTTAAAAGTTGGTCTTATTTTGTAAATAAGTGTGTTCTCCATAAGACGCAATGTATTACACCAACATTTATAATTGCTATTATTTTATTTAATTGGCTGATGAGTTGGTTTTTTTTTCAAGTTGAAATCCCAGTAAATACATGTTACTTTGTTTATTTAGGCCGACTTAAGATATTTTAGTGATTTAATTCTACCTACGCCTTGAGTACTACCTTAATGGAGACTTATTTTTATCTGAAAATGTGTTTTCATATTTTGAACAGTCGTAATACCTCCGTCAATTATTAACTAAAGGATTAAGCAGCAAAGAAATTCAGAAAAAGATTATTTATTTTTCAAATAAATTGATATTTTATATAGAGAAGTGAAATGTCGGAAGAGAAGACCTTATGGTCTGAGCCATATTTACAAAAAGAAATCGATTCAATGTAAGCAATCAACATGAACCAGGACCTTCTTGTTCGAAAGATTAGTATTATATATACAGGGTGTAGCCAAAAGAATGCCTCTATTTTGGAAATGGATAAAAACAAAACCGTATGAGATACCACCAAATACTTTTTATTGAAACGAAGTACACAATTTGCTATTTACAGTAATAGTTTTCAGTAACAGGTTTTGATCAACACATTAGTCAAATGGCGGCCTCCATTGTTGATGCACTCATTGAGTCTCTCTCGGAAGGTTTCCATTACTCTGAGAATCATCTCTGGTGGAATGGCAGCAACCTTGTTTGTTATCGCTTCCTTAAGAGCTTCCAGATTTCGAGGGCGATTCTGAAACACCTTGGATTTGAGGAATCGCCTTAGGAAAGAGTCGTAGGGTGGCAAGTCGGGTGAGCATGGAGGCCATCCGATATAACGCCCAGGAAACATGTCTGAGTATTTCAAGTGAACGAGACGCGTGGAATATTGCACTATCTTGCTGAAACCGAACATTTTCTGCTCCGTGTTCATTGACAATATCGCCCACTTTTAGCCCGAGAAAGCTTAGCAACATTGCACAATAACGATCACTGTTTACTTCAACTGTCTCTATCTTCTTCAAAAACAGTAGGGACCCAACATACCGAACTGAAAAACTGTACACCAAACTGTTACTTTCGGGCTAAGAAGTGGACGTTGGTTAGGTTAGTTTTCAGACCAGTATATTCAATTTGTTTGTTTTCAGAGTTTGTTTTCAGACCAGTATATTCAATTTTGTTTATTTACTGCACTTTAAAGATGAAAATGGGCTTCTTCTGAAAAGAGACTGATAATAATAATAATAATAAATTTATTGTCAAAAAACAGTACAAACTGCGTATGACCACGTGGAGGGGGGAAAAAACTAATTTACTCTCCGGAAGCAAGCAAGGGACCATCCCATCAATTCCGATCAAGGGCCCTAAGGCAGAGGCGGATTCAAAAAATTCAGCAAAAATTCCTAGATAAGATAAAAAGTTAGCTGCGAGTTATAATACTAATAGAATGTCAATATGTTTGTAATTTTAAGCAAAGCAAGTTATTATCGAACTATAAATTATTCTGAGTATAGTGTTTAAAAATCATAAGAATTGAAATAACACTAAATTCACGATTTATTGTTACAATAGACCCGCCCCTAGACAAAGCCTAGAGAACCTGTATGATAAATCCGCCTCTACCCGAAGGAAAAACGGAGAAAAACCCGGGCCAGGATGGGGCTACAGAATTTATGTACACAACCGTGCCAATGTTGAGTACACATAAAACTAAATTAATATGAGCCATAAGACAACACAATCATGCAAGAAAATAGTTTTTGAAATTGTTTTGACTGACATCTGCGCTGCGCTCGTTTCGACGAATATCTTGGCACAGTATCCTCACTCAATTCTTGAGCCATCACAACCTTATGAGGATGCATCTTTAGATCTCTGAAGAATGCTCCGAACACTTCGGCCCGATGAGTGAAGGGCAACCGCGTGCTCGTGCTGAGCGCCGTGGAGACAGCTGGATTGAATTCCTTACGGAAGCCACATTTTCCGGTCCTGTTGCAGTGCGAGGGCGGCCAAGAGATTTATTTTTCAAAGCTGAACCTGTTTCTCTAAAATTAGAAGTCCATGTGTAAATGGCTTTCTTATCCGGAATGGGGTCACGTCGATCAGCGAAAAGAACGCTGTGTCGCTCTCAGCAAGTCGTCGTTTTTTAATAAACTCAACTACGAACGCATGATGCTCATCAACACCTTGGCCCACATGCTGACACTGAAACCACAGCAGTTGAAGGTCACTAGTCCCACCACTCAACACAATTCCGTCGCGTAGCTATTGAGTCTTCAAAATCGTGGAGTTCTTTCTGCCGCATTCTGTATATACCCCTATTTTTCAATTCAATCTATATTGAAGGTTGTATTTTATTTGAATGCATTATATCTGAAAAACTTACTAAAATAATGATCTACAATGCCGTTCTCAAAGCTGTGTGGATGTGAAATATGGCTGATGAAAATGAATTCTGAGCAAATTGCAAGCTTTTGTCAGTCAATGCTTGAGATATGGAGAATGTAGTGGCTGAGTACAATCATGAATATGAGGTATGGAAAGAGACCAGCTTTACAGTGGAACTCAAAGGAAGAGAGACCATCGAAACTATATGGCACAGATCAATCCTTGGTAAAGGTGTCAAGAGTTAAGGTGAACATAGGTCGTCCGCAATAATCTACCTGTGCTCATGACGGAACAGTGACCATTGTATTTAACTTTTGTATTTCATTGGTGTACTCCCTGCTGCATTTTACTGTTATAAGAATTATACGTTGACGAACTGTCAACATTTTGTCGGCTATAATGAGGATCTACTGTAAATGTTATCATCATGAGATTTTTGATTACCGTTCATTCTCACAGGAAAGTAACAGAAATATTCATTGTAAGTTTGTGTTCAGTCCAGCTGTGAAAAGTAAAAATAGCGAGGCCAGTGAAATTTGTTCAAGGCTAGCATGTATGGTAGTTATTACTTGCAATAAATTATATTGTATTAAAGATTATAAATTTATTTACTGCCCTCTGTCCCAGTTAACTTTAGGACAAAACAAATGGAGCAGGCATGAGTTCATTCTATGGGTGTTGTCTATATAATCATGTGCAGTATGAGCAATGAAAGAAGTAAAAATCCAAGACATGTTTCATGAGTTACTCTGAAATATAGAGTTCATAAGTATATAATGTGTTGTTAAACTTAAGCTAATTTTCTCTTGCATTCTTGGGTGGAATTTTAAAGTCAAATCCTCACATATTTCTCGAACTACTAGCAACTTGAAATTTTGTGTACATACTCTTAATCACCTAACAATACAGTATTATGGGAAAAGAAATTGTTTAACTGAATTTATAACTCCTAATCAAATCGTAAGTACTTTGTTCCTGATAAAAATCCAACAAGATTATAAATAATTAGTAATTAGTCTCATTCCAGAGCCTTTCTAGCACCATTTCCACCATCCTATTCATGGTCCCTGTCCACCCGATATTGGAAGAACTGAAGGCTTCATACTGATTTACATGATCAAATGGCACCCCTCAAAATTTATTTTTCATGTGAGTAACATGAAACTAGCACAAAAATATGACTTGAGGCAAAATCTGAGCTTCTGAGACCTTCATTGGGTTCAGATGTGGTGAAAATGCATGTTCGGCATACGATTTTATTCTCTCCTGGTACTGATAAATTTTTCAAAAAATTACAGAAAACAGATCTTGATGCATTAATTAGCAAAAGTTCAAGCATTAGTAACATGTTTATTACCATATATCAATTTTTAAAATGTAATGCTATGTCATTCATGATTTTTGTGTGTGTATACCTTTTATCAGAAAATGTGCTCAAAAATTTTAATCACGATTCATTTGGTGGCACATAATCAAAAGGAGAAAAATCCGCAAAAAACGGTATGCAACCAGTTACACACTTTGTACTCACCACATGCACATACTTCTATAAGATTCATGTTACTAAATGGATAAGAAAACCAACTGAATAAAAACTAGATAAAATTTTATATTTCATTAAATGGTTTTGATGGTGCCCCAGTGTCACGAGTAGACTTTCAGGGCAAGAGGGGTGGTCTAATTTTCACGTGGACGGATTTTAGACAGTAAGCTCTCTAACTGGTTGTTCTTTCAGTATGTTGCCATGTAAAACAGTTGTGTTAATAAAGAATTCTTTTCTGAAAGTAATAAAAATGATGTGTGTGTGTGTTGGAAAATTCGATCCCTCCTGCCTTGAATGTATACTCGTCATATTTGGGCACCTTCAAAACTATTAAATGAAATATAAAATTTTATCTATTAGTTTTTCATTTGGTTAGTTTTCTAATCTATATAATAATGTGAATCTTTTAGAAGAATATGCATGTTGCGAATACAAAGTGTGTGACAGGTTGAATACTGTTTTAACAGATTTTTCTCTTTTTGATTACGTGCCACCAAATGAATCATGATTAAAAATTTTTAGCACATTTTCTGAGTTAAAAGGTATGTACTCAAAAAAATTTATGATTGATATTGCTTTACTTTTTAAAAAGTGATACTTGGGAATTAACATGCAATTAATGCTTGAACTTTTTCTAATGAGATGGTAAAACACTTCACATTTACTTCAGGCTTAAAATAGAATGTAATGAAAAGAAAGAACCCTTCAGGAGTTTGTATGTTTATCAACCAATTCACACATTGTTCTAGTTTAAAAAGTGCATAAATAATGTTACTAGAAAAGTGAAGCTAGGTAGGGAAATTACATTCAATTTAATCATTAAAGAGGGAGCCAGACTCGTTTCCTGCGGCAGGCAGGCAGCCCAGCATTTATATATAGGTGAAAACTGAAAACAGGAAGACCCAAAACCAGAGCTCATTAAGGGATGACTAGAGTTAGGGTAACTTTTGCCATCTCCCTGGAAAGGCTTGGTTTGGTTTTGAGTTGTTTTACGTAAAGATAATTTAATGAAGTAAAAATTGTTTCTACAATTTTTGATATTTTTATTTATAGGTGAATAAGGAAAATATAATGTGCATTGACCTGAATGACTAAATTATTTACATAAAAATAGAAAAATATTAAAGAATTTAAATATTATTAACTTCAAATATTAATAAGTTACTGCGTGTTTATTGTGTAGGCTTACTAAGAAGGAACATTTTAAAATTCCGATTTCAAAGAAATGATTCAGGGTGAAATGTGTTCTACAGTATTCACAAATTAGTTAAGGTACTGTATTTATTATTGTATGAAAATGGAGCTGAGGATTTAAACATTTTCTGGACTTCTTTTGAAAAAAAATTGCTGATTTCTTTTAGAAAATCCAACTAATGGAGGATAATCAGTTTTACATGTAGTGATCATGATTTTGTTTTATTAGCATTTTTTGTGCGGTTAATTTGATGAGAATTCTGAAATTACTACAGCATGAAATGACACTTGTGTTACACAAATGTGCAGTATCATCTACTCTATTTGTTTGTCTTGATATTCATTTCTGTCATCCATATATGTGTGTTTCTAAAGCATGTGCATTTACATGTGTTTTCAAAATGAAAATAATAGTCTCAACAGGTCATGGCTTCTGCAGTGAATGCAGTTTTCAAAGAGACGATTGGCTATTCCAAGCAAATTCATGTTGTATGAACATGTTTTATTCCCATTTTTTGTCAGTTTCAACAATTCAAATCTTGGTTTAGCTTTTCATTTTCAGCAATCTTTTTTTAATGGAGATCTGATTCTCTAACTATCGAGTGATAATTGTGTTCCTGTTTTTCTTTTGTTAAGTACTTGAATAATTTCATTTCTGGTCAGTTACTTGTTTACAGACCGATTGGAAAAAAGTGTATTAGAAATAACATATTTTGTATAATACGTTCCAGTTTGTATGAATGTACCTAAGATAATATACTAACGTCCTTGTTGCTAGTGACATGGTCGTAAGATGAGTGGATGAAAAACTGATTATTTAGCAGATAAGAAATTATTTTCTTTATTTACTGTCATATAAACAAATTTGTCAAAAACACATGGAGAGGAAGCAAATTTACTCTCTGAAAGCAAGCATGGGACCATCCCACCTATTCAGATTGAAGCGCTCTTAGGGAAACCAGAGAAAATCACAGGACATGTAGAAAGGATATACAGACAAATGCAATCCAAGTGAGTATGAGTTATATAGCCATGCACACAGAATAAAGGATCATCTGCAAGCAACATTCATGAAGTAATTTTAGTTTAAATGTGACTCTTCTCTTTCAAGTATTGTTTTTCTTTGTTAAATTTTAATTAATGTAAGTCACTCATTATATAAAAATTGTATATCCTCAAGAAATATTACGTTTTAAGACACGTTAAAAAATATGTATCTTGAAACATAGTATTTCAATTGCAAGTTTCTGAAGTTGTAATATTGATAATCAACGTTTGCAAGATTGTTCATGTTCATCTGGAAATTTTATTTAGAAAAATACTTGCTGTGAGTAATACTATCCTTCACATCAATTTCAATTCAGAATTCAAACGTTTATTTTATAATGGAGAAAAATTTGAATTGAAAATGTACCTTAAATTTGATCAAATATTGAGAGGATAACTGTGTGACCCACAAATTATGGCACATGTATAAGTTATTCTCAATATTTCTTTTGATTTTTCTGCATGTTTCTAAATTATGGTTTTGGGTTCTACTAAAACCTAGTTATTTTACCTTAACTATATGATGATAGTGACTGAAGAAATGACAAGATGCCAAAGAGAAAAGAAAAGAAAATAATTTCTTACTTAATATTTTGATATCAATGTTACAAGCCACAATTTACAACATAATTGGAATTAAGTTTATCATTAAAATAATATCCTAATAAATCCACTATTTCATGAAACTTTGTATGAAGCTTTTTGTACAACATGTCATCAGCAAGTCACACAAATACCTTGAATTGACAATTGACCATGTAAATTAGTACATGCCAAATTATCCTATTAGTCATTTCTACATTTTTGGATAATAATCATAGTATATACAGTAAGTTAAAAAAAAAAAATTACTGTAATACTGAGTGAATTTCAAAAACATTAGTAAGTCTCATTAATGAGTATTTTATCATTATTAGTTTTCAGGAAATTTATTTTCATTGTAGCATTCTTCACAAAAATGTTCATAATCTTTTTAAAAAATCCACAAATCAACGGATTCCAATTTTGCATGAATAGTCATTCCTGCTTGTTGGGTAGGTCACCGATTCTGGAGTATGTGGACATCTGGCCCAGGTCTGGTTGAGTCAGTCAACGGGATAGGTTGCTTCCCTGCCGTTGAGTTATCCCATCATGTACTTCTCCTGTCCCTGTCTTTGGAATTCTAGGCAGAGAAGGCCACAGTGGAGGTTTTATGAATAGAGCATTACTTGTGGCACAACTTGGAACTACTACTACTACTACTACTACTACTAGGCTTGTAAGCAAATTTATTTAAATATTTCTCCATTAAACTCTCAAACTAATTAGATCTAACACATTTTTGAGGTGAGGGAAGAACACCATCAAATTCCATATAAACAATTTTTATTTAATAGTGATCTCTCTATATCAGTTTACTTACAATTATTAATTCCTTATTTAATCATATATTTTTTGACAATAATTATAACAACAGGCAACTGTAATATTACTTTACGTAACAAGATACGATTGATTTATAATCAATCAAAGTTATTAAAGTATTATTTTATTACAAGCTTACGCATTCTATGAGTAACTCTCTGGTCTTTTCAAATGATTAAGTTCTGCATTATATTATTCAAGTAACATTCTCACAAATCTAAGAATAGAACAAAATTCCCAGATGTCAACATTTCTCAATTGATCATCTCTTTGCAATAAAATACATTACAATGACAATTTCAATTCATGCAAAGCAAATTACACTTGACATATTAGATACTAAGAGTCAATAATGCATGTCAGAAAATTAACATCATATGTAAATTAGTGACAATTCATATAATATTCCACGTATACAAATAATACACTAGGCTTTATTCAGCAGCGTGGAATATTATGTACCACACCATGGAATTAATTTATAACTTGCTCTAAGTTCTGAGTTAATAATTTTCACACCTTATTTTTAAGATATAAAAATCCACTTACTTCTGTTTTATACTCAAAACCAAATCTTTCAAATCATTTAATTTTTTATTTTGCTTTTCCTCAAAATCATTCAATCTTTGGTTAAGATTTGAAAATAATTTAGCTGATAAATCATTAAATTGTTGATCAATACGAAGTATAATATCTTCTAGTTCCTTGTTTCGCTTATCTTCAAGTTCACTTAACTTTTTCTCCAAAACTGTGAAGTAAGAAACTGCTAAGCCCTGAAATTGTCTGTCAAGGTGTTGCTTTAATTCTTCTACAATAAATTTTGTAAATTCATCAGTTTCTTTACTTTTAAGCCTTCTTTCTTGTGGATCATTACAGCAATTCTCAACATTATCACTTCTACTCCAGGTGAATGCTCCAATCCCAGGAAGGAGATCAGAAAGACATTTTCCAACACCTTTACTTTGACTCATTGCAGAGCTTGGAGATATATATGTAGAATCAAATATCTTCAGAAGAGTTTGTGGATTTGGGACTGTCTGAGAGTTGTTTGTTCCTAAATATGAACTGTAAAGTTGTAAAAACTTTTTGCACTTGTCTGCTTTTTCTGTTAGTTGATGACTAGAATCCTTGAGTATTTTGTTCACATTGTTGAAGTTAACAGATGATTTAGATAAACCTACATCTTCAACAGCAGAAATATGAACGCCATACAGCCACATTTGTCCTTTCGTTTTCATCCGTGCAAACTAGACAATGAAGCACAGGAGAGAGAATTAAATTAAAAAATATTCCTACATATTTTAGTTAATGAAATACAAGAAAACACTGGAAACAAACTTAAGTTCAGTTGTTTCTAAAGATTAAACTTCTCTTACCAATAAGGAACACTCGGGAGAAGGTTGTGGGAAGTTAAATTCAGAGACATAAACAACCATGTCTTCACATTCATCCAGAAACTCTGCATGACTAGTGATTAAATATTCACCACATTTCCCATAAATTTCTATAATACGAGCCTGGAAGAAAGTATGAGTACTTGATGTCATTCTGATAAAGAAAATATAGTAAAATAATGTGACTCTTTGAGTACTTGATCCAATATGACAAAGCGAGATGAAGTAACACTTACCAGAATTAATACAAAATGAAATCAACTAGCTTAGCTTAATCCTACAATAATTCACCCAACAACTAGTAAATTCCAGTTCACAAATTGGGGACTAGTAAATATCAGCACATTAAAAAAAAGAGAGATACAATTTGCCTTCAACAATAGAATTTGAGGAACTTCCAAAAAGAACAAGCTTTTTCTATAACATTTTACTAATGCCTTCCTTTTGAATTCTTTTCATGATATTCAAAACCAAAAATAATACACAAAATATATGCCTGAAATACATTTCTATTATATTAACATTGGAATATACTCTTAAGTAAGTAGTGTAAACAAGAATTTACATCGAGCTCACAGGATATTTCAGTACCAGTACATAATATAAGAAATTGTCAAATAAGACGGGGGGGGGGACACACACACACAAAACAAAAACAATTGCAACCTAGATAAATACCAATCTCCAGCGACACTACAATACTATGTAAATTTATCAGGAAAGTGTGTTTTATTAATCTATTTCAGATTCTTTACAGATTTGTTAGTAAATTAAATACTTTACAAGGAAAAATTTAACATAATGAGAAAAATTATCAAATCCAATAATTCAGTACACACATTTTATAAATGGATATAGATTACTATTTTTCTTTCTCACCTCCTGGGTAAAATAAAATACAAACTAAGAAAAGTTTATTAATTCATTACAACATGAAACAAAATTGTTTCATCCACTGACTTCTAAAAAGTAAAAATCCCTTACCTCGGACACTACACATATTTCAGTTATTTTCAACTTCGGGTTTTTTAATTTTATTTCCAGAAGGCAAGGCACTGAAGTGGAGGCACCTAGATGAACACAAGTTTCCAAGCTAACTGTGTGTTCCAATCTATCTCTGGGAAAAAGAAATAAATGTAACATAGAGAAGTTTTTCCAAGGAAGTGAGAAAAAGAGCTAGATTACATTTTTGCGCTGATTTCACTGGATTCTAAAGTCAATGCATCCTCAATTTTTCGTTCATTCAGAACTCCCCAATTACACGATATAGAAAGTTCTTTCTGTAGGTCACAACCCGTATCCGACATTTTTAACACCACTTTACAAGCAGCTAATGATTCATGATGATCCAAATAACTTTTCAAAGAAAATTGTAAATAGTTGGTTTCATGTATAACGCGATAAAAACAAGAAATTAAACATGACACAAATAAGAAAACTCGGTAGAATGTAATGCAAAAATGAAAATTTTAAAAAGGTTCTGCCATCCACACAATTGTAGAGTTAATGAAAATATATAAATACTGAACAGTTGCTGGATTCATCACGACCAATTCTATTCATTAATCTTGGTTATTTGTATCCATCTCATAAATTCTCTATTGACACCGGTGACGTTATTCTAATATTCTCAGTCTGTCCTGAGCACAGAACAAGTGAAGGTCCTAAGCCGGGTTTACACGGGTCGAGTTCGACACGCGAGGGCGAGTCCAGCATAATAGCCGGGTTTACACGGGTCGAGTTCGATGGGCGAGTCGAGCATGATATATAGGAAATGGGTAGTTTCATCAGAGTTACGTCACTGCGCGTAAGACTGTAAGATTAAGGTAGTACGATCTTGTAAAAAGTAAATGGACTTCACGTCATTCATGAACTTCACTATTATGGAATATTTTAATTAGATTACTCGTATAGTAAAATTTATTTCAAAATAGCATGAGAAGTATGTTTAAACATTTTAAATTAGAGGGTATGGTCATAAATGATGAAAATTCATCCAAACTTTCAATGGGACTGTACCTGGATTGTAACTTACAAAATAAAAAATATCTAAATTTAAACTACGCCGTAAGATACTAAACTGTAATGGTGATACTTCTGCAAAACGTCTCAACCCGTTAATTTCATTGTGATATGAATGCAAGTAATACATGTTATTGTACACCTTATTCGCAGCAACTTTGCATTTTATTTTCTCAAGTTTGTAGCTTTATATTTCATGGCTGAGCACGTTTTTTTTGCAAACAACGCGTAAGCAGATGGAAGTTTTTTAGGTTACTTCCGACGTTCATTACTTGAAGAATGTCTGTAAAATCATCTCGGTTTATGTGGAAAGGCAAAGTAGTGTCTGAAAAAAATTTCAACAAATGAAAAGTACCATGTAATTTATGGAAATCGAGGAAGAGAAGGCGAGTGGAAGAAAGTGAATCAGAAGAAAATAACTCTGACCATTCTCCGTATAGGAAAGATGTAGTGCGGCGTTGCCATGCTTCACTACCGTGTTCTCGAGTATACTGACATTTTACTTTTTATCTAATATCTCATTTTAGATCCCATGACTTTTGATTGTAATAGGGTTTTCATACTAACAGAATACCAATGAATAATTCCCAAAAGTTTTAAGAAATTCCTACATTTGCTTATATAGTTTTTTTTCAGTTAGAGTTGAAAATTCGTGAAATCTCTGAAGAGACTATGTTAAATTAAAGTCGCAATAACTCGCAAACTATTCTCGTAAAGGTCATGAAATTTTGGCCACTTGTTAAGTCATAATATCAACAAGTTTACAAAATATAAACAAAATCTAACATTGTTGAGTTTGTGTGCAGTACTACCTTAAGAAGTTGCTTGAACAGCCATTTGATGAAGTTGGTGCTGACCAGTTCTGACCAGGGGGTACAATCTCCCATAAAACCCTTCGATGACAAATTTCGAGCCGGTTACGCCATCTACTTCAAGAGGCAGTTAGGAGAACTAATTTAATGACGTCACGTAAACGCATGGCGCTTCTTTCAAAATGGGGCATTCAACCCAAGATTTTAATTCCTTAAATTCGCATTGAATGTAAAGATTTTGCTATCAGCCAAGGAAGTTAAAAAACTGCAATTAAAATTGAAAGCAACAAATCGCTAATAAATCCTCAACCAACACATGATAATTACAATTAATGAGAAAATGGAATAAATGGTACTAAAATTACACAAACACATGACTTTTTATTGAAAGAAAGTATTTATTACAAAAATATTATTTATGGATGCAGAGAGAATACACACAAAGTTTCCAGAATGGAGTACAGAAAATAAATTTAGCTATTAGAAATGAAATACATTATGAATAGTGGTAACTTACACAAGAGTGCCTATATTGAGAACATTTTAGAATGATATGAATGAGGTATAATGTAAAAAAGTAAATAATGGCTTAAACCTAATTAAGACTGTTTTATTTCAGAATTTTGTTCTTATGTCTGAGGTAAACAAATCTTTTAAAAAATCAGAATAATTTATGGGGGCATATACATGTTTCATTTTTCATTCATAAAATGAAACCCAGAATGTTGATTTTCAGAAATTATTTCTGTTGTTTTGTAATGTTAAATAAAAGTTATTTCAGAATTGTTTAGCGAAATACAGTTTATGATAAACAAAATATTTAAAAAATTATGTGATTAAAGGTTTTTTAATTTTTTTACTCTGATAGTTTGCTGGGATGACTGTACAGATAAGTAATATAACTATTGCAATTAATGAAGTAACGGATACAAAGGGCATGTACACAGCTGTGCCAGATGTCAATAATTGAAAAATAAATATGTCAATATGGAGCAGAGAAAAGAAATATTTCAATTACAAATAAATTATAAATACTAAGGTAAGCTGCACAACTATGTCTAGATTGAGCACAGAACAAAATAATACCATTAAAAGTAACAAAAAGTTATGGAAACATGGATAATTACACCTCAATATCATAATACAAGATTGCTTCCCTATCGCAATTTCAACACCAATGTTTGTTCTAAATACGGTTCTTCCCATATATGCAATTGTTCACGAAATTGTTCCGTTATCAAGTTCTTCAAGAATACTTACATAATCCAAGCTTCATCCCATTTCTTCTCATATTACCCTGATGAGATTAGTTAAGTAAGTTGCCATAGCAAATTCCTTTAAATCATGTCTAATATACATTTCTTCTGGAAAATGCTCCGGACGAACTATGTACTTCTTGACATCAGCATTGGAGTTTTCTGCAATTGAAATAAATAATAATTGCAAAACTTCCATGACAATTATAATAACCATGATAACACAACAGTGAAAATTGAGAAAGAAATTGTGTTAATAACTTACCATAAAGAATCAGCAGGGTAATTTTGGGCAACCACTTCTTGCTTTCTGGCTTGGCATTTTTTCCCCGACGTATGACATTCATGAACACAGATACACATAAATAAACTAGAGATGTGACGTCCGTGATCGACCGACTTCAAAGGAACGAGTTCTTTCAGTGAATCGTTCACCCCAATCATTCCTTTTGGTGAAAAAAGAAAAAGAAAATAAATTCGTTCAAAAGTGTTGCAAGTAGGTATTCGTGAATGCGTTGAAAACATTTAATAATGTATCAAACTCCTAAAATCTGAATCCAAATTCCTTATTCCTGGTCGTATAATATCAATTTCCAGCCCAATGCGTATCCAGAAATGGAACAAAAAATATGTATATAGGAAATTAGATAAACCACAATTGCAAACGCAAATTCATGGGTATATAAAATAATTCTTCATAGAAGAGAAAAACATAATGATTATTTTTCATGACAAAACCAACGGTTTTGCTGACTGACGCCTAAAGTTTCCATCCTATTTTTAAGTAAAAATTGAGTTTAACATTACGTATATTTATTATGACATCGTTATGCATAATTGATTAGCAAACTTTCGGGGCAATTTTGCATAAGATAAAAACAAAGCAAATCTTGGACGCAAAATATATTTATGTTTATTTGAACATTATCTAAAGTTGCAGAAATATTTTCCATGAGAAGGTTTTTTCTTTAAAGACATATTGACGTAAAGTGTTAAGTTTTTCCGACGTTTCAGTCGATTGGTGTATTTCAATTTCTCGTTTCAATACTCGTTTCACAAAAATTCAAATATTTTCATAAATTTTACCACATTCTAATTTACATTTCTCATTATGTACAAATTATGGTAAATGTAGAAAATATTGAACAGGCCCAACGAAATTTAATATTCTTTTGATTGGTATGAAAGTTAAGTTGCAAACCGTTACCTGCTTTAATATGCTAAACCAGTATCCTTCTTTCGCTTTTGGCAGTTTGTCTCCATTGTGCGCAGTGCCATTTAACTCAAAGCTCAGTCATCCGCGAAGCAATTGGTCGGGCTGAGGTATGACTTCCTACAATTACCAGGCTGGATCATGCATTATGTGGCAACAGAGTATCATTGGTCAGCTTGGTTAAATGTACGTTGACTTTATTTCAACTAGTGGATTCTTTACAGATTGTAAGAATTGCGTTATTGAAATCTACTTCATATCCCTGTATCAAATGAATCTGAACTTAACTATTTATTCACGCGATATTTTTTATCTTAAATGATATTGACAACTAGATATATGAATTGTAAGTATGTTTTAAACATAACCTATAAATATTGCATATTTGGGACGAATTTAACATTTACATACAAAACGGGGGGTGTAAAAGGGAGATAATAGTGTAGTGGCCAACACTCACCTTTTGAATAATTCTATCTGCCTCGGCTAGCTTGTTCTAATTAATTTAGTAAATGGATTCGTATTGTTTATATAAGAGAACATCACACACGGGGGTTCCTTAATCCAAGGAAAACGCACAAAATAAATTGACTTAATCATTTAATCACACAGGTACATTTTAATTTAAAATTCGCATGATACACAGCCACCAAAAATTACACGTCATTTCTCAAATCACCATAATAACACATCCTTTGCAAAATGACCTCTTATTTAATTTAACATCATCTAAAAACCATCAAACGTTGCTTGACTTTCAACACATAAAACAATTAATATCGCTCATCTTTTATGCCCAATTTATTCAATTAACACTGATAACAAGAGTTCAGAGCGTGGGTTTTCATTGATTAAAATCGAAGCACAGTATCTTCTCGCTGCAACTTAAATGTTAAAGTTGGACGCAGCCAACATAACGATTACCTTTGATAGATGACAAATCAGTCTTTGTTGTGGTAAAGTGGTAATGCCTCAGACGGCATTTGGGCTCGATCGTTGACCCTTTTCACCTCACAGCTGGTAGTTCGCTCCACCGGTTGTAGCCCAATCATTCTGCGTCGGCGTCCCATTCAGGAATTCTCTCCCCTTCTCGGAACTGCCGCGTCTCGACACAGCCACGAAAGTTGGTTGACGCTGGCGTTTCTCGGAACTCGCCAAGATACGATTCCACTACCGAACGCCGTCACTGGTCCACGAATTAAGTAGCGCGTCGCGGATTCGATTATTTTCCGAATATTTCCGCACGGAAGAAGTTTCATCCGCTTCTATGAGTTTAATGAGCTTCAAGCTGCCACCTCATGGCAACCTGAGCTTAACAAAACGTTGAGACCAAAAGGTCAAAAGTTCGGAAGTACATTCGGAGAAATCCTCCAAGTGATGACTGAAAAGTGTCATTTGAAAAATGCACTAAGTCTCTAAGTGCCCGCGACGTGATTTCGCCGTCTCTGAGAAAGATCTCAATATCCTTCTAATAACAAAATAATACTCGTCAAGAATATGGTACGAATCGTCGGAATTGGTCGGAATGCTCTAAGAATGATCTCAATTCGTCTCTGCGCTCGTATAAATGAGCTTTTCTCCTACTCTACCCGTCTGCCACTTACGTGATCTGTGTTTCAAAACTCATGTGACTTACTTTGTCCAATGATCATAAAATACAATTCCTCATGGAATTTCCGCTATAGGTTAATTTTAAACTTGAGAACGCGCGCACCAGACCAATCCACAAGCTGCATTTTTAAACATTTCCACGCTCAGCGGCGTCCTCCTCCCCAACCGTTTTTGAATGATCTTAACCAGACGGTTTTTAACAACACAGACTAAATTTATTCAACTTTCTAAATTTTCAATGGACGCACTCGTCCCTTTAAAGTATCCAACTCGCACGGTTCGGCGTCGCCTGCCGACCACTCTTAGATCGCCGGTCGCTACGCGAACTAAGGGACTAACCTCTCACGTCCCCGCTGATATCCGCAAATACAATTACTTAAAGAAAGAAAAATTTACTCATTGTATTTCGCTGAGTGCCTTTGCAAAGAATATTAAATGTAAATACAGTCCGTTGTTGGACGTATTGTAAGATATTCCGAAATAGTAAAATTTATTGGAAAAATTAATAAATACATTTTATGTAGAACATAAAACATTATTGCGAAATATAAAATTAACCTAAGATTCTTTTAAATGGTAAAAGTTATTGTTTCTTGTCTATAACTTCATTCTTTACGAACGTAAACAAACTTTTGCATTGAATCATGGAGTCTATGCAAATTACCTCCGTGCATTGCGTACTTAAATTGGCTTAACAAGAACATATTGATAAAATAAAAACACTCTTTAATTTACTATGAACTTAGTTTTTGCACTTTTTAAGATCATTAAACGAATTTTAATCTCAACACCACAAAATTATTCAAAGCAAGTTGTATCAAACATGTCTAGGAATATAATACATCCCTAATAAGTATCTCACGTATTAAAAAACAACACTTTGGCAATGTAAATATTGTAAATATAATACATATACGTACCTGAGCTATTCATTCACAAAAACACATACGACACATTAGTAATTAAATGTTATTTCGACGAATCAAACTTTACAACGATTACGTTTGGGAACTAGTCATTGTTATTCTTCAGATGCCGTTTCAAGTATGTTCTCAAAAATCCGATTTTTGTCTATTTATTTTTGCACAAAGACACAAAACAATTAAACACATATGGTACACAATACATTAAGACGTCCATAAAACTTTGAATAACTTGCATTATCCTTTGATTAAAATCCCAATACGATTCTTCAGCCGTTCGCCGTCATTGTACAATATTTTTGTAAACAAACATTCCAAGTGGTTTTGACAAGTTTGCATGTCACATCCACAAGCTATTGCTCGTACCACTGAAAAATATGCTTTAATATTAAAATTCTCAAATTTTGGGAATTTTGACATTCATTGCCATTCTCCAGCTACGAGATGAACCAAGTTTCATGCTTGTACGACTAGTAAAAGTGCTTTTTACTTCTGATGTGTCAATCAGTGAATCAGTGGACAAGTTACAAATAGGGGTTTATATAAGATGAGACTCGCCTTGCTCGTTGGGGATTACGCCCCCAGATCCCCAAGTAACGGGCTGAGCCCGTGCTAAGGCATCCAAATGAAAAAACTTTATTGCTAGATTTAAATGATATACTGCGAAGTCCATCGAACGCGTAGTGCATCAGGTGACACTTAATCTAATAGCAGAAAATAGGTTTTGTCTGCTCCGTATAATAGCAATAAAAATTTACAGCAAAATTGATTTATTGTATGTATTTACTATAATGAATTATTTTCAAATAAATTTATGTATTTCACAGATGTTTGTCGTAAAAATTCTTAATTGTATTTCTCTAAATTCTTGGTACAAGGATACCAACGTTACCAAAGTATATATTAATCAAACAATTTATGCCTACAAGTTTTGTATTGCCACTACACTAGGTAACATTGATTTAATTATTATCAATTTATGAAACACGCTTTGACCTTTCTTGTATTTATCGTGCGCACTTTAATTTCTCGAAGCTGGAAAACAATGTCCTTTCATAAAATATTAATGTAAAATTTCGAGTAACACGTATGAAATGAAAGAATAATGCAATACTAATTCTCGATAAACACAGAACATTATCTTATTGAATATTGATATATTGTTCCTTGAGTGGAAATTCTCATGGCGAACTGTATTCAAGGAGTAAACAATAAGCCATCTTCTTGCAAAAGATACAAAGAATTAAACAAATACTAACTTACTATGATACGTATAAAAGAGATATGACTTATACAATTACTATTTCAGGAGAAGCGTTGGAACAAACTAAAATTTTGTATCTTAAAGAGCCTTTAAAATTGCACAAATTTAGAAAAATATACTCACATTGTTTGGCTGAGTGTCTTGGCAATGTACACAAAATGTAAATACGGTCCATTGTTTGACGTATTGTAAGAACGTAAGTCGGAAATAGTAATTTTTATTAGAAATATTTATACATACGTTTATAGTAGAATTTAAAACATTGTCATGAGCTATAAAATTAACCTACGATTTTTTTTCATGGTAAAAATTATTTTGTCTTGAGTAAAACGAAATATTTTAAGAATATAAACAAACTTTTAAAATGAATCAAGGAATCGATACAAATTTCCACCGCCTGTTGCACACTTCAATTATCTTGACCAGACCTTATTGATAAAATAAACACAATATATAATGTATAATGATCACTTTTAAAGATCGTAAAACGAATTTTAATCTCAATTCTTCAAAAACATTCAAAGCGAGTAATATCAATCAAGTCTAGGAAAATCATACATTCCAAAATATTTTACGTGTTCATAATCCCAGTTGTCAACGTAAATAATAAGCATCTTTGCAATATAAATAAATTAGAAATACGTACCTGAGCTAATCATTCAGAAAAACGCATACGACACATTCATGAATAAATGTTATTTCGACGAATACAAATTTACTGCGATTATGTTTCTAACTTAATCGTATTATTATTCAGATCCTGTTTCAAATATGTCCACAAATATCCAATTTTCTTATTTTATTTGCACAAAGACACAAAGCAATTTAACACTCATGGTGTTTCTTATAAACTGTTTTTAAAATTGAAGCACACAATACTTTTGTCACTTATATTAAACCTTAAATAACTTTCACTTCTTATAATAAAACATATGCGATAGTATCTGCCGTTCGCCGCCAAACTAATTTTTCGTTATCGAGGGGGCTTTGGCTTGTATTACATGGCAAATTTACACGAACTTACTCGTTTGCTTCGCGTAATATTAATTCCCCAAAAAATTTACTTTGAAAATAATCTTCTCGAATTTTGTGAATTTTATCATTTATTGCTCTTCTATAGCTATGGGACAAACCGAATTTCATGTTTGTACGACTAGTGGAAAATAAACAATTGGCCACTTGCATACAAAAGATGCAAAGAGTAAAACTACTACTAACTTACGACGATACGTATAAAAGAGATATGACTGATATAATTGCTTTTTCACGATAAGCGTTCAAATATGAACTACAATTCTTAAAATTTACATAAATATACAAAAATACTTACTGTATTTCGCTAAGTGTCTTTGCAATGAAGATAAAATACGGTCCATTGTTGGCCGTAATGTGAGTGTTTCAGAAATAGTGAATTTTATTAGAAAAATTAATATATACGTTACATGTAGAACATTAAACACTGTTGTGAAATATAAAACTAACCGAACATTCTTTCACATGGTAAAAATGTTTATTGCCTAAAACTTCATTCCTTACGAACGTAAACAAAATTAAGAAATGAATTAAGGAATCCATACAAATTACCACCGCTTGTTGCATACATGTCTTATTGAGAAATAAAAACACGATATAATTTACAATGATCATAGTTTTTGCACTTTTTAAAATCGTAAAACGAATTTCAATATTAATACTACAAAGTTATTCAAAGCGCGTTATGTCAAACATGTCTAGGAATATAATACATTCCTTATAAGTATCTCACGATACTTATAAGTTTCAAATTAGTTTTCAAAGATACGATTTATTTCACTTTATTTTTGCACAAAGACACAAAACAACTAAATACGTATACTACACAAAAGTTTAACATGTATATAAAACCTTAAATAACTTGCACTATCCTTTGATTAAAATCCCAATATGATTCTTCTTCAACCGTTCGCCGCCATTGTACAAAATTTTTTGTAAATAAGCATTTAAGGTGGCTTTGACAAGTTTGCATGGCACATCTACAAGCTAATGTTCGTGTGATTTACGTAATATTAAATAACCAAAAATGTACTTTAAAATTAAAATTGTCAAATTTTCGGAATTTTAACATTTATTGTCATTCTCCAGCTACGAGATGAACCAAGTTTCATGCCTGTACGACTAGTACAAGGTACCCAACACTTATGATTACTAGATGAGTGAGTGAATGAATCAGTTACACATAGGGGCTTATATAAGATTAGATTCAATTTGAAATAATAAACTGATAACAGTACGTATTTTATTAATATTTTATATTAGTATCCACCACTGCCCCTGGACCCTTGATCGGAATTGATGGGATGGTCCCTTGCTTGTTTCCGGAGTTTTATCATCCCCCACGTGGTCATACGTAATTTGCAACGGTTTTTTGACAATAAAGTTTATTTTATTTACTACATTTGGTAATATTAATAAAGATAGTTTAGATACGTTCCAAATCGTTTTTTACTGCATTCCCGTCCTGTCCCCCAGGGTAAATATTATCTTTCTTTCCTTAAAATAACCGTACGGCTAATTTTCATGAATTAACTTCTCCTTTGACAGGCCAGCCTATGAGATGGGAGTTGCCAAACGTTGGAGTCCAGCCTGGTAATTGTAGGAGGCCATGGCTGAGTCGTAAGACAGTCGCAAGACAGTCACGAGACAGTCGCAAGGCAGTTGCAAGATGGTTTTGTCAGTCGGCTGTCTGGTCGCTGGTGGTCGCTTTCCCATTACTTCCTGTACTCATTGCGCGTTGCGACTTTTTGTCTCACGACAAAGTCCACCGGTGTTCAGTACCCCTTAGGGCTTCTTTTCCGCTTCATACTTTCGTTACTCATTGTACATTATCTACCTCGCACATACCAAAATTACACTCCCAGCAGACTTCAGCTGAACCGGAACGTAAACAAAATAACTGTTTTCCAGGTTTGTTGATTTCCCGCTGTTGCGTTACGTGACGACATTTTGTAATAACTCGGAGTAAAAACCGAGATTAAAATACTCGAGAGTAACTTATTCACGAACTTGGTGAAACTCTCTAAGATTATTCATGGGTATAATTTTACTCCGGATTGTTTACTCTCCGGATTTTTAGGAAACATTAACAGACTCAAATTTATCTCGTTCTGTTTAATTTTGGTTCTCACAATTTTTTGTTTTGGTGATATTACAAAGACGTACTAAATTCAGCCTTCACGAGTTTTTTTAATATATACTTACAATATGGACATCATTCAATAAACGACAAAACATTCTCCACTAAACAAAATATCTTCACTTGAAATATTTTTTAATGTTTTAGAATATTTCACGAAAAACCCCTTCGAATGCAGGGTCATTTGTTTTCTTCGCCGACAACAGCACTATACGTAACTAATGTTTTCTGTGGAGTGTTGAATACCATTTATATCAAAGAAAATAATGTGCTTCGCAACTCATGCAAAATACGTCGCTTAGCGCCGTGGGAAAATACAATACTAGTTTAATCAAAAAACCATGCTCTATACAGGTGTTTATGAGAGTAACATACTACGCACTACAAAAAAGCATGGCATTTAATTTAAGGATTACTAACTAACAAAATTAAAACAGAATAAAATAGTTTTATATTAATAAAATAAAAAATGTATATGCATTAAATTCAAAATAATTGTTAAAATTACAACGTTAATTGAAGTAACCTGCATTGGTACTATAACCAGCATCCATTTAGTTCCTTATGTTAAGGAATTTTGAAGTGATTGGACATGCGAAAAATGTTATTCATCATCAGAATAATAAATGTTGTTCTTTCATCGCAATTGTATCGCTCTTTTATGGGTCCCTTTGCATCACCGATCAAGTGAGGACCCTGATGTCGACGTTTCTATTTCCATCACACAAGGTACATAATTTTCTCACTGATTATTGCAAAAGATCTCGTGCCATTGCCAATAAAAATGTTGACGTATTCTGGCCTCATTGTATCGTGATTCCTTCGCCTTTCCCCCCGCTGAAACCTCATTTGGAAATGTTACAGAAGGTACTGCTTCCGAATTGAGACGAGGACTGATTCTTCTTCCTTCATTTAAGCAAATCCGACCACTAATATTATGTTATTAGATTGAACAGAGATCGAAATGTGTTACAGCGTTCGAAGGCGGACGGAATCCTTTCTTTTACAGAAATTCATCGATGTCGTAAACCGCTCTGGAGAACACTCTTCTACGAAAAAAATATGTGTACCTTCAGAAGGCAAATTATTTGAAAAAAAAATTAGTAGGGAGAGTAACGGAATGGGTTGAGACAAATAAGCTTATAGGCGAATATCAGTTTGGCTTCCGTAAAGGACACTCCACGCAAGACGCGCTCCGGAGTTTGACCACATGGTTGAAACCTAGGATTTACTATTTTCATAGATAGTAATGGAGCAATTAATTATGTAAATTGGGGAGTGGTTCTAAGAAAGGTTAAAGAGATATGAATTGACTCGAATTTGTATAACGTCATGTTGAATTACTATGAAAAGAGAACGTCGTTTTTACAGCTGGGGACGAAAGAATTTTCTGGGACCTTGATAAAGGATGTCCGCAAGGATCCCATGGTGGCCCGCTAATTTGGAATGTAACTATCAATGGGTTGCTCCAACGGGTGCGTGAGGACGGATTCAAAATTCTAGCTTATGCGGACGACATAGTTGTTTTTCTGGAAGGAGGAACAAGGCGAAAAATAGAGAGAAAAGGAAATTATGTGCTACAAGTGTGTGCGTATTGGCGTAAAGAAAATCATTTGGAAGGAGAAGGAGGAAAAACATGTGGAATGGTTTTCGGAAAACTGAATTTCCGGAAAAGAGAGCCAATAGTAAGAATAGGGAACGCTAAAATACAGGTTAAAAGCGAGATGATACATTTAGGTGTTAAGATGGACAGAGGATTACTTTTCCACAGACACATTATATTGTAGACAAGACGAAGAAGGTATTTTATTCTTTGCTCAGAGTAGGCTACAGTAAATTCAATATTGAACAGAAGGAGGTCAAACAATTATTTAAAGGAGGAATTATACCAATGTTTACATATGGTTGTGAGGTATGGTATAGAGCTCTGAGGAATGTAAAGCAAATGGAAAAGATTGCTCTAATACAGCGGCTTAGTCTACTAAGGCTGTGGGGCATATCGCACCACATCATGAAACGCTCTGAATGTCTTATTGGGAATGTTACCAACCGAACAACTAATTCAAAAGTTAGAACTTCGAGCAATAATGAAGAGTGATGGGCAGGTAATAATAGATGTGAAAACAATAAATACGGAGGATAAAGGTTGGAGTACATATTTAACGGACACACTTTTGCAAATGTGGCAAATGGAGTGGGAGAAGTCACAGAAAGAGCATGATCTTTAAGAATCTATACCCAATGTACGATTTTCTGAAAAGCATAAAAATGGTTTGTGCCAACCCAAGAAATGACAGAAATTAACAGGGCATGGAGATATAAAGACATATAAAACATTTCCAGATATTGACTGACGCAACGTGTGAGTTTGGAAAAGAAGAAAAAAGAGAACACATACTTTGGGACAATGAGATTTTTGGACTGGAATGGGTTAGTTACATGCGGAAGATGAGAACAACAAACCATATATGTCGAATAGGACCAGAAATGGTATATACTAGGCAACTGTATCAATGAATTCAGGAATATGTAGCTGGGATATACAGAATTTAAACGAGACTAAAATGCTAGAGGACGAAGAAAATTCATCGAGCAAGTTGCGGAACGCAACAAAAAAGAAAATATATGTAAAAGAACTTAAGAAGGAGTTGTATGATAACATACATATATAATATTGGTACGTACATCCGTACACAGAGCATCGAGGTATTGCAGAAATACTGCAAGAAACACAACCCGTACCTACTATGGAGGTATAGGAAGGAGATGAATCGACCACCTACATTCCCGGCAAAAGGTGGACCCAAAATCGTCACTACCACCATATAGCTCTGGTGGTCCGTTTGTGTCAGGATTAGTGTGTGTGGTATACGCGTATGGAGGCAATTTTTACTAATTTCGACGTTTTAAAAGAGTTTACGAGTTAAAATGCCTTCCTGTTTTGCACCTGGTTGCAAAACTAACTATCCAAAGAACATAGAAATAAGTTGTTAGGACAGAAGAATCCAAGCTTTTTTCCGGCGCCTAAGGTAAGCTTTGTTTATTCAATTCAAAACCTTTGCAAAAAAATAATATTATGATTTTTTTCCATGATTATTTCTGTAAACATTTACTCTGTTAATATAGATATCTAACTGTAGAGACGTGATTCAATACGTGTATAGATTTCAAGTAGGATATTGCAAGGCATTTTTCACAATATTGAGTGTGTTGTTTGTTTCTTTAAACAGACATGTTTCCCTTTAACAAGCTATTAATATGTATATTAATGTAGTGGCATAACATTGATATGAGCTAGCATCATTGAAATAATTATTAATTCTCTTTATATGCTGAGATATTATTCACTTTAACTGCAATATAATGTAAAATATAAAATGGATGCTCATCAAGTCACATTTGTCAGTTTTCAAATATTATTTATGTCGAAGGTGTTGTCAGCATTAGATAATTTTATTAGTTGTTTGCTAAGTGAACGTTTTTATTCACAGATTCTCAACATTCATTTTTGGCCGGAATGACCAATGGACCCCATCCTCTTTTCTGATGAGTGGACGATTCTAAACAATTAAATTCAAGATTTATTTTTTAGTTCATTTGATCATTTATTAGTAAGAAATTGTTTCTTAAATAATTGTTTGCATGCTAAATAAACTAAATTTGAAGAATGAACAAACAAACCATTTTATGTTTTTGCATTATAATTGCCTTAACCATTTTCTATATTAAATAAGAAAGTTCATCCTAATTACTATATTGGGTCAAATTTTGTTTTCTTTTAATATTAACAAATGAAAATTGTAACAAAATAAATAGCCTTGTTTTATGTATCTATGAAAAATGCAAATGTTGTAAAATATCTAATGTTTTGTGTATAATACAAATGTTGTAAAATTGATATGGTTTTATCATGTCAGTATCATTAGATTCAGAAATAATTTTTTTTCTTAAATATTGAGCTTTTTTTGGAAAGACTCGAGCCATCTCTTTGAAGCTGTGAATCCCTTTCGGAAAATTTAACACTACTTCCTGTTGCGTTGATCTTGTAAGACAAGCAATCACTTCTCGCGTTCTTCAGAACCAAAAAATATGAAACTTCATTATTTTCAGATTGTTACTTTAATTGTGAGACGTGTTGGTAAGATTAGGTAGAAGGAATTACGGATGAAAGTTCCTTTGCATCATGCATTCACGGGCGAAAGGGGGGTCGGCACATTTCATCTCATTGACGATTCAACTCAGAGACGATTCAACTTATCTACCTGCGCGGCAGAAGGTCAAGCTGTGGGGGTATAGGTGGATGTCCGCAGGGTTGGACAAGAAAAATAGCGTTTACAAACCACGGTCGTCGTCAACATGTGACCCTCCTAAACTTAATATTAAGAAATATGAGTTATTTCACTAGACGTGCAACACCGAATTTATATTTCCTTCACCGTAATCTATGACAATAAATCTATGACAATAAATGTATTTACAAATATAGACGGTATATTGCTAATTATACAACAAATATACTTTTTATTTTTTTTATTTTTCTTTAGTAAGAAACCTTCATTATTTCTTGATTCAAAAAAATGAATTGAATCTTGAACACCTCTCTCAAAGTCATTACAGAAACTTGAAGAGGATGGAAACAAAATCTTTTCTTCAAAGAGTGGCCTTCATTCAAAAATTGGACTGGTCAGCCTGCCTGAGAATTTACAGTATTCATATGTGGATAAATTATAAATTTTTTGTCTATTCCTCTCTCCTTTGTTTCATTTCAATCACAATAATTCCTTTCAAATGCTAGATTTCATAGAAGTAATATCAAAATGTTTCCTGCTTCAAAATTTTGAATTAAACTACGAAATTATGATAAAGTATACTGTGTAAAATTAGAAGGAAACATGTGGGGAATGAAAAGAGACTACCTCCACGTTGTGTTCCCTGGAAACGACGCAAGTCGGCTAAAAGTCACATAAAAATCGTTAATAAAATGGGAGTAAGACCATTGATATTTCAGTAAAATGGTTGTTAACCAAATAGATGTAAAAAAATTTATCTATCCTTTTTATGAAATCCTTAAGAACTGTTCTCATGAATTGAAAACCCTACTTGCTGAATGCATAATTAAATGTCATTATCTCCTTTTGTATGAATAAAAACGGGAAGCAATCAGGGAAGACCTTGCTTCGCAGGAGTTATTTCTCTTATCATTAACAACAGGCGAAATAATGATCATTACGTTAAATATTTTAATCTTGTTATTTATTTTATTAATATCGGAGTAAATTCAAATAAATGAAGCAAAACATTTGTACTTGTTCAATCACTCCCGCAGAGGAAATTTAAAAAATGGAATGCGAAGAATTTGTTGAAGTGTAGTTTGAATGATTAAGGAGATAAACATTTTATTCACAGCAACTTCAAGAAAACACATTTCCACGGGTTTTTTGCCCAGTCAAAAAAGGTTTTAAACAGGAAAAAATTGGCGTAAAGCTGAATTTTTACCCATTGATTGACCACTTCTCAAGGATCATTTTTATAAAAGTCTCTAAGAATCCCCCTGGACCTTAACCTCCCAGCAACACTTAAAGGTACAAAATGTAAACATTTATGGACAATTCATTTTCTGTTACTAAAGATCAGATCGAGTTCAAATATTTTTGTTGTATTAATTATAAGTGGGCTACAAATTAAAATGAACAGTTCTCGAGAAATTTTAGAAAATGTAAGAGAAAAATAAGTTTTTTTCATTGACATTTTTTGTTTTTGTGATATTTTGTAATAAATAACTATTTATTGCGTTACTATTGTAAATATGTAGAAATAGAATTAAAGAAAAGATTTAGTAATTGTGAGGAAGCTCTTAGATTTACCCTCGAGCGGACGCAGATGAGGCCGGGAGAAAAAGGGGTTGCTTTGCGACACAAAGAGAAAGTGGAGTGAGGGGACAGTTTCTACTGGGGCGCTTGTTAGAGTGCCAATGAATGAGTCGTAAACCAGTCGGTCGGAGCTCCGAGGTATGTCATAACCATTTTGCGTGGGTGGAGTGCACGAAAGAAAGAATAAGTTGGTGTGAGAAGCGACTGAACGGACGTCGTAAAAATACAAAAGAATGAGGCAGATGGGATATTGCGTTTTAGAAATTTGGGAGGAAGGTTTGGCTAGTCTCAGTGACAGATAAATATGTGAGGAAAATCGTATGAGAAGGGTAAGGAGTTTGGTTCACAAAAAGAATAAATATCTGCTGGGAGATCCTTGTGCCAGAAGGACTTTCAATTATCGAGCCGTTGAACGACGCGGGTTGGTCTGAAAACCTAAGAAAAGAAATGTGAAGGAAAGGAGGGTGACCGTCGAGCCGCGTGACGCGTGTTTAAACAATAAAAGATGAGTGACACCGGACAGAGTAATGGAGTGGGAAAAGTTTGCGCAGAAGTCGTTTTGGGGTTCGAAATGGAAGGAGGTGTGAGTAAAGTTTGACAAACACGTTAAAATAAAGTGTTGTAGTCAGAGCGCAGGGGGATGGAATTTTCTTTTCAAAAATGAATATTGCCTTATGGAAAGAAGTAGGTTGCGGATTTGGGGAGTGTCAAGGTGACATGTATGGAAAAATACCCGGGCTCGGAGCGGAGTAGTGATAGTGTTAAAAAACGTCGTTATTGGTCCGAATTGAAAATACGTCATTACAAGTCAAACCAATCAGAGGTGAGTCATGTGAGAAAAAATTGTTAAGTTATTAGGTAGACGGAATCACCTACGTCAGAGGAGGAGGAGTTTGCTCTCTCGATTTTTGGGCCTTGGAGAAGGGATATGGTTATTTAAACTAGGAGCAGAGAGACGCAGAGGAACACATCACATCAGTCAGAGGGCAGCTATATGATCCTAGATGAGATTCTAATAATCATTCTGTTAGACCTTCAGTCACATCATTCAAGCATGATTCTATCAGTTCGAGTGTTCAGACGATCAGTCTAAGAGATCATTAGCTCATTCGTTCGGATTCTATCAGCAGATCATTCTATCATTCTAGTAATCAGCATCAGTCTGATCATTGCGTGTGTTATGTTTCTGACTGTTATCCGGCGTGCAACGAACTGTTCATACATGAGTTCGATGTAATCATTCCGAATATCAATTAATTCGGCGCGAATATTTTTGACTTCGCTTGTGATTATTAGTTACGTGAGTGATGAACAATTCGGCTTTGTGTTCCATGGCAACTGAACTATATAAGAGCCATTAGGGCCTTGATTTCTTCGTCAAATTGGACTTGGTAATGGTCGAGACGACATCTTACGTCCCACGCTGAGATCAACCTGGCGGGTGCAGCAGCTGACGTAAGCAGGTGACTCGGACCGTCTGGAATGGACACTAGACGTTGAAGGCAACTACGCGCATCAATGAACGTGGGTAATCCACGGCGTTTTGTTGCTGGAGGTCACGCATTCATATGACAAGGTAATTAATTGCATGAAGTGCCGGGTTCGGTACATCGCTTGCATCGTTAAAATACCTGTGAAACTCCATGAAGTGTACGTGATATGCCAAAGACTTTTGTGTGGCTGAGATAATTCTCATTATTGTTTTGTATTAAAATATAAGGGCTCCAATGCAAATGGACATTGTGACTTTATAAGAGGATCACTAATTTAAAATTCAAAGTGTATTGTGTGTACTTGTGTAGCTGTTAAGATGATGTATTTTTGGAGAAAGTATGGAAGTGTTGTATTTTGAGGGGAGTGTTCGTTTTTGCTATGAAGCGTATTTGGGTGTTAATAAATAATTAAACCAAATTTTATAAATGTTGTGTTTCCTTCAAGAAGTGTTTATGCATATTTCACAACAATAAAATGGGCCGAACCCCGACCTTCCTTTTGTTTATTACTTTATTCAGGGGTATATTAAATATTCCAGCGTAATCTTGTCGAGTGGGCTAGGTAAATTGTATTATTTTTTATTATTCATCGTCTTTAGGACCCCTAGTAAAATTTATGTTACAATTGTCACCGCAACGTGAAGATTTGGCAATCCCTCTCCAAAAATTATGTTACAATATATTTTTTATTTGTCATTATGTATAAAAATCTTCCCATAAAAATTAAAACGTATAGTTTAGTGAATACATTGATATAAAGTTTATTTTATTTATGTGAGATACTAGCATCGGCGCGAGGAATGAAAGCAAAAATGAGTAGCGAGCTTCATACCCGCAACCATTCATCCTCTGCCGTGTCAAACGACCTCTTGTTCTGAACAAAGACCGGGAGAGCAGATAATTTGTCGTTGTTATTTATGAGTTGACAATATTAAAGGTAGATGAGTGATTATTGTTATTATTATTATTAAATGTGGATTATGAGAACATACTAATACAATTCAAAACAATATCATTTAACATTATCAATTATAATCTGTATTTTTAGCCTGTTTTGGTTCGGGGGTTTCCCCTAACACTTTTTATTGAGGGTCATTTTATTATCGACCAACTATGGACCCGCTGTGTCACGGATTGGCAAATCGGCAGCTGTTTAAAGACACTTCACAACATAGCGACAAGTGCTTTACAGTGTCATGGTCCACCCTCCCACCACTTAACTTCCGCCGGAGATAGAAAACGGCCTCTTAGAAACATCCTGAACGTATCATTACTTAACACAATCTTCCTCTGAATAAATATGGAAGTTTAAACAAGATAATCCACAACATTTGTCACACATTGGAGAGCAGACCAAGTTCGCTCTTCACCCGCAGTGACTGCCTCATCCTTTTACACATGAACAAGATACTAGATATAACAGATCTGGAGTAAATGCTTTTGAAGTTGTAACTGATTTTAGTGTTCTTTTTACTTTTTCATTCTCTTTATTTTCTGTATCTATTTTCCATCCTCAGTCTGTCGCGAGGAGTTCTTTTCCTAACCACCTCTGAATTTTTATATACACTCTAAGTAAGTGTTGAAGACTCGCTTCAGTGGTGGGTGGCAGTTTTTCTAGATGAAAGTTAGACCTCAGCGTACTTTCCTTTGTCAAAGTTGAAAATCGGTAATATCGAGCCTCGTTCAAGTTAGAGTATTTTGTTAATCCGTACATACACAGCCCAAATTTCTCTCCGGCAGTCAACAACTCTTCTTTGGACGGAGCAGCAATGAGAAATACATCGGAAAATTTGTTAATCTCTTCGAAATTAAGAATTTCCGTGGCTTTTAATTTTCCTATGCCATAGAAAGAAGAGGCGGTATCACAACCAGTTAGTGCAAGGGTGAAAAGTAGAAGTCTTCGGGAAATTTTTTAGTTTTGAAACAATGTTTCTATGCTGTAGGTGGTAGATGAAGGAGTGGCACCATCTTTCTCTTTACGAAAATATATTCTTTCTCGTTCAGGAGAAAGGGCAATCAGCAATACAATAAAGTGTGTATCTGAACTAACAACTACAACTTTAGTGGAAAGATGAACCTGGTTTACAACTGCCATTACAATGTCCACATCGGTGTCTTCTTCTGCTGTTATCACTTTCAGTCTACAATTTTGAAGTTATGTTACCAAAGTTAGCATCAATTTCTTTTTATTATTTTTGTTGCCTAAGAAGTCCTCTTTTGCTGCAACACAAACGGTGTGTTTCTTAAACGCAATATCGCACGACGTATTTCTTGCAGCCCTTCTGTTCTACTCTTCATTCTTGATGGTAGGCGCTTCAGGATATCGGTCAAAAACAATATTTCCCTATCTGTTCATTATATAAAACAGTAGTTGTCTAGATCTCCATATGTACTGTTTTAGGCCATGGTACATGGTGTAGCAGAAATCATCCGTCTAAAACATAATTACCATCATTCATTTCAAGTATTTCGACCACGCTTTCATCAAAAATTTTCATCAACGATGATTTTCTTCCTTTTCAAAGAGAAACATCAGCAAATAAGAAAGGTGAACGTGCAGACAATTCATATTCCAGATACGATCTTAATTTACTAGGACCCTTCACGGACACACAAAACACGGTTGAATAGCTGTTGAGAATTAACTATTATTTCTTTTGATCTAATTTTTACCGACTTTCCTATGAAGTTTGAGATCTTGAAAATTTTGCCCTTTGATTTTTCTAATTGCTTGAAACCCTATCTCGTAAGCTTGGTAACAGTTTACCGAAACATTGCATACTAAGCCAGATGCCAAGGATACTAATTGTTCAGAGAGTTTTGTGAATGGATTATGTTGTTGTAGCCATATGGTAAACGTGAGTAAGTCACAAAGATCCCTTTGTTTCCTTGACTCCCGTAGTTCAACATCTTGTTCATTATATTGAATTGAAGTTCCAAGGAAATCTTCAATGGCTTCGTGTACTTTGAGGAAGAAGGGAGTTCCGAGGACCCCTTTTGGAAGAGTGCTGTCCGTAATACCTCGTCCATGTGTGAGACCCCCAACGGATTTCATGGGACTCATGAGGTCTTGCTCTATGCACATATCAGTCCATGTTCCAGACCAATGAGTACCACTTCGCCTGACTGTAGAATAGCCATTTTCTCAAATCGAGCAAACCCTTCGTGAGATAGTTTTGTTTCGATTTTAGTCATCTGTTGAACATACAAATGAGCGGACTTTGCGTAGGGTAAGTGACCGGCTGCGTGGAAATAGGGAAGAATTTCGACAGTACAGTTTAAGTTTAAATCCCAATCACCGGATTTTTCTGCGAAAATAAATTTCATCATGAGATCAATGCACTTTAAAAGGTTCACCCACATTTTAGCCGTTCTATTAATAGATTGAATGTTACACAAACTATCATTTAACTTTCGCAAATTCTTAATGGCTTCAGGTTCTTCTAAAACATTCTGTTCATGTAGCTCGTGTCTAACAAGTTTATAAGATAATTTTCCCAAAAGACTCAATTATTGTTTGATGTCGGGAAACTCTTCCTTCATCACATTTACCATAGCACAAGGAGTTAAACTGTACGTACGAACACATCTTGCAGATGCATGTCCCTTCAGCATGTGGCTTACAGTTGTTTAGCCATAAACAGAGGTCCATAGGGTATCCAAACCACTTCCCTCCATTGTCTTCCCGACTGAACCCAAAAAATGACATAAGGAGATGAAATCCACCAAGCCTTAAAATGATCTTTGATATCCCACTATTGCTTTCTGCTGATGCCTCAATTTCAGACGACTTTAAGAACAATGGTTGATCGAATATCACTATACAGGCACGGTTTTGTTTCAGACATTGATCGGATGCATAGCTAAAGGCTGAAAAAATTATAGATGGATTGTTTGGATTTAAATTAATGAATGGGACACCTAATATGTAAGTGGCATCACATTTATCATGAGTTGTCATAATGGTTCTCATAAATCCATTCCCCCCTGGTTGTGTGCTTTAACTTGCAAGATACATAACATTGAAGGGATACATCGTTTTTTATACTTGGCTGGTATAACCATAGCGGTTTTTAAGTCATTTATGTCTTCAACTGAAATATTTGAAAGTCAATTCCGGAGGTTTCTCTTCGCGTAAGAGAGCACACGAATAGTTTTGGGGTTAAATGTTCCCGATGAGACCCTTTTGACATCTATCTCAGTTTCAACGCATGTGCTGGGCGTTATGCATAGTATACCCCCATTTGCACGAAAAGTGTTTAACCCATCCACGGTTCAAACGTTGACATCAGCATTGTCGAACACATATTGAATAAATGCCTTATCGCTAATTTTAGGAGATCCTGTATTCATAAGGGAACTTATGTAAACAGAAACTTCATTGTAAGAAATGCAAACTCCCACTTGCCTCTAATTGACAATAAGAAGATGAAATGTTTAAAACTGGACACAGACCAAGCGAACGAAACTGCCAGCCATCCACTTCTTGTATTGAAGAATTAGCTCACATCTGAATGTAATTCCAATTGACATATTTAGATCTAGCGGACGAAATAGGAAGAATAGCGCATGCTGTTTGTAAAATGTGACGGTATCGTCTGTCGGACTTTTTTTCTTTTTAATGAATTCAATTAAATATGTTCACTTGTTACATTGTTTCCTAATTTTATTTATGAACTATTAGCTTTCAGTTGCAACCATTAAGATGACTAATGATATTACACATTTTGTAACATTGACATGTTCAATGAGATTTTTCTTCTCCAATATAAATGCAAGAAATTTAAAGAAAATTGAATTAAAAAAGCTTTAAAACAAATAAGGAAAATATTTTGTTACATATTTTTATTGTTGAATTATTCACTCTAACTTCTAACAATCGAAATTTCGTAGGCTCATTTGTTGTATTGCATCTCTTTGTAGAATGCGATATCATGAACGGGACAAAAAGAACTCGTAAATGATATTGTTTTGTATTATATTAGTATGTTCTCTTAATCCATATTTAATAATAATAATAATAATAATCACTCATCTTCCTTTAATGTTGTCAATTCATAAATAACAGCAACAAATGATCTGCTCTCCCGGTCTTCGTTCAGCCGGCCGTTTGACACTGCACAGGATGAATGGCTGCGGCCATGAAGCTCGCTACACAATGTTGCTTTCATTCCTCGTGCCGATGCTAGTATCTCACATAAATTTTAAAAAAATATATAAATGTATTCACAGAACTATTATAGATTTTTTATATATCATGACAAAAGATGTCACAAAAACAAAAAATGTCAATGTAAAAAAACTTATTTTTTCTCTATATTTTCTAAAATTTCCCGAAGACTAATTTAAATGGACTTAGCGAATAACAGTTGATAGCAAATGAACTGTTTGCCTCCCTTGAACAGTCTTTTCTTCTTCTTTCCTCCGAATACAAAATTTCTTACCTTTCTCACGAGCCAATGCTACGCTATAATATTTACATGTAAATTAATTTACCTCATTTTGTTCATGTGGTTTTAGATTTTGATACACTTATGTTGTGAGAGAGTTCCTTTTATTATCTTTCCCTGATATTTTTGAAACATATGTAGAAATCTGTTGTAATTTTGCGTAGAAGAGGGAATCGATTTGAAGATTTTATTTTCTTCCTTCAGTTGGCTCCACAGTCCCAAATGGACCATAAAAACCTCCTCCATTTTTCCCTGTCTTTTGACGCCAACTTCCAGTTCATAATCCTTGCTTTCTTCAAATTTTCCTCCACACAATCCCACCATCTACTTCTTAGTCTTCCTCTTGTCCTCACTCCATTCAGTTGGCCATATACCACCTTCTTTACAATTCTGCTCTCATCCATCCTATTAACATGACCCAGCCATTTCAATCTACTTACTCTTATGTACGTGACAACGTCAGTATCTTGATGCAACTGCGCTATTTCGTTATTATCCCGTACTTTCCACTGACCATTCTCCTTAACCCCTCCATAGATTATCCTGAGAATTTTTCTTTCAAAGATTTTCAATCTTTCACATACCCCCTTTGTTAATGTCCATATCTCAGCACCGTACACAATCACCGGTCTAATTAGTGTTATCCTAATTTTGTTTTGGCGCGGCACGATATGGTTTTTCATTAATGGAAGTAGAGCAAAATATGCTTTATTCGCATTTGTTATTCTTCTATCTATCTCCATATTTATTACATTTCTCGCTGTAAGCAAAGTTCCCGCATAAATAAATTCTTGTACAACATCAAATTTATGTTTACCAATGATAATTTTGGTATCTTTGCTATTTTTCCTTCTGGAGACTGTCTAAAATTTTGTTTTTGCTTCATTTACCTTCAGACCAAGTCTAGAGGTATATTCTGCCAATTGGATGAATTTTTCCTTTACATCCTCTACTCTCCTCCCTGATATCACTATATCATCCGAAAACGCTAGTATTTGGTGTGTTCTATACAGAATATTCCCACGGTAGTCTATTCCAGCTTTACGAAACGCTATTTCCAATGCTACGTTAAATAACATCGGGGCTACACACTCTCCTTGTCTAAATCCTGTTTCAAGGTTTATTTCTTCCGATAGGTTTACACCTGTTTTAACTTTAGCTTTGTTCTCTTCTTTCTTTAGCCTGCACATCTCTACCAACTTTTTAAGTATTCCCATCTCATGTATCTGATCCCACATTTCCTCTCTCCAAATACAGTCGTAGGCGGACATAAAATCGAGAAACAGATGGTGTGTAGTAATATTTCTTTCCCAACATTTATCCAATGTGTCTCATAATACATATCTGGACTATTGTTGGTCTATCCGACCGAAATCCACACTGATACTCTCCAATCAACTCATCTGCGTATTGTTTGAGTCTATAACACACTATTTTAGACAACACTTTGTAGCCTGTGCAGAGAAGTGATGGCTCTATAATTGTCACACAACGTTCCATCCCCTTTTTGTGTATTGGATAAATAATTCCATATTTCCATTCCCTGGGTATTACTTCCATTTCCCAAGCTTTCGTAATCAGTTGGTGCATAATTTTCATCATCGCATCCCCACCACATTTATATAATTCACTCTGAATTCCATCGCATCCTAGCGCTTTACCACTATTCAAGGTTGTTACTGTTTTTTAAAATTCCTTGTGCCGATGGTGGAGCTACGTCTGGTTCCGCTGTTTGGTATTCCCCGTGTTTCTCATATCCCCTCTTACTTCCATCCTCTTTGTACTGAAAATGATTCGCGTAGTACTCTGCTCATCTTCTCAAAATATTGTTTCCCTCCGTTAGAATTGTTCCATTATGCGCTCTAATGATTACTGCTCTAGATTTGAATCCATTCTCGATGTTTTTAACTTCCCTGTACCGTTCTCTAGCTTCTCCGCAATTGTACTTTTCCTTAATATTTTCCATCTTACTATCCCACATTTGTCTCTTTTTCTTCCTATACAGCTTGTTACACTCCTTTCTTTTTCCTTTATATGTTTGTTCGTTTTGTCTTGTCGGTCTTCTCCTGTGCTTTTCACACGCCATATTCCTTTCATGGAGAGCCTTTCCACATTCTTCATCAAACCACTCATTTCTTTTTGGTCTTCCCTCCTTCCCTAGCACCTTCCCCGATATCTCTACTATGCTTCCCCTTACATTACTCCACATCTTTTCTACATTTGAATCATTCTCATCATTGATTTTCAGGAGTGCGTCTTCTAGCTCTTTACAATATTTCTCCTTGTATTCCTTATTTTCTAATTTTTTAACATCTCATTTCCCCATTTCACTTTTCTTTATTTTTGGTCTCGTACTAATTTTCAAATTAACTTCGGCCCTTACTAGAAAATGGTCCGTTTCTATCTTTGCTCCCCTCATACTTCTTACATTATTTATGTTCTTACAGTGTCTCCTGTCTACCACTATGTGACCTATCTGACTCAAATATCAGGTGATCTCCAAGTCCCCTTGTGACATCTTTCCCCCCAGGGGGCTTACATCTAGTAAGCACGTGTTTGGCGAACACGGGGCCCCGAGCTGCGTCTGGCATTGCTTCCACTTACTCGTGTCATGCTCCTTCCTTTCTCTTTCCTGATCTCCCTTGGTCACCTCTTCTTCTTTTCGATCCCGACGCCATTAGGGCTAGGGTATCTTTCATTTTCCTCTTTTTAAAAAATGTTTTTAGTACAGTCGTGAGAAATGTTAGGATTTGAGTTTTGAGTTGTAATTCAGGAGGGTTTTTAGTGGGTATGGCTGAGTCATTCGGCGAGTCCTACACGCGGGGAGAGTCATGTTGGCTCTCCCTAGTGCGTAACTGCATTTTCCCTACCTCTACAAGTTAAAAGGACTCTAATGACCTCGATGTTGACGAGCCCTAAAACCCCACAAAAAAATGTGACATCTTTTGTATGGATACCATGTATCTGAGACCGCCAGGTTTTTACCATTGGCTAGATCCACTAACCTTCTTCCGTTATTGTTAGTGTTTTCGTGTATGGTATATGGTCCACATGCTAGTAGCACAAACCTTTCCTTGCCCACTTGGGCATTGAAATCCTCCAATATGACTCTCATGTCATATGATGGTATAGTGTCGATGACTCTCTCTAATTCAGCGTAGAAAATCTCCTTTACATCCTCTTTCTCCTCTGTAGGAGCATGTACAAATACAAATGTAACATTATATAATTTCATCCTAAGTCTAATGAGACAAATTCTTTCATTTATTAACCTATAATCTATCAAACTGTGTTGTAACCCTACCATTTAAATAGAACCCTGTGCCAAATTCATGTTTTCCTTCTTCTTTCCCACTATATACAATTGTGTGTTTGCCTTTAGATTCCACCTCCCTCCCGATCCATCTAATCTCTTGCAGTGCACATATATCCATTTTAAACTCTGTCATTTGCTTTTCTAGTTCCTTTACCGCCCCCTTTCTGTATAATGTTTTAACGTTCCAGGTTCCAATGTTCAATACCTCATTCAATTGCCTATTTCCGTCATACTTGGGATTCCACTTCCCAGGCTTCTGAGTTTTCTTAACCTTATCCTTTTTTACAGAGATAGGGTGTCAACCTAAACCTAACCCCCTGAGATCCCAGGACCAATGATTTTTGGTCGAGGTTTACTCCCCTAGGGGGGCTGGTTCCACTACACCTACAGAGGCCCTCCTCCCCCCTTGGTTTTCTGTCAGGGTTTCCTTCCCTTAGCCTATGGCTCCCGTTTTAAGGCGCCGGAGATTCGCCTTTCGCCGGTTTTCGTTAGCCACAACGCAAGTTAGCCTATGTAACCGACTCGCATCCGCTGCCATCTCCGGTGAGATGGCGCAGAGTCGAGAAGGCACCCATGGCCACCAGCATCTCAGAATCTTGAGCTAAGGTTCAGAGAGCCACACGCTGCGTTGCCCAGGGGTCCCCACTAGGAGGTGAGAAAAAAAGACATGACTAACAGAGCCCTATTTAACGGGACAGCATGCAGACACTTAACGATATACTCTTATAGACATTGTGTATCCCACCTGCGCCATATCAGCCCATTGACCCTCGTTTTATTTTCTTAAGTGGTGAAAATCATAATATAAAACTAACAGACTTTCCCTTACGTTTTGTTTTTACTTATTTTTTCATAATTTTTTCAGAAAGTTCATATAGTTTTTGAGTATGCTTAACATTTGAACTATTGAATTTTGGTTTAACTATCAAATGGATAAAGATGATTTATTACGTCATTTTCTTTTTACACTGGAAGGACTTAATTCGTTTTATAAGAGAAAATAATTTGAAAGATAAGAATTCGAGGACTGCTTTTGAATTTAGATTTTCGTAATTTCTGTACACCCTATGCCGTTGAGACTGATCAATTGACTTGCTCATTCATCAACGCAGAGAATAAGTAATAGAACCACGAACTACTTGACGGTTTGTTGCCAAGGGCGTATGCAGGTTGGGGCAAGGTGGAACAGTTGCCCCACCTTAAGAGTTAGGGCAGATACCCAATTTTCCGTATTTAACATTTAGTGAAAGAAGTAGTTGAAAAATTTGCAACTAATCCTCACATACCATTGTTGTAAAATTGATTTTCTTGAAATAAATGGTATTTTTAATGCTAGTGTGTATTATTGTGTGGCATTCAATTCTCTTTGATATAGGTTGAATACAGAAATCTTCCCCACTTTACGTTCTGAGCTGAATACGCCCTTGATTGTTGCTTTTGTATAGAAGGACACAATAGCTTTTGTATAGAAGGACACAAGGATATATAGCTTTTATATAGGTAGAAAACAACAACAAATTTTTCCAAAAGGCGTGCATTGTTGTGCAATTTGTATTTTCAACTGGTGGTGGACGTATGTCTTCTTATTTCTTTCTTCTTGGCACCATTTTATGTTGCAGAAAATGGTATTTGGAATATCCAAAGCCAAAAATAAATTAATAGTTAGAACAATTAATGTCAGTTCATATATTTCTTCCGTGTACCCTTCACGTGGAGTAGATGTGATAACTTTCGGTCAGGTGAAAATGGCGAAAATGGTTTAGGTCTGGGTGGAAGTTGTGAAAAGCAAACGGGTGGTATAGTGGTTAACACCCCTGCGATCAAAGCAGGAATCTCGGGTTCGATTCCCGGCTCGTTGCCATTTTCATCTGACCGAAAGTTATCACAATTATTGTCAGGTTTACAATTTTTTTGAATCAAAGAATAATGAGGGTTTCTTACTAAAGAAACACTAGAATATTTTAAAATATATTGTGACTTTATTATTATTATTAATAACAATTTAATTGCTAAGGGGAGGGAACTGAATACTCATTTTCTATGGGAGCCACTCACAAGGACAACACAACAATCTGGTGTTCGAGCAAGGACCAAAACATTTATTAACACTGTAAAACACAATTTACACTCTCCCACACGACACAACTAAACATTATTACTCTTAACACAAACAGGAATTCCCCCAAAAGACACAACACAAATTGAAACCATTCACTTTAACGTCTAAGTGACGTCATCCCTCAAAAGACACAAATACACCTTGTGGTCATTTAACCATTCACTTCAACGTCTAAGTGACGTCATCCCCCAAAAGACACAAACATGAAAATACACTGAATTTAGAATATTATCTTATTTAGTTAACAATCAACATCTTTCGTTATCTACAGCGATATCGACGCACTGAATTTAAATACTATCTTAAATTAATTAACAACAAACATTTCCCTTTATCTAATACAATCTCAACACACTGAATTTAACTATAATCTTAATTTAATTAACAGGAACTCTCTTTATCTCTTTACAATCACAAAGCACTGAATTTATTTATGGCTTGAATCAATTTAAGCTAAAGTCTGCCTGGGCACTCAGGTAGTCTAGAGTTCGTGCCTTTTTGTCTGAATTCATGCCATTTCCTCTAGGACGCTTAAGCGCATAAGACGGTGTTGGTCGAAACAATGACCAACAGACGTACTATACCTCAACAAGATGACCACGCTCGCGTGGGCCGCTCGTGCGCAGGACCGGTGCGACGCCAGCAATAGGAGTGACCTCTGCAGTCTGTGAGACGCCAGTTTCTCCCCCAGAGACTCCGCTGAGCAATTTTAACAGCGTCAACATCTGTGCGAAACTCTTCTAGCTCGAAGCTTCGCGAACGAGAAATCTGTATGAGCGATCTACCACATGAGCTCCTTCCGAAAACTTAGCGGTGAAATACGTCTCAGCGGCTGCACGAATCTTTGAAGTGAAATGTGAGCTAACACATCTAGTCACTGCCAACAATCGGTATGAGCTTGAGTTGTGAGCTCATCTAAGCGCGCCAAATTAATCGGTGTGAGCTAACACATCTAGTGCTGCCGACAAATAGCAAGTGAGACTGAACTCGCTGCCGAAAAATCTGTATGAGATGTGTGTTGTGGACTAACCCATCTAGCGCAGCTGAAAATTATCTGTCTGAGCTAACACATCTAAGAACGACGAATGCGACCCGAATGAGACACGAATGAGCTACGAATGAGGACGAAAAATGTGAGCGAACTAAACACATCTGATCTCCTCCGAAAAACTGAGTTGTGAGCTAACACATCTAGCGCATCTGATCTCCTCCGAAAACTGAGTTGTGAGCTAACACATCTGATCTCCTCCGAAAACTGAGTTGTGAGCTAACACATCTAGCGCATCTGATCTCCTCCGAAAACTGAGTTGTGAGAGCGAAAAATCTCTACGTCTCTCTTAAATAAGCTCCATCCCTTCTTTTTTCCCAAAATTTCCAAAATTTTGAATGTCATGTGACCGAAAGTTCCCAATACGAAATAATTTCCCCCTCCTACGCCTGGGTTCTCATTGGAACGTTTAAAGGGCTTTCTAGAAAATTCCGAAAAAAAACGTTTAAACTTCCAACGTTCTTTCGAACAAGTTCGGGCATGTTCTCGCCCAGCGACCATATGGTGTTCCTTAGGTTGGGTGGGACCTCCTCCCCCGCCTCTTACTCGCTTCGATTTCTAAAGGACCATAAATTTCAATTGATGTCAAAGAAAGCCGCCTATGCCGCCTGGTCCATCGACCGTCAGCGACCACGGTTGTCGTTCCCAACCGTCCTCCGTTTAAATTTTCCAACTCTTCTACCGTCAAAATTCCGCAACAGAATGATTAAATTTGTTAATTAATTAGCGAATTATTCAAATCTCACAATATTTTTATTGAATAACTAGCGATATACTACCTATATTTATAATTTTTTTTTTCATAGATTAATTTTTACTACGGCGAAGGAAATATAAATATGGTGTTGCACGTCTGACGAAATAACTCAGCGGTTCAATACTTTCATCTGCAGCTTCATCTACGTTTTGAAAGTATATTCTAAATCGAAGACAAAGTTTCCGTAATTCCGTAACTTACCGTAATTATCGTCTTCATTTGAGAAGATTCCCCCCTGGAGCGGATATTCCTGTCATTCCCATTGGAGGGACATTATTTTACTGGCAAATCAAGCAGAAATGATAGGAAACGAGTATATTTGTGAATACGTTTTGGGCATATTTTATAGACTCACAAGGAAAGGATTTTTCGATGTTTGCATTTAAAGGGATGACTTACGGTGAAATGGGATTTTTTGAATTTTCGTAATTTTCGCTTATATCTCAGAAACTCATTCTGGTATAATCATGTTTCTTTGTACGTAAATATTTTTAATTAAATAATTAGAATCAAGTTTTTTTTCGATATTTAATTTTTAATGAGTGCGACAGGTAGAAACATTTTCACAATTTTGTCGCTCGTGCAGATGACATGGTATATTATTTTTGCTTTATCTCACGAACAAGCTGCGATCTCATTTGTATGTAAATATCGTTCAATCAAAATCGAAAAATCAATTTCTGGAATTTTTGACGTTTTACATTTTAGTGTGTGAATGGTAACTTTTGTTTGTTACCATGACTGACTCATTCATCAATGTATTGAGTAAACTATTAAAGATATGAAGTTGACATTATGACGGAATATTGTTTTTGTATTTTATACACTAACTAAAATATGCTTTTTTAAAATTCCGATTTCAAATGGGTGAATTAGGGAGCAATGTGATTTTTTCGAATGTTTGCCATATTGTATGAATAAGTCAAGATATCGCTGTTTTTTATGTAAACGTGATATTTTTGTCAATAATTTAACTATAAAGAAGAGTAAACCACTTCACAACGAAAACCCCCGTGCAAGACCAAGTAAATTGAAATTACAAATCGCGAGTTAGCTACTGTTTTGATTATCCTTCATGATTTGACTGTAGAAGAGTTGGCAAAAACTAAAAAACAAAACTCTTATCCATACTGGCAATTTTACTCAGTATGGGCTAAAAATTTAAGAAATCGCGGGTAGTTTAGAACTTCTACTTTGATCAGGGGTGGATACAGACTAATAGTTTAGTCATAACAAAATAATATAGTCTTCGGCATAATACGTTCCAAAATACATCCCAACCTTAGAAAAAAATTTAAAATTCTAAAACAAATTGTAAGTTTAGGTCATCTAAGTGTTAATTAATATGCGGTTCGGTACAGTAACACCGTACTTTCGAGATTATTTTAAAATTTTTATTCGACAGGGGAATGTGATAGATGCAAAACATTTATTTTGATTAAAGATGCAAAAACTTTATTCACATTTTTAAGGTACAGAAACATTTAATATTTCAAAGACAAGAACAAAATTACTGGTGAAAGATGGCGCTGAAGCAGCGGTTTTTGAAAAATTAAGTGCAAGTGCTGTATACGACTGGGACTGTTCCTCTCTATTGAATCCAAAATTTGAATGCATCGTTAATTCCTGAGACTTTGGCTTTTGCAATTTTAATTGAAGCGTGCTACTTAAATTTCCTAGAGAAGAGTATACGACTAAAAATCCAATTTCTTGATTACAATATTCCAAAGCACTAACTCTAAGCGCCTGAAAAACGGTCTATGAATATTGAAATATGGGTTTTAAATTAATACATCGTGTTAATAAAACAAGCTTTAATTTATATTTGATTTGATGACGTATTTGTCTCTGGACGAAACATTAAATTTGAAATGGCCCACAGGCTGCATCTTAATGTTTCCGTTCAAACAGCAGTTAAATCATATTAATTTTAAATAGTAATATATAAGCTCAGAGACATTATTCAGGAAGAGAGCAGATTAGGTACTCTTTAATTATGCAGCTTCATATATTTATCACGAATTTTGATCGGATTTTTCGTGTGAGTTCATGCTACTGCTACAAGAACAACTAATAATTGAATTAAGAACATATATTTAACTTATATGATAAACCGTTCAGCAATAGAGCAGCATGGAAACATAAACATATTATGAAAAACCACTTCTATTGGAAAATCGGCCTCATTAATTATATATGAGAGTCCTACCTGCGAGAAACCACGCCAGAGGATACTAGAACTGTTTTAATGTATTTGGATAAATGAGAAATATTCTTGATATCGCGTAAGAGTTATGCAAACATATCCGCATGAAGAAAGTGTTGACCTCTGAGAGGAAGGTTGAGAAGGCTTGATAGCTATATTTCTATTGTGAGATTTACAAAGACCCTGGTAGAGCGGAGAATTCGTGGCTGGAACCTGGTTTCATCAAAAGTTTCAGGGGATAATAGTATACTCGAAGTCGGAGGTTTGCGTAACCGTTATGTATGTCTATAAATTAATTTTGATCATAAAATTATGCTCTATGTATTTTCGATTTGGTACAGTTAATTAATTTTCGTTTAAGAAAATAATTTTTGAATTGATACTTTAACCCCCCCCCCCCCCCCTCGTGGGTGCGCCCCTGCGCTAAAACACAACCACCTTTCATAACTCGTGGACCTCCGAAGACTCATTCCCATGAGCATGTCATTCACATCAACATCCACTCTCACAATCATAACGACACCACCATCGCCGCCACTACAACTTTGTCGAACTGTTGTGTGTTGCTAAATCGTTTCTACAAATATACTGCAGTACTAATTACTGATTAAGGGCGACCCGTGGCGTAGTGCCTCGCCTTCTACCTCTGGGGACGCCGGTTCAAATCCGGTCCGATCCATGTAGAAACCGAGGTGGTGGACGGAGTGGTGTTCGCGGTAGGTTTTCTCGGGGTTCTCCCGTTTCCCCTGCCTATCATTCCACCACAACATTCACTCGTAATCTTTCACCATGTCATTCATAATTACCGCTTCAGGGGAGGTGTGGCAGGAAGGGCTCCCGGCACCCCAGCCAAAACCAATTGAAGCATCATATATCCATACCCATTCACCGACCCCACATGAAGTGGGAAAAGGCTGGGTTAAACAAACAAACACTAATTACTGATTAAAAATCGTTAACCTTCTTGAAAATTATAAACGCTTTTGCGCGACTAGAAACTCATTCTCTATGGGTTTCTAGGGAGGTCATGACCCCCTTGACCCTCCCCTTGTATCAGCGCCTGACTTTGATTAGTACCCAAACAAGTACGAAAAATTCACGGTATATACATGGTTGAAAACATGGATAGGCATTCTTTAAAAACACTTATTTTATCGTTTTGTGAAGAGTCAAAAGAAGTAGGAAAGCTAAGAATTCTTTCGGAATACAATGGGTGCGAGATTATTGGTGGGAGACTTGGGGGAAAGGGAATTGGCGCGCTGGTGTTCTCTGCATGCCTGAGCCGAATTTTATTTGTTGTTCGAGCCTAGGAGTGTTAAAAAGGATAATTTTTGCGTTACGTAATTTAAACATCGTCCATAAGGACATTCAAATCCATTATGAAAAAAAAGAATCCCTTCCAATCAACTTCATGCGGCATCTTATCATCGACAACCGAGATCGCGTTCAATATGAAAGAGCGATTGTATCGAAAATCGATGACGGGCCAAGGAGAGAATCTGTGAGGTGTCGTGGAGTTGACAGAAGACCGCAAGCGCGCGCTAAATGTGGAAGGGTGACTAGCGGTGTCATCTAATTTAAAATTTGCCAAATTTTAAGGTATTACATCCTCTCGGTAAACCCTGAGATAATTTTCTTGTATTTCATATTGTTAAACTTATTTTGGTGTATGTTGCATTTCCTATTTACCAAGCTAACGTATTTTTAAAACCGAGTTACCTACTTTTCCCAAAATTCGGCTGAAATGTCTTGTTTTTTCGTGAACTGTATTTGTCAGTAAATGTCAATTTTCATTCGAGACGTTAATTTTGAGGATTATTCACACTTCTACTTGAAGTATACTTACGAAGACGTGTTGCACTTAGAACCGAGACTTTTCATCGAATTGTTTCATACGTAAAGAATATAATTGATAGCTTTGTTTCTAGTGCTGGTGATTATCTTGAGTCTATGAAGGACGTGTTTTTTATCGCGTGGCATGGGAACGAAGTTTAGCTCGTGAGTAGGAATCGTTACTTAGTTTACCTTCCAGCTACTGAGTGTCATCATGTCTTGGCTGGGAGCTTTAAAACCAGGCAATGTGCTGCGGAATCTCTTGAGCTATGAACCTGATGCCAATAAAGTGTTGGATGTTAAGTCTAAATCTTTTAGTGAAAGAATAATCCACTGTCGGGAAGATTCGATAGTCTTGTATGGCTCAACTCAAGAAAAATATGAAATTGTGTTACACAGACCATGTTCAGAAACACTTTATCAGGCTTTCAGGTGGGTTCATTATTTTCCTTTTTCTTGTGAACTGTAAATTTTAATTGTATTGTCAGTATTTTTTGTGTTTATCTTTACAATTTTGTTTTAGTTTATATCGCACAACAAATCTGCAGGAAGCTGAATTTAAGTTCCTGCAAGTGAAAGATAAAATACCAATACTTGTGGAAGTATCCAAAGAAGTATGTATTTGAGTGTTTATAGAATAGAATGTTGCTTAATTTTTCTTGATTTATTGAAGTTTGAAAATGTCAATTTTTAAGTGCATTATCTGTGCAGTGAATTCAAATGTTCCAGTGTATTGTACTAGAGTATTGGGATTTTTCCAAGAATGATTAGGAATTTTAAAGAATAAAACAAAAATTGTTCTTCAAAAATAATGGCTGTCCAAAATAAATAAAGACCACATTGCATAAAGGATGAGTCACTGAAGCAATTTTTTTTCTTATAGTAAATCTTAGGCCCAGACTATTAAGACTCTTGTCCTTTTAACACAGTAATTGAACAAGAATTTTCCTTTTAGTGTTGCTCAATATTATTACTGTTCCTTGTTATTAAAATGCCATCTCAAAAGAAGATTTTAAATTCCGGAAAATTGTATCATTGTTCTCTCATTTACTGGTGGATTTTTACATTCGAATGTATATGGTATACAATAATATACAGACTTAAGGTAAAAAATTGGCTACGGTATGCTGTGATAGAATCCTTTTTTGGGGTCCATGACAGTGAGAATGTGTGTTTATTTTAGAATTCTGTCTGCACATGATTCTGACTGAACGGATGGTTCAATATCATTCTCATAATGTGTTTAGAGTAGCCTCTGCTTGTGGCTGTAGGTTTAGCTTTTGCTGAACCTTCAGTTTTGTAAATATGTGTAGTTTTATCTGTTTGTTGTGCATGGGGTAGTTTATAATACTTTTCTCAGCTGGACAGGAAACCCTTTTAAATGTTAAAGGTCTAGAAGTTTTTCTTTCAAAACCAGGTTTGGAGCTGGGAGAAAAAATATGTATTAAAACCATCTCTTAAAATCAATGGTTTATTTATTTCTAATTATTTTTCTTCAAATAATTGTTAGGGTCTAAGCTGATCACTCAAAAACAAAAAAAAGCTTTTTAAAAACAAGCTTTTATTTAAGTGATGTACTAAAACAAACAAGATAAATTAAGGTTTTTATTAAAGTAATGCAATGTCAAATGCTAATTTCAAAAAGCTTGTTTCGTGAAATGTTCATAAAAGTGGATACCAATTAATTTCATTTGACACAATTAAATAATTTAAATAAAAACGTGTTTTTAAAAAGGTTTTTTATTTATTAGTTTATTTTATACTTTTAGTATTAGAATTTGTTTATTTATTTGTCATAATTAATCTTGCTTGTTCATTTGTAATACTCAAAATACCTTTTAAACATAAACTTGTATTAATATAAATAAATAGCATGAACGATATAGCATCTTTGAGATAAACCTTCCTACAGCATAAATATCTCTTGAGAAATGATCATAACGATAAGATAAGAAGTCAAAACGAAAAGTGTAGGTCATTGTACTTACTTGTTAGAGAGAAGCAGATTGTATTTCAGGGGAAACTTCCCAGAAATAATTCACTGTGAGTTATCTTGGAATAAAATTGTTACAAAGAAAAAACTTTTTAAATGTTTTTTTATTGGAAATAACTTCATAATATTGCTTTGTCAGAGGGTATGAATATGTGTGCCAAATTTCAGTTCAATTGGTTGAGGGGTTTAAAATGCAGTTGCAAGATTTGACCCAAACACCCAAACTAATAAATGAAGTTAAATAAAATCTTGTAATAAATTAACTCTTAAATTTGTGTAATGGTAAATAATGTTGATAAAATGTAATTTGTGAATATTATCTTTGCTAAGTGGGTGTGGCAAGGAAAAATCTTTCCTGCTGGTAATGGAAAACTGAAGTACAGATCATGCATGGTCCAGACCTGATAGAAGTATGATTGCAGTGGTTGTTAAAGGATAATCAGTACTTTGTTGATCTGTGTTCAGATTTAAATTGAACTTTGTGTGCTGGTCTTGTAGCAGGTCCAAGAAATTGGCTATTAAAGTGTTGACTCAAAAAATTAACAGAAAAATGTTTAGTACATACCCACTTCCAGAAATGATGAATTTGTTCACGTTGTACCTGATAAATAGAATCTTGTTGCCTTTCTTAAGATGTTTTTATTTATGTAGTCATGTATCTATCACAATCTTTGTAAAAATGTTCTAGGATTTAAACTAATTTTGATAGATTTTAGACATTATGATGCTGACTACAAAGAGGCAAAATTTAATAACTTGATAGTATTAACTTCGTCACTATGAAAGTCCTTCTGGAATGACTTTCATCTTTATTGTTGTGGTTGAGTTTATCTTCATCCATCTTGTAAAATGTTTTTTGTTTTGTTTTTTCAGTTTGGTCAGCTAAACCACTTTTTTAATGAGTTTCCTGCACCTTCTAATGGTCTTCAACTATCCATTACCCACATAACATCAACACCAAAAAATGTGACTGTTATCATTATTGAAGTGTGTTCAATTTGTTTATGAAGTGTTGTTTTAAATTTTAGTAATGAACGAAAATGGATTTTTATACTCAAATTTCTTAAGTTATAAAACTTAGACATCTTAGTTGACTGTATAACTCTGGACTCTGTGTATTTCCCTAAATTAATCTTTCATTAAAATGGTCACTTTTTTTGTATTTTTACCTATTCTATTCTGATTTTAATCTCTTGTAGGTGTGCAACATCAATGGCTTACAGAAAGTTTGTGATTTATTGCAAGAACATCCAGCCTGGACAGTTGCTCACATTGCTGCTCACTTTGGCCTTATGGATTGTTTGTTACATCCTCTGATAGTCAAGTGAGTGTTCAACAGTTGTGATAAAAACTTTTTCTGGTTGTCCAGTTTCAATATTATGTTTTTCTTGCAGAGAAATTAATACACCAGAGGCTATTACGGGCCTATCTCCTATTCAAATTGCTATTCAGACGGGTAACATTCGAGTTGTCCAGGCACTTGTTGGTGCTAAAGCAAATTTGGAACATGTTGATGGAGATTCTAATTCTGTATTTCATTATGCTGCTAGAACTACTAAAGAAGTTATTACAGTAAGTTTATCAAGAATAAGGTGATAAGTTCTTATTCAAGTCTTGCATTTTGAATTTTGTAATTCAGAGAAATATTGTAATTCAAAATGTGTACATTGTGTTCTCGCAAAAGTTTTTGAAATTTCGTAAAACCTGTTAATACTACCATTACTTTCAGTACTCTGCATTCAGATCTTGCTTGTAGTTTCTGAAGTTACTTACAGTAACCTGCCCAAATACCGTGACCTCAAGAGCTGTTGGTGTCAATTTTTAAGTATTACCTAATATTAGAAAGCTGTAAGAAAGTGTAATTGTACAGGTGAATTCCTCTTGAGTTTCTGAACAAATTGGTGTATTTTGGTCAAAATATGTCTGCAATTAGAGTAAATAATGAAGATAATTCAAACACACACCAAACTGCAGCATTTGCCTACTTCCATGATTCACAGACTTCATTCCGTGATTCTCCCATTTAAGTCCGTGACGCAACCAATTCAGCACAAATAGATTATTCAATAGTTGTGTATCACATGGAATGAAATTGTAGATTGCAAATATTAACAAAAATCATATTTATATCGTGTTATATTCAATTTAAATTTATCTTTTACTATTTGAATACGTTTCAATCATGTTTAATGTGTACTTACAAAAGTCAATTTCCTGATTGATTGATGATCAATGCCCATCAAACATTATTTGAGATAGAAATTTGAAATATTTATAGGATGTTGCTTATTCATCGTAGAAGTTGTCATAGACAGTTATGTTAATTTCAACATTAACAAGTTATTAAACTAATAAATTATACGAAAGTAAAACGATATCACTAATAATAACTTATTTCACTTATCTGTACACTTGTTGAAATGCACAACGAATGTGAAGAATACTACTTGATTGCTACACTGCAACTTTGAAACAGGTTGAAGTAACAGACTACTTGCCATCAGTGGGAGATAATTTGCAGAAAATAATCTTAAAACATTGAATTTATTAATTTGCGGGTAATTGGATGTCGTGGACCGTTTGGTTTCTTATTTTTGGAGTTTAAAGCTGGGCATCACAGAGTTTGGTAGGGTCACAGAATTTGGTCAGTTTACCTTATTAGTATTCATTTAGGGTATTGACATTTTGGTATTTTAGCTTGAAAATAATTTGATTCTTGTTATATTATTGTAGATAAGATTTGTTTTCTAGGTTTGACTCCTCAATATTTTTATGCCTTCGGTAAGCATTTAAAAATTGTGCTTGTTGTATATTTTTTATTTTTCGTTTTTCTGAAAAAGTAAAACATTTGTTACTTATTTTACACTCCAAAATGTCAAGTTACCATTTAAAGTGCAACTTTTGTTGAATATGGAAATTTGTCTCCAGAATTTGCAAGTTTTCAATTTTAATTTTTTTTAGTGTTCAAGTGCTTCTATATGTGTTAGAGAAATAGACATACCTCTCCGGTTTCTATATTATCAAAGAAATAGAAAAGAGACCATAGGTTTGATGCTTTGAAGTATCTAACTGTAACTAGCTATTTCAACATATTAACAACATTATTTAGTCATTCATTAGCTATGATTCACTGATTTATGAATGGTGGATTGATATTAATTGCTTGATGTTAGCAGTAATTTTTGTTTAAAGAAAATTAATTTCAGTGTAATTTATACCTCCGTTAATCAAACATGTGCAGTCACAGGGCGTCCTTGTATATGTTTTTTTTTCAATGTTCAGAGATAAAACATTACAAAAATACTAAGAGTTTGTATGCAATGTCCATTGTTACAACTATAATTCACACAGAACCAAACTAAGTTGCCTCAAGTTTTATTATTACAAAGAAAATTATACTCGCGATAGAGGGAAGATCTCTGATAGAATTACAAAATGCAGAATTAGGATTTGTTTTAAATTTTCCTCAATACTAGAAAAACAATTCGATGCTAAAAGGATTTTTTTTACATTTGAAACATTTTAAAATTAGTAAATCCCTTAATGAAGGAAAACTTTTAATTTGATGTTTGTTCTAAATAAACATGTTTTGTTTTTTGAAAATAGTCCAAATATTGGAATGCAAATAAAATTGAATCCTCAACTTTTGAAGACTATTCCAATGAGTCCTCAACCAGCTTTTTACAATGCTGGCAACATTAATACATTGCGTTTTCAGTTAGTTTTGGATTCAACTCTTCCTTACGTAACCTATTGTAAAATTTGTTGTTCATTTAAGAAATAGTTACTATTATTTGGATTAATATTATTTGTTATTTTTTATAATTTACATTGTAACCAAGGCAACGGAGTGAATCACAATCAATTCATTTAGCTAACTTTTTATAACTTTGCACAGAGATCTGATATTTTTCCAATTCCAAAACCTTTGCCTTCCTCCAATGACATCCCTGATATCAACCATGCCCACACACCAATACAACACTTTGGGTTGACTATGTGTGCATTTTGTACTGGAACAATGAAATAACAGTATAATTTAAAAAATGAAACAAGTTATGTGTAAAACTATAAATAATATTATAATACTATTAAAAATTGGAACTGCAAATATGTGGGTGATCTGGTATTATCAAGATTTTGGAAATTTTAGTGGCTTGTTAAGTGCTTGAAGAACTACTTTGAAAAATTCTCAGTGGAGATGATGACTCCCACGGTCCCCTTTAAACATGTCCTCGGTGACCATACTTTCCCTCATAAACTTGAAAAAATAAAATGTGAGTCAACTATTGGTTGATTTTGTTATCTGTAGACTGTGTGTATGTGGTTTGTTAATAGCTTGAGCAATTCTTTAATGTATTGTAATGATTCTTTAGTGAAAGAAAAAATTGTGAATTTGAGAAAATTAATTATGAAGTTACCACTTCGAGAGTTAATCACTTGCACATTATATAGCTATTTTTAGGTTAAATGGATGAACCAAAACAAAATAGAACAGGCCTGGTGAGACAAAATAATATACCGAGACCACTTGGACTTACCTAAAAGAAGAGTTTCTTCATAAACTATCTATAGGATCTATTAATTACCTTTTTTTTCAATTAATCAATTTTTGTTTTTTCAGGAAAGTGTGTTGTGCTTACTGGGTGCAGAAATATTATTTTTCTGTGAATTACCATTATTCATAATATTTTTACCATTGTCCCTTTTCTGTTGTTTCAGACCTTATGTAATGAGTCAGTTAAATTCCTTAATCACAGGAACAACAGTGGATACACTCCTTTGCACATGGCATGTTTGGCTGACAAGCCAGATTGTGTAAAAGCTTTGTTAATATCTGGTGCTGATGCTAATTATGATGCTACCACATCATCTACATCTACTTCTATTTCAGATACTCCTCCAGGATATGTTGGAGATTTTCTTCATGATAATGCTAATAAACTTCATGCTCAGGTGAGATTTTTTCTCAGAAAGAGTTCTGCAATTTTTTCCCTCGAGATGACTTGATAGATAGAGAATTGCTTGTACTTGCTACATTACTTACTGTGTTCAGTTATTACTGATTTTTGGTTTAAATTGTTTTACTAATGGTAATCCAGTACTTTTCAAATACTGTACATGAAGAAATACAGATTATTATTTTTATTATTATTTTTTTTTTTAAGAAAAAAAGCAAAGAAGCACAATGCTTCTACAACTGGTTTTTTGACAACTAAACTTGCTATGAGTGAACTCATTGTGATTAGTCCAAATAGAGCTCAAACTAGTTATGTTTGCTGAGTTTACACAATAAGAAATCCATATTACCAATTCATTGTACCACATACTCTAGAGTAATTTTATTCATTGCTTTTACTTTTATACTTCCTTTTCATATTTGTTAATTGAATGCTTGTTTTATTCTTCTTCAAAGGACATGAAGTTTGGTGGGACACCATTGCATTGGTCATGCTCACGAGAAGTAATAGTTACACTGATTGATAGGGGATGTCATATTAATGCTCTTAATTTTGTGGGACAAACTGCTCTGCATATGATGGTTTTACGTAATCGTTTGGACTGTGTAACTGCTTTACTCTGTCACAACATAGATATTAATATAGGTGACAAAGAAGGAGATACGGCTCTTCATTTAGCAATAAGAACAAAAACATTACCAATTGTGCAAGCATTGGTAGTATTTGGTGCTGATCTTGAATATACGTAAGAATTATTTCCTTCTTTTTTCTTTAATGTATGCCATCTTCTCATGTATGCAGAATGGGGTAGCATTCATAGTATATTATTAAAATTTCAATAGGAAAAAAGTGCTCTTTTTATGAAAAATAAATATAAAGGTTTGTCAATAAATTTTTATGTTAATCTTGCTACTTTTTTATTGTAACTGATGAAAAAGGACTGCAATACTACACAACTTTCTGTTCTAAATTTGAAATTTTTCCTCTTGAACTGTAAAATGTCATATACAATATTCCTGGTTAGTTTTCACGCAGTGCTTTCAAGTGTATCCCATGTGAATACATCCCCATCTCAGTGTACCCCATGAAAAAGAATGAGTGAAATTTTGATTTTAGGCTGCCTGTAGATATTATTGAAATGAGAAAACCGATCTACAGAAAAATCTGTAGCAAGCAATGAATACAAATTCTTTCCCATTGTGTGGTCACCCTGTCTTATTGGAGTCATGTTCAGCATCTGCAATTGATGAGTAATAAAGACTTGAAACATCTTGTCATGGCATTCATTAGCCTCGGTCACTGCCACACATACTTCACTCTCGAGTAGTGTTCCAATGATTCCAAAAGATTAAACTTCACATCTCCTAGTGACTTCAAAGTTATGCAAAGACTTTATGTATACTTTTTTTGTGGCTTACTTCACTTAATTGATGCATATTTTGTAACATCAATCCTATCAAACAAAGTTTATGACTCTTTACAGCTTCATTGACCATAAAATCTTTTTAACAGTTTTATTAGGGAAACTATAAATTGAGAAGATAAAAGATAGTTCTTCATCTACCGACAAACATCTTTCACAGTTGCTATCTCACAATCACTACATGGGAAATGAAGAAATTGTTAAAGAACCAAAGAATATTGCCTCTACACATAAAGAATTTTAGTACCTGGGCTCATGATATCCTCTTATCTCCCTCCTGTCAACGGTCCATCTAGTGAATATTTGAAATCAAATTTATGTCAAAAATTAAACTAGGAATTGAATTTCAAGAATATTCTCTCACCTTTAATATCTATTAAGGGCTCTAGTGACCATGATGTTGGTGAGTCCTGAAGCTCCAATTAAAAAAAATAATTTATTATCTATTTCTGAAGTCAGATTAGATGAGAGGTTCCCAAACTTTTTAGACTCCCTTGATCTTGAGATGAGGTCCTGCAGCACCCCTTACAATAACCATACATTGCACAGTTAAGTGAAATTTTAATTATATTTATATCATAATCACTTTTCACATAGTAGTAATGAAGTGGTGGAGTTTGTGTACAGAGCTCTATTCTAAGAAAAACCTAACTCACATTAATGTAGAAAAAAGTTTTTACATTGACTTCATAGTATATTTTTTCAGTAGACATACTAATGTAATTTTTATGCCGTAAAAGAGACAAATTTTAATAAATCAAAAAAATTAAAAATGCTCTCAATAGCTTAAAACTAAACTTGAGGAAAATTTGTTGTAATGTGCTGAGGCATAGCAACCCTGGTCGCCATGGCCCACACTTTTGAGAACCACCGGGCATTCCTTCTCTCCCCCTGAAGGAATGTGGTGTTGAAATGCTAATAGCCACCATCTCTCGGGACCCATGGTTAATTTGTAACATAAAATACTGGCTAAGCTGCTTTTCTTATAGAAAGCTTTCTGTATGTTGAGAAGTGCTCACTGTTCAGGATAAACATTTTTTCAATTATTTAATTTAACTTAACTACAAGGAATCCTTAAGATAATATCACCTTGTTGAGACTTGTGCAAAGATGAGCTTCTCAGTTAGTGTTATACAACTTATGAACAACAACTTGAAAAATTTTAAGTCCCACCAGTGAATGTTAGAAGACAGTCTTGCATTTTTGAAGTTTTCAAAATCCTTTTTGGCTTTTAGAACATTGATCTTGATAAAATGTTCAACTTTCAAGGGGACCAGCAAATTCATTGACAGTTTAAATTTTCCTGAGTATTTGTTGTGTACAAAACTACAGAAAAGAATGAACTTGTGAACAAGTTTTGCATCAGCAGTTGCACATTATTACATTGTACTATTTAAGTAAAAATATACTAAGAATATTACTCCACTCTGGAAATGTAGGTATAATATTGACTTGTATGGTATTAGAAACATTTAATTTGATAGTACTCTAACAAAAATTTCAGTATTTCTGTTTTTTTGGAAATGCTTTTCAAATAGTTTATACTAACTTGAGTTGCTTAGTTGTTTGAAATTTATTTTTACTGTCTTAGTTCAGTTACAGATTTACTCTAATATTAAGATTTCTTCAATTTATTAAATTTGCTTTGTTTGATTGTAGATGCATGCATTATCATCAAGTATTTTATTTCTTCGAGGGTGTGAAATAGTTTTTTTTTTAATTTTCCCCTCTATTTCTTGAATTTAATTTATTTTAGTGCATATCATCCGATTAGCTTAGTGATTTGCATTAGCACAAAGATTGTTTCCTCTTCAAAAGTCAGATTTTGAAAATTACAAACCTGCTACTAAAGTGTATAACGCATGCTAAAATGTTTTTTAAAGCATTTGCTTAGAATTAATAAAATTTTATTGAAGTAAACCAATAGGTAGGAGTGATGCATAATACACGATTTTGAACATAATTTATTGCATTATGTTATTTTTTTGGTGTAATACGTTTTCAAACTAAATAATAAAACTCTGAATATCTTAAGGTTGAGAGGATAATAAAATTATTTTGAATTCATTAGACAAGAAACTCCCCAGACAACTGAATCTTGCCATTTCTGTTATGTATTTCCTAGGAATAATAAAGGGGAAATACCAAGACATTGTGTGACTGTAGATACTGTCGGAGAAAGAATTCTTTTTATATTACATGCTGTAGGAGCGCCTCGATGCCCCTTGAGTATGGAAGGATGTACATTAGCTTGTGCTGCTTCAGAAAAAGAGTTTAATGGCATCCCTCCTCCTTTTCCTCCCAGGTAAGTCTTATCATTTTGAACATATCTCTTACTACTACTACTACTGCTATTGCTACTGCTACTAGAACTATGTCAAATCCTGCTCGATGTTCATTGTGTTATGCTACGTTTCAAATGAGCATCAAATCATTGATCGATGTTCTTTGTGTTACATTAGGCACATGGCTTGTGTTCGCTTCATTCATTTTCACCTACGAAACTTGGAATGAGCAGTTTTCCTGTCCTAAACTCCATGTATGGTCCCCCCACGAATTTTTGACAGTTTTTTTTTTTTTTTTTTTTTTTTTTTTTTNTTTTTTTTTTTTTTTTTTTCAATGAAAAAGGGGGTGGGCTGCCTTTATATTAGGATAAATACGGTACTTCATACAATCATACCATCATAAATAAATAAATAAATTGATTGTCAAAAAAGCAGTACAAACTGTGTATGACCATGTGGAGGACAATAAACTAATTTACTCTCCGGAAGCAAGCAAGGGACCATCCCATCAATTCCGATCAAGGGCCCTAAGGCAGACTAGTAGGAATAATGTGTTAGTAGCACCCTTGAAATTTCAGGAAGGATATATGATGAAAAGTGTATCCACTATGGTTTTCTTTTAGTTTTGTTGTACAAATACATCAGTACTTTAACATACAGATATGATTGCACAGTTTATCCCCGTTTTACCTGTGTGCAAGTTTGTCATTGGCAAATATAGACAATTCAGTTTCACTTATTTAGGATGGAATTTGGCTCTAGTATTTTAGATTTCTTATCTGTATTTAAGTATTTGTATATTCAAGCTGTGTGAAAATTGTGTATTTATTAAAATATTCTAATATGATAATTATAGCGATTCCCCATTGACATGAATTACAAATGTTGCAAAATATCTTAATCCTCATATGTATTGTTCATAAATAAACAAAGAAGCAACCAATTAAAGAATTAATACTTTTCTAAAAATGTTACTTTGGTACTGGTGCTAAGTAACCATGCCCTTGCAAAATGACTGAATTGCAGTTGTGTAATGATGCAATACCCTTGAACAACATCCCCAACCAGTGTCGGCAATTGCAAGGGCAGCCCCTCCCATTTTTAAGGAAAAACAAAGTTTTCATTTTAACTGTCTAAAACTGGAAATTGAAAAAAACATTTACACTATTTTTGGTGTGATTATCACCTAATTGTCATTCCTTTGATTTATTTAATTACTTAGAACATACTTAGTGGCAATATGCAGAAAATGTCTTGTGATTGGTACAGTTGATCAGTATTAGATTATGGCAGTATTGTATATGCCTCTGCTTCACAATCTACACTCGGACCCCTTAGCAGCATCCATTATGCAGGAGTTTGCATTGTAACAGGTACCCACATTCTCACACCCCACCATGGTTTCTCATTCACCCAACTACCAACTTTCGACTATTCATCTTTCAAAGCAGAACACCAGCAGCACTTCTGAGAAATGAAAGCTTTCTATTTAGATCATTCGTTCATCTACACTGATGGTTCATCCAAGAACGATTGATTCCATGGGTCCTGCTTTCCACTACCATAGTGCCACCCATTCCTTTTGCAGTGTGTACGCTGCAGAGAAATATGCAATCCTTGATCTTCCAGGTTCATCCAGCTATCTTAAATATGGTGTGTGGTTCTATGCAGTGACTCTATTAGTGCTCTGTGGTCAGTGTCTTCACTGTAAACTCATGACATCCTGACACTGACTATTCAGAATATAATGAGCACTAGCACTTCAAAATTTTGAAATAGTCCTTTATTGGGTTCCTGGGCATGTAGGTATTATGAGGCAGTGAAGCAGACAATGCAGAAAGCAGTTCCTGACATTTCAACCATTCCCACGTAAGATGCAAAGCTTGAAATAAGATAATCTATTCTTAAGACATGCAAGCTGAATGGGAAAATTGCGCCTTTCTGGCTGAGGAAGGTAAAAGACTCCATTAAGACCTGGTCATCTTCATCCTGTGCGAACAGACATGATCCTTACACGTCTTCACATTGGCCACTGCCATCTTACCCATGGTCATCTCTTACGTGGTGAACCTCTGTGAGACTTGCAAAACAATAATTACCATGGAGCACTTTCTTTTGGAGTGTGTCAAGTATAGTACCAACTGATTGGGGAGACAATCTACCCAACAGATTGGACGATATGCTTGGGCAAAAAGAACAGACTGTGATATGCCTTTTTAGATTCCTTCAGGAATGTGGCCTTTGGCACAATATCTGATCTTTCTTTATATGTCATGACTTAAATCCATAAATGAACGGGGGCTCCTCCCACAAGTTCTCAGGAGAGTTTGAATTTTCATCTTTCTTTCTTTTTCCTTTTCTTTAAATTTACATCTTCTTTCTTTAATTTTACATCATCTTTAAATTTACATTTTTCTTTATACAATGTATTAGGCAACTGTTGTCTGTCCTTTTCCTATCATTTTTAGTGGGTATGGCCAAGTTATTCGGTGAGTCCCACACATGGGGACAGTCACTTTGGCTCTCCGTATGGTGTTTTAGTGCATTTTTTACCTACCTGCATTTACAAAATGTTTAGATATTTTAGGGCTCTAATGACCTTGATGTTGGCAAGCCATAAAATCCCAATGAAAAAGAATTAAGTATATATTATGGTAAATAATAATGATACTAATAGCATAATATTTATAATAATAATAATAATAATAATAATAATAATAATAATAATAATAATAATAATAATAATAATACCAATAGAAATAGAAATTTCAAATTGAAATTTATTTGTTTCAATGACTTTTACAAAATGTTTACATACAAACTAAAAGTACAATAGTTTACAAGTTAAAATGATACAAACCAACAACTTTTAATACATTTCCTTTTATAGATTACATTTTGTATTCTATTACCTAAAAAGTTTGAGTTTAAAATTGAGATTGGTCTGTAATTATCATAATTTAAGAACAAACCTGCTTTATGAATTGGTCTTATTATTGCTTCTTTTAAATTAGTAGGAAATTCTCCTGATTGTATGCTATTGTTGATTATTATAGTTATTAATTGAATTAAAATTTTTGCATTTTCTTTGATATGTTCTATTTTTATGTGATCTATACCAGGCGCCTTTTTGTTGTCCATCTTTATAATATTTTTTAAAATTTCATCCTCATCTGCTTCAGGCAAGTAGAAAGAATTTATTATTGAATTATCTTTATTTAGCTGAAAGGTTTTGATTCCACAAGTATGTGATATTTTATCAATTTGGTTTTTGAAATTGTATGCAAAATTATTACGTATATTGTTAATATTATTTGTTTTTCCTAGTTTTTCTATTATAATTTTATCTATTAATTCTTTTTCTTTGCAACCCAATAATGCATTTATTATCTGCCAAGTTTTCCTGGCATCAAATTTATTCTCCTCAAACTGTTTTGAAAAGTATATTCTCTTTTGTTTTATTATTTGAGCATTAATTTCATTTCTCGGTGCTTTGTATTCTATTCTGCATGTATTTTTAACTTCTAAATTTAAAGTAGATGTATTTTTCCATTTTTTCAATGTTCATCTCTTTTGGACATTAAATTTCTTATCGCATCATTCATCCATGGTTTGATGTTTGTGTTTTTTCTTTTCACTACACCATTTGTTTCACTGATAGATTTTTAAAAAGTTTCACTAATAGCCTCATAAATCACATCAGCTGATTTATCCTTGAGAATTTTTATATTTTATTTTGTAAGGTTACTGTTTACAATTTTTTTATTTACATAAGTTTTTCACATGCCTTTTGTCTTGTCTCTTGTTAATATTAAGATTTTTGTATTCAATAGATACACCAATGGCATAACGATCAGAGAGTTTGAGGGTCTAAACTTTTATAATTTCCCCTGATAATTATATGATTAATTCATGATTGAGTTATTTTATTATTTTTTATGTCTTCTCTTGTGAAATTATTTATACATTGATACAGATTATTATGAGTTAACATATTTAAATATTTCGAGTAAGTTGAAGTGTTACCTTTGCTAAGCGTGTCAATATTAGTGTCACCAATTAATATCATGTTTTTTGCAGTTAATTTACTTAATAAAGCATTCTGTCGGGGTGATTGATTTCTTTACTTCACGGGTTTCAACTACTGATTCCATAAAGAAATCCCCTTCAAAATAAATAAGTTTGTAGTCAGGAACAGACGAGTTTTATTCAATGAAATTGGAGCAGAAACTAAGTGCTTGTAGAAAGAACCTGCAACATTAAGAAATTGGAGCAATGAAATTAGGTGCTCATAAAAGAAAAACATATAACATGAATAATATCTGGTGTCAACAACAGTAGGACACGTTAGATCGTCTACAATTCCTGTGAATTAGTGTCTATACAGTTTCCTGCTGCACTCACGAATTGGTGTAACTGAAGACTTCAAATTTTACTACACAAAGTTCTATCTCCGTAGCGGTGTCGTGTAATGAAACACAACGTTCATAAACTGCTGCAATGAAACTTTGTCGTTTGTCGTTTGACTGTGCTCCGGGCCGGGGTGCGAGGAGAAATTTTCCTCAAGCGTCGCCGGTTGTCAATTCAGCTGGCCTGGGGCAAAGCTTGGTAGAACAGTTTGTATCAGACTCAGCTCTGGTTGCAATCAATAAATACTTTTCACCTTGGTAACCTCCGGATTGGTGAATAGAATCCTCTGTTGACTTTCTGGAATATTCCTAACATTATTCGTGATTCGTCGAAAGTGTCCATTAGGAATGCATAAAAGTTATTGGCATCTGTCTGGCTTATGGAATACATAAACAAATGTTCATTTGTCATAAATAAACAAACGTTCATTTGTCATGCTTTCATTCGTGGAATATATGTGTAATGTCTTCCGTATGATACCATGTACTAGTTATTCCAGTGTTCTGAGTGATAATATGTAGCAGTTTAGGTATGTTGCTACAAAAGTATTTAATTCTTCTATAAAAAAAGTTAATTTTAGTATCAGGTGGTCTGTGAATTGCCCAAACTAGAGATATAACATTCTTTCCTATACTCAGTTCTCCTGCTAATGAAAGTGATATCATGGTTTTAAACTAAATAACATTTTTGATAGGTAAATTTAAGAAACCACTAAAAGAAAAGAAAACTTTTGATAATCACAAACTTTAGACAATTTGTAGAGAAAAAACAAAATGGAATTAACTTTTTTCATCTGAATATAAACCTATCAAAAATGTTATTTAGTTTAAAAGCTCGATATCACGTTCATTTTGTATTCTGCTATGTAATATTCTGCTATTTTCATTTTTTCTGATTAAAATTTTCCCATCTTTCTCCCAACAAAACTTAAAATTTATTATTGTGTGTTCCATGTATATTATAATAATTTTGTAATAGTTATTGTAGATCCACTGAAGATAATGGCTAAGTCATCAAAAGCATGCATGCTCTAATAAAAACAGTTACATAGGTAACATTTGAAAATATTATTCATTAAATGGTAACAACACTTCATTAATGTAAATAATCACTCATACTAGGGAACTGGAAGTATTTTATTTATAAGTATTATAGAATTTCAAATAGTTATCTCCCTTCTACTTTTTAGTGCTGATTCTCGTCAAATTCTTGACCAGATGGTGCATGTTTCGGGGATGACTAAATATGCATCCAAGAAACTACCCAAAGGATCTCAAGGAGGTAGAGTTCTGTGTTTGGATGGTGGTGGTATTCGAGGTCTTGTCTTAATACAGCTTTTACTTGAACTTGAGAAGCTAACTCTCATTCCCATTGTTCATTGTTTTGATTGGATTGCTGGCACAAGTACTGGTGGAATCCTAGCTTTAGGACTTGCATCAGGTATGTGATACTCTAATTCTGTTTAGCAAATAAATTATTTTAGCACTCATTCACATGTCAAAATTTTTCACTTTTAGGTAGACTTTTTATTATTTTATGTCAATCTTTGTTTTATAGGGAAGTCGTTGAAGGAATGCCTTTGTTTATATTTCCGTCTAAAAGATGTAGCTTTTGTTGGAGGGCGTCCATATAGCAGTGAACCTTTAGAAGCAATATTGAAAGAAACTTTGGGTGCTGATACAGTAATGGCTGATATAAAACATCCTAAGTATGTATACATTTCATAAAGTTGACTGTAAAATATTTTGTTAATGGTATTGTGCTCTTATAGATCTGTTAATATATCAGTTTTCAACTTACTAATTATAATGGTTTTTGAGGTATGGTATATTATTAATAATAAGATCTTGTTGAGTGTAATCCATGTGTCATGAATGGGCACTTAAGAGAGTAATATTTATGTTCTGAATTGAATTCTGTATTGAATTGGTCATTCTGTATGATGACACAAAATGTACAAAACCTTATAAAAATAAAATTATTTCTCAATGCATTAATATGAAATTCAGTCCTATGTGGTTTCATTCTATTCTTCTCCAGAATTCTGATTACTGCAGTTTTGGCTGATCGTAAACCTGTAGCACAACATTTATTCAGGAATTATGAATCTCCCAATAACATGTTGAAAGTAGAGGTGAATTCTCCATTCAAAGCACCTGCGAAGCCAGATGAACAACTATTATGGCGAGCTGCAAGAGCTACTGGAGCTGCCCCATCATATTTCAGGTAACTATTGTAATCCTGTCAGTGAGAGTGATTACGACTCTGTGGGTTGTATCAGTTTTCTGAGGAACAATTATTTAGATGTGTGGGCGGAGGGGGAGGTGTACATATTTACAACTCTTTTCATGCTCATTACTGTGGTGCAAAACATTATCCTGTGTAATAATGAGTTAGTTGACTGGGTGACAAGGGCACTTGTGTTTGTTATTGAGGAAAAGAGCTCATAAATTGTCTGTCTTAGAAAATTAGAAGGAACCTTTTGGTGACTAACGTACTGCTTCATAAATTCTTGAAATTAAATTTATTTATTCTTTTCCTTCATAGAGCATTTGGGAGATTCTTAGATGGAGGATTAATAGCCAACAATCCCACTTTAGATGCACTTACTGAAATACACGAATATAATTTAGCTCTTGAAGCTTCTGGGCGCAGTCAGGAAGTACATCCACCTTCAATTGTTGTATCATTTGGCACTGGTTTAATCCCTGTGAGTGAGGTATGTATACAATAATATTGATTATTCTTGCCTTAATTTTCAATCAATTGTTTTGACGAAGGTTTTTAAGAATTGTCAACTATTGATATGTCTACTCCTCTTCCTCTTTAATTTACTTGTTGATTCATTTACTCATTTTTCTGACATATTACTCTTATTTTTCTTCTTTTCCTTCTCCCCTATTTTTTCTTTTCTTCCTTCTTTAGTCTCTTAGACCTTGTGAAAAATTTATTTCTTCTGACCATTGTATGTCTTCCAAAAATAGCAAATTCTTCTTCTGTTTTAACATATCTTTGTTGTAACTCAATGTGAACTGTTTCTTGTAGATATTTCTTTTCTAATATACCTTGTTGGTACCACTCTTTCAAATACTTCTTTGCGTGCTTGAAATTCAAAATAAGTTCAGTTTTTCAATTGCTTTTCTGTAAGATCCATTAATATGAAGTGAGCTGTAGCAGGTAGCTTGGTAGGTGGAGGAGTTACTTTGTGTGGACACTACCTGCCTTAAACATAGAGAAAGTCTTGCCATTTCACCAGGTCATTTACTTGTCTCAGAGAGTAGAATTGAGGCAGGTAACTCCACCCCAACTCTCAAAGCAGTTTGTGAGGTTAGGTACATTGTTGTCAAAGTGAGTTCAGTTTGTATCTGAGGAGAAGCTTTTATATGTACAATATCTTCTAGACAAAATTTATAATTCAATAAGAAAGGGGAAATTATATTATGTTATTTATTTTTCTTTAATCTATTGAAAAATTGTATACATGGTTTCTCTCTTTTTGATATGCCAAGGAACTTCTGTGCCCATGTTCAGAATGTGAATTCTGTTTTTTAATAATTTTGTCATGATGAGAAAATAAAATTATGGGTAAAATTTAAATGCAATTTTAAATGCGAGAAAAATTATGTACAGAAAATGTCTTAAGTACACAAATGATTCATTTTTATTCAATAATTGTAATGACAGACCATGAGTATTTCTTCCCTGCAACCCTAGTCTACAACTTCTCTTTTTCTGTCCAATAGCAGTTCTCATGATTTGTGTATTACTTTGCGACATAAATGTCAAACCTTAACCCTCAATTTACTCTCATATTACTGACGAAGCCCATTTACCTATGTTTACAGGCAAGGTACTGTGAAGGTTACTTGCCCCATGTGAACAGATTTTGTTATAGCCTGCTTCCAGTTACCTTCTCCAGGTTCCCATCTTAGTAGTCCATCTTAGTGTCCAAAAAACATAAACCCATAAAGTATTGGGGAAGTAGAGCTTTTCTTGCTCTTGTATTGTTTTGAAGGCACTGATTACGAATTTCAACTTTGTCCCCTCGAGAAAGTTTGGCAAATATGAAAAAAAGCTCAAAAAATTCCAAACAATGGCACCCTTTTTTGGTTTTTGATTTATTGTACGAAAACTATGCTTTATATGAAGAAAATGTTTATTCATTTGTATAAATATACAAGTTGTAACCGTTCAATTTTTTATCTCAAATGAAGTTCAGTCATGGTAGAGGGCATTGAATTTATACAGGAAATTTTCTCTACTTTCTTGCTGCAATATGTATTTTCCTTTGAAACAATAGTGTTTCCTGCAATATGCAAAAACTTTTAAAAACATGATTTTTGTAGTTTCTTCAATGTTTTTTCATACTTCCAGAAATTTTGCAAAGTGGAAGTCAAAAATCATAGTCAGCTTCTTAAAATACCATAAGGAGCAAAGTTTCAGATTTTTTCTCAACTTTAAGACAAAAATGTCCAAAATGGAGTAAAAATTCAACCGTCTGTACTTCACCTGAGAAAAAAAGAATGGGTGCAAGTTGTAGTAAATTTTGTCTAGTTTTTTTATAAATAAATATTTTCTTTGTGTAGGGCACATTTTTCATATAATAAATCAAAAACCAAAAAAGGGCGTGATTTTCACTAAATTTAAACATTGTTGAAAATTGTTCTAGACGAGAGGCAATATTTAATAGGTTTGTTATAAAAAGTTTGAATTTTTATATTAAAAAAATACTTGAAAAATAATGGACAATGTCAATGTCTAGTAAAATGATGGAAAATAACAAAACATCTTCAAACAAAACTTACATGTCGTATGCATTGTACTAACTTTCATCATATTATAACCTTTGAGGAGATGTAGCAATGTAGTGAAAATGAAGGTTATTTTAGGGAAACTGGTAATAAAAGGTAAGTGAGATAAAAAATGTTGGGAACTTCTGAAACAAACAAAACCTACCATTACTCAAGTTCATAACCATAAGGTCATGGAATAAATGAAACTGTATCTCTCAAATTCCCAACATGTAGACCACCTCATCTCTTGCTCTCCAGTGACAGGGAAGTGTGTAGGCTAGGGTGTCCCGAAAACTTTTTTTTTTAAATTTCCTTAGCGTAAGACCCCTTGAAATTTGCGTAATTGATCGTAGATTACCAAAATAATTTTAAAAATGAAATAAAACTATATCTTTAGGGTTCTACCAATCTTCAAAGTTTTGAAAAATTGACATTTTTATGGTGATATTTTGCTATCCTTAATTTCGGCTCCTGAACTAAATATAAAAAAATATTAACTGATTTTTTCTGTTTAGGTGTAATACATACACGACATTTCGATTTGCATGCAATGACACGTTACCAGCGACTTTGAATTTGTTAGATTTCANACACGACATTTCGATTTGCATGCAATGACACGTTACCAGCGACTTTGAATTTGTTAGATTTCAACCTGCAAATTCCTTCAAGTTTCAACTTGTTTTGAGGACTTTCTTGACTTTGTTTTGTTCATAGCCAAAGTAATTTTTAAGCTATAAAAGTACAGTTGCGATTGTTCTTCTTAAAAAGCACTACAACGATTTATCTCATCGTTTTGGTTTCCTCCACAATAGCTTTCCACCATTTCCTATCTTGCACTTTCACTGTCCAATTTTTAATATTAGCTTCAGTCATCTTGTTTGCTTAGTTTTCTGAGGCTTATTGTGGGGGTGTTTTGCTTTTTACATTTTGTAAAGGTGATGGGAAGCAAGCCCAACACCCAACCCTCCTCTTTTATCTGGGCTTGGGACTGGCAACAGCACTGTCAAGCTACTCAATCCACCCCACAGTACTGCAGGCAGAGTTTAGTTGCGATTGTTACAGTGTTAAAAGCGGATTTTGTAATTTTTAAATGATGAGTTCGAGGCGTAGTGAGACTGTTCGTGCTATATTGGGACCATACAAAGAACTTGATGATCGGCAGCTACCAACTATAAGGAATGTCATTAAATTTTTTTTTTTTGTCAAGAACGACCTGAAATTGAAGTATAATGGAAAGGATCCATCCAATTCTGATATATATGTGATTGTTTATGAAGAGATCAACAAAATTTGGACCAAAGCTTCAATTCCAATCATAACTAAGGAAAGAGTTATTCAGTTACTGATATCCTATTTCGAATAGTACTTCAATTTGAAAAGATACCCCAAAAGCAAACGAAATGATAGTTTTGAAAACAAACTGAAGTGTTTTTTAGAGTCATCTGAGAAGCTTTTCGACGTTGCGACTTGTAAATGCACTTCATTTGAATCTTGTTTGTGTTTAAAACCTAAGAAAGTTTCCATCAATAAGAGAAGTTTCTTGTTGGATCAAAGAAATGACAGGAAAATGGTTCTAAGTGGTGTTGACAAGAAAGAAACGGCTAGATTAATGAAACGACTGCAGAGACAAGTTGAAGAGTCAATAAGGGCAATAAAAAAGTCATGTTCTACTAAAGAAGCCGATTCTGTTTCAGCAAATTGTGAAGAAGATTCGGTGCGTGAATCTTTCCCAGAAACGTATCCGATAACAGAGGCAATAAACACGCCCTCGACAGAGACACCATCGACTTCAATGGCGAATCGGAATAAATTGCCATTGCCAACAGTTGCTAAGGTCTGTAATAGATGCAGTTTATCGACGTGATCTGCTGCTGCTGTTGTGTCTGTGGTTTTGGCTGGCATCGGTTTGGTTTCTACTGAAGATTTAACTCTGGTTATTGATAAAAACAAGATCCACAGAGCTGTATCTAAAGCCCGGACAGAGGCTTCAAAAGATATTGGAGGTATTATTATAAAAAGCATTTACTTTGATGGACGAAAAGACAACTCTGATAAATGAGAAAATAGGGGATCGTTACCATCGCAAAGAAGTTTTAGAAGAGCACATTTCAATTTTAGCAGAACCTGAATCAATTTATTTGGGACACACAACGCCAAGTTGTGGCACTGCAAAGGGAATTCTTACTTAAATCACAATTTTATTAGAGGATCAAGGTTGGAATTTAGATGACGTGATTTGCGTTGGAGGTGATGGAACTACAACTAACACTGGTTGGAAGGGTGGCGTGATTCAATATTTAGAGGAGTATTGGGAGAAACTGTTACAATGGAGTGTTTGTATGCTTCATGCCAATGAGTTACCCCTTCATCATTTATTCTTGACCTTAGATGGTTGCACTTCGGGTCCTAGAGAATATTCTGGACCTATTGGAAAACACTCAGCTGGTTGCAAAAATAAAACCATGGTATCGTTTTGTGCGATGGCTGGTAATTTGCCAGACTTGCCGAAAAATGTGCTTGATGAACTAAGTACAGATCAAAAGTATCTTTATGAGATAGGTCAAGCTGTATCAACTGGTTCCTGTACTCCTGAGCTGACAAACCGTAAACCTGGAAAAATGGCATACTCGAGATGGCTTACTTCTGCTAATCGTATACTCAGACTTTACGTAAGTACTCTTAATCCATCAGAAAATTCGCAATTGCTTGTCAACTACATGATTAAAGTATACGCTCCGATTTGGTTCATAANTGGAAGGGTGGCGTGATTCAATATTTAGAGGAGTATTGGGAGAAACTGTTACAATGGAGTGTTTGTATGCTTCATGCCAATGAGTTACCCCTTCATCATTTATTCTTGACCTTAGATGGTTGCACTTCGGGTCCTAGAGAATATTCTGGACCTATTGGAAAACACTCAGCTGGTTGCAAAAATAAAACCATGGTATCGTTTTGTGCGATGGCTGGTAATTTGCCAGACTTGCCGAAAAATGTGCTTGATGAACTAAGTACAGATCAAAAGTATCTTTATGAGATAGGTCAAGCTGTATCAACTGGTTCCTGTACTCCTGAGCTGACAAACCGTAAACCTGGAAAAATGGCATACTCGAGATGGCTTACTTCTGCTAATCGTATACTCAGACTTTACGTAAGTACTCTTAATCCATCAGAAAATTCGCAATTGCTTGTCAACTACATGATTAAAGTATACGCTCCGATTTGGTTCATAATCAAGCAAAAGACATCTTTTAAGGACAGAGCCAATCTTATTTTTCAACTGATTATGTTCTCTTGATTTTTACCCAAAGATCGGAGATCTGTTGTTGATTCTGTTATCGAAAGAAATGCTTTTTTTGCGCACCCAGGAAACCTACTTGTCAGTATGTTGTTTGATGATAGAGACCACATTCGGGAGCTGGTATTGCGAAGAATAATAAAAGCTAGAGAAGCTGAAAGTAGCACTAAACGCAGGATATTTAAACCACCAAAAATTAACTTCTCTGCTAGAGATTACACCGAAATTATTGTGTGGCACAAGTGTCAGGTTACAGCACCGCCTGTTCTTTGATATATTTCTAATGAGGACATTCAAATCATGGCAAAAGATAAGAGTTTGGAAATTGTTGACTTTCCTTGTCACACTCAATCTGTCGAAAAATGTGTTAAACTGGTAAGAGACCTCACAAAGTGTAACTGATGCTACTTCTAGAGATGGCTTTATTAGAACCAGGTTGCAATCTCAAGCAGAAATGCTAAATTTTGGACACAAAAATAAGTTTAAATTTTAAGTTTTTGTCATTGATTATAAGCTCTATTTTGTTACCTTGTGCTTTGTTTCATTTATTTCAAGAATAGAATACCTTTTAAACTTGATTTTTATATTATTTTAGGCATGCAGTTTAGGTCTGTAAATGGTAAAATTTACAATACTTCAAAGTGCGGTAGAACCCTCAAGATGGCACGCAATTCTAGTTTTTTTACCTTTTTCATAATCTGTGTAAGATTACGCTATTTTTGATACCTCTTGCGATAAGTGTAGCTCGAAAAATTTATTTTCCTGTACATGGATGGGACAGCCTAGTGTAGGCATTTAGGTTATCTGAATGCTAAGTGGAAGTGGATTTGGGGAGAGGGGGGTTGTGGGTAAGTCAATTATTAGATTTCTTGCAGTGTAAACTAGAGACCATAAGTACTTATCATGGCTTGATTCCTCTTTTTGCCTCTCAAATATAATGCATTTTGATGTATTGCCAAATGAGATTCGAGGAGTCACATTTTGTAACTGATTTCTTTCCACAGTTAAAAGAAATAGATGTGTTCCGACCTGAGAGTTTGTGGGACACTGCAAGATTAGCTATTGGCATTTCAGCACTTGGAAATCTACTAGTGGACCAGGTAGTATACTTAATGCTAAATTTAAAGTGGTGTATTTGCTTATCATCTATTTTTAATCCTTTTACTTGTATCAAGATCATCATCATTATTCACCATCGTGATGGTGATAGTTATTACTTAGGTTTAAATTTCTATGAAAAGATAGTACAGAGGAACATTGATCTATTGTTTTCTGAAAATATGTTTTCCTTCCTTAATTGTTTCTAAATCAAATTTGCTCATTTATAGTTTCGTACATGAATCATGGATGATTGATGACTGTGATTTTTTAAACAGCTTCATTGGAATATTTTGTTTTAAAGTGTCTTATGAATTAGGGTTAATCCTTAGAATTAACAAATTTGACTGTTGAATTATTTATTATAGGTAAGTTTTCCCGGGTTTATTGTTTTCCCACATTTCTCATATTTTTCCTCTATCCCCTTGTAAAATGTTAAATCAAATTTCTTCTTTTGTCATTAGTGTATGGAAGTTATTTTTTCAGCTTATTTTTTTTATTTGGAAGCTAGTTCTCTCCCAAGTGTTAGGTTCCATCTGTTGGAGGAATTCCTTAATAATTTTGTCATGTCCTTGTTTGTTTTTCTAGCCAAAAATGTGCTGCTGTTGCCCATTTTTCTGTCAGTTTAAATTTGATATTCCGAAAATGTTCTTTTTGCATAACTCTTATATTGTTTATTTGTTCGAGCAATGAGTAATTTGTCACAATTGCTACATTAAACTTAATTGTTCCCAGATTTTTTGTTTGAGGGTTCTATATCCTTTTGATTTGTCTTGATGACAAATCCATGCTAGGCAGGATTATGTAGAAGGAAGATGTAATTAGTTCCAAAATGAAACCCAAAATTCATGTGATAAATGCGACAGAGAAATGAGTTTATGGAAGCCCAGAAAGACTGGACAAGAGTCTGGTATCTCTTGATAGGAATGAAATATATATGGGGATTTTTTGCAACTAACCTAATTCAATATTATTTTACAATTTCCCTTGAAATTCCTTTCCCCATAATGTACATCATAAAGAGGTGTTTTTTTTCCCTCGTCATGATTCTGTTGGATCATATTCTATGAAATAGAATGGTAGGCTGATCATTGTCAATGTTGTCCACCACTTGTGAATTTTAAATAGTTTTTGCCATATTTTTTGCTAACATTTCAATGGCTCAAGGAACGTCTGTATTTTTGATTAATAATAATTTTGTATTTTGTATAACTTAGGCAACTGCCAGTGACGGTCGAGTGGTTGATCGTGCTCGTGCATGGTGTTCTATGATTGGTGTACCGTACTACAGATTTTCTCCTCAGATGTCAGAAGAAATAGTAATGGATGAAAGAAATGATGAAAAATTGGTAAACTTGATGTGGGAAGCAAAATCATATATGTTTAGCAATCGGAGTGTTATGCAGGAAGTAGCTACTATACTTATTAACAATTAATGTATTTTATCTATAGTGGTAATTGGCTTCTGTGAAGCAGTTGTCATTAAAATTTAGGAAAAAATGTATGTAACTGAGGAAGTAGTGTTTAAGCAAGATATAAAATATAAAATAACATATTTCTGTATTCATTCTGAGTGCAGATGATTCATGTATCTATTTAATATGCACTTTCTAACAAAATGATCTGTTAATACTGTACATATTTGTTTATTTGCCAAAATAATGTCGTAAAAAATCTCATGAATTTGATTCTTTTGTAAGAATGGTAGAATATTATCACTGAACATTGAATTTATGTGTGAATAAAATTGTTTTGATTTGTGTATTAGAATTTTGAATGTAGAATTTTTTACCAGAGATTATGTTAGAGATTATTTTTATTATCATCTTTATAACTTTTTAATTATTATTTTATTATTACTTTTAAATTATTATGATCGTATTATTCATTTTGATAAAAATTCACTAGCATTATGTGTGAGTTTTGTGATGATGGAAACAATGTTTTGTACTGCAGGCCAGCGTTTTTAATATTATTATAATAAAATGATTTTGTGTTTATGAAATTTTCAGTTTTCTCTTTTGGGATGATGGATTGAAATCTCATAAAAATGTATATTTTAAAATATTTTATGTAACAGATTGTATTCTAAAAATATTCAGCAAAAGTTACTTTTGCTTATTTGTTCTTCACTATCGTTAGAACTGAAAGGAGATGCAAAATTGGCTGTATAAGTATTTTCACCTCTGTAGATGTAAGTGTATACTGGAAAATTTAGGGTGCATGTGTGTGCGCGTGGGTGTGCATGTGTGTGTTGGTATGGGTGTGCGTGAGTTTTCAAGAAAAAGGAATTTTGTTATTACTTTAAACAAACTATATACTGATCTATATTAACTTACTTAACTTTGTTGAGTTATGTTGGCACAATACGTAAAATGTTCTATGACATTAAATGTTCCTTAAAATAACTTCAGTAATATTAAATATTTAAAAAAAATTAGTTGTATTTATTTAGATTTCATTGCATGAAATTCCTTAAGAATATCAATATTACATCAAATTTATTAGGAAGTGCTGAATCTTTTATTATGAGCAATGTGGAGGTTAATGCTTTGTAATGAAAAGGACTTGTGTGAAATAACAATGCTATAGGTAATGCAGAGCATAGTTAACCTTGAGTGTTACAAAGAGATCTGATAGGGGAACTAAAGGAAGGGGTTGGCATTGCTCAGCAAAGGGTTGTTGGGAACTTCCACTCATCTGTTAGAGAGGAATACATGTTGCAAATTTTTCAAGATTAACAAATTGCTTGTAACTGCATTTTGACTTGGAGAATTGAATATTTTTACATGATTTAACGTGTTCACCATTTAGAGGCTTCTCATAGGTTGATGCCTGGGGCAGACCCTGCCTAGATGCACTAGTGGTAGAACATAAAAATCCAAATCATTCAACCCACTAGTGCATCTATGTGTTATTTTACTGTCAATATATTTTCTCTTCAGAGAATAAACTTTTGTGGTAAATTCTTTGCCTAATCTTGTAAACAATGTTCACTTTCTTTGGAATCAAAATCTCTTCATGTTGCAATTGAGGTTTTTAATACTTTCCACTATTGGGTAAGAATTAAAACTTGGAAATTTAGACTTTCAGTAAATACTTACAAAGTGTGCATAAAAAAACAAAAAACATTTGGGACTGGAAGTGAATGTTTTTAAGTTGCTGTTATCCCTGTAAAATAAACTCACAATTTATTTGCAGTATTGGGTGGCATAGCAACCACAGTATACAAGTTGTACATCACATTTTTAATTATATGTTAAAAAATTGCTTTAAAGTACAATTTGTACAGTTGTAGTACTTGTATGGTAAACTGTGTGCTACATTAGATACTGTGGTATAACTGGCACCATAAAAGAATGCCTCTAAGTGTCACCTGGTCCTTTCCAGTGAAACTTTTATTACCTCTCCTCTGAATGCATCAAATGATACAAACATTTCATTAACCAAAATCTTTTAAATTTCTTTGATTTTTTTCCCCCAAGCCATAGCACCCAAGGCAACTGTTCCATTCACCCTGTCCTCTCCATGACTGCTTTGTGAGGAATGCCTTGTGGACCAACTGTTAAATGGTATATTCTTGAAAGTAATTTCAATCTCAGAGGCCAAGGAAGATATGTGAAGTATGTTTTCACTTCATTAGGTATTAATTTTACTTTGCAGGGTTTTGATGAATAATTTGTTAAGTTTAGGAACAGGGAAGAAACATAAAATAGTGTTTATTTTAACAGTTGTGAATTCTGCATGTATACATCATAAGTTAATGTTGGTTAATATTTGAAATGCCATAAAATATACACATGATCTACATCAATCTTATTTGTACAGTTTGGGAGATGTGAAACATTGCATAGCAATGTTATCAAGATATAGAACATATTTTCTTTTACATATAATATATTAATATTTACTCCAAATTTTTAACATGTTTCCATATGAAAACTTACAGACACCATTATATTAATTAACTACACTAATATTTTTTCTGTTATCCAGGAACGTATTGAAATAGATGGAGGAAATTACATATACCTGAATTTTGTGTAAAATGTAGAGATAAAATATTTGAGATCTTTGTGTCCCAATTTGGGAGTTGTAGAAATCGAAAAAGTCTTCCTTACATCACTTTTTTGTTCATTTTCATGTGCTTCTTAATGGTGCACAGCAATGGTGAAATTAATCAAAGGAGATTCAAAGGAATCCTTTTTACTTCAGTGAAATATATTGCACAGACTGGGGTATACCCCAGTCTGTGCAATATATTTCACTGAAGTGAAAAGGTATATAATGATGTAATAGTTACTGGATCATTATATTTCCAGTTTTCTATCCATCTTCAAACTTACCTACATGAGGGAGATTTCCATGAATCCAGAAAAATTATGTTCAAATTTCCAGAATAGGAGAAGATCAACTTTACTACCTTACTGTCAGAGTACTTGTCACTTGGTTTGGAGTTCATTTTGATACAACCCGAGGATATTTTGGAAACAAAATAGTTTTCTTCATTTTATCAATTGTAGTTCTTTTTTTTTTATCCCATTCTCTGATATTTGAATCTTACTTAAAATAAGGACTCACTGGATATGATGTATAATTTTATATCAAAATTTATTGATCAAAATGGCAATACGAGTTCACACCATTTTCTATTTTGTAAGATTTAAGGAAAGAATAATTGAAAGGAAGATCAGTATATAAATTTGACATGTGCATGAAATAATTCCATTAATGAGTTTGATGTCATTCCATTCATGAATGAAAAGTTTTTAAAATCCCTACATGTAAAGATTAGTGTCTCTTGCTTGAACTGATAAGTAGGCTTCATTTTGGTCCCCAAAATGCAATAATTCTTGCTTGCAAGCAAACAAACAATTCCTTATATACAGGCTGGACATACTCCAAAGTGTTCCTTAAATTGCTTAAAAATTTATTATCATCTACTGTTCTAAAATCTTGGAGAGAAATGACAGAAGGTATATTTAATTAAAATATAGCTCATTTTATATATTTCTTTTTCTAAATTTGAGTTTTACATTTAAAAAAAAGCATACTATTTCAAATTCATTTTCTGCATCAAAATTTTGATAGTTTCAGGAGAAATGTTTGTATATTATTTAAAAAAATATGAATTAGGAGATGTGTTTGAGAAAACAGTCGACAGAGGAGAGGTATGAAAAAATATTGTATGCCAAATTACAAAATAACTATTTTTGCCATTTAAACAAGAATGTTACATGCACAGTTTAATCCAATCTTTTCACATAACCATTTACTGATTCAAGTCTCTTCTCTTCATGGTCTTCCATTTTTTAAATGATAAATAGAGGGAGGGACCTTACACTCCTCTTCCAGAAACTGGAAGGTAATAAATGTTTCCTAGAGGATACTTGTGTTTCAATGTACTATTTGTCTTATCAACTATGGGAAAGAATTTATTCATAATTGATTTTGCTTTGATGAGGTTTTATGAACATTTTAAATATTAGTTTACAGAAAAATGTTTTTTGTGAGCTCCTTCGTTACAAGAAGTTGAAGATACCTTTTAATAAAGTTCTTGGATCTACATTGTTTTCACAATCACTCTTGTCATTTTCATGGACTTCTGTATTACAATAATTAACTACTTGTCAATATTATCGACTGAGAAACTAACTCTTAACCATTAAGACATACAGTAATGAACAGTAATTTAATCAATGGTATGCCATGAATGTAAAATTGGTCAATGAAGCGTTAATTCTGGTCATTAGTAGATCAGAGCCTCATGTCTATATTGTGGCCATGAGCCAACAGAGAACCTCATGCAATTTTGTTTTGGCTCTATAAGTAATTCCTGAAGTATGGAAAAGCCAATAGGAAAGAATGGAGGATGACAGAAGATCTCTTCATGGTCACTGATAGCCACCAGACAAAGAAAGATCAAAACAACATTGAATAAAGGATGTTCAAACAAAGATTGCAGAATCCTTTAAAAATGGATTCATAACACTAAATGGAAGGAAATTGTTGAGCTGGCCCTGACTTGCCCAGAGTAGACGGGCGGATCCAGGATTTGATTTTAGGAGGGACCCATAAAGAGAAATACCAAAGTGTGCAGGCCCCTTCATCATAAACTTTTTTAAAATTAACCTCTTGAAACCGCAATTTAAGACATTCCGATACATAAGTAACCTAATTTGCAGATTTCATAAATAACCCTTAAAATTACGCTTTTGAAATTATTCGTGTATTTAGACAAATTTTAACTTTGGACGTTTCTGCTACCAAGCCTATTCACTGCTTCAGATTTATTCAAAATAATTTCAACGGTATTTCACATGAAACAGAAAACGTTTTGGCGTTCCATCTGAAACAATATCACGTATGTAGTTATACTAATTCAGTGATATTATAAGAGGGGACGAAAGTGGTAATATTGAAATACAATGTTGGATATCGAAAATCAGGAATATGATTTTTACCAATTGTGCGGACTGAGAAAGATAATACCGCCGAAACACCCGAAAATTTTAGTTTCCATTGGAGAACTTCTTGGAGTCAAGAGTCGATACGTCTTAATCAACAATTTTTCCGATCATTCATGAATCGTACAATATTATTATTACACGTTTGATGAGAACACCATTAAAATATTTCTATTATTAATTTATTGCATAATTACACATAATTTTTTTATTTAATTATGATTAACACTTTTTGGATTATCTGTCTATTCCAAATTTTATTTGGGTAATTTTATTAGTTAAGTGGCACGGAATCTACGCTAGAAACAGTGAAATATCTCAGCCCTATGCCCATGTTCCCGTGTAGGAGTGGAAATGTATAAAAGCAAAGTTTGTTCTATGAAGTAGTCTTCTTACAGATTTTATTCGTCTGTTTGTTGCTTTCAATGGGCATACTAAATTTTTTCGAAGGAGAAAAACTTCCTTTTTTAAAATTATTTTTATCGCTTTTTAATTGGGGGCGGCACGTGCCGCCTTGGATCCGCCATTGGTTGTAGTCATAAGAAGGAAAGTTTAGGAGAGGGAAGTACATTTTTGTACCAACAATCAATCAATCTTCTGACAATACGAACCCTATCTTAAAAGTCATTTGTTGAAATGAAAAATGCATTAAATTTTAAAACTTGATCAAATATATTTCTTGTAAAAAATTACTTGCTTCTTATTTGGGGAGGGATGAACAAATCAGGAAAGATTTGACTGTGGTAATGCTTTGGTGATAACCATGTTTTAAGCGGGATTTTTGGGAAGGGATTGCTATGTGATGAGAGAAACGTATCGAAAGCAAACCACGCCCAGTGCCGGATTTACATATGAACTACGTAATCTCTTGCTGAGGGTCCCGGAACGTAGAAGGAAAAGATGGATAAATTATGAATTTAAAACTACTTCCTGAACGGAGAGATTGTATAATCTCCATCTATCGAAAAATATGTCTTAAAAGATATGTAAGAATTTTCTTTTGCAAAAATCAGTATGTGTTTTTCGGAACATTGTCTGGATATGGATGTATAGCCGATAGGAAATATATAACCGATTATAATAATAATTATTTTACAAGAAAAAAATTGAAAGTACAAATTAAAACAAATCCACTTTTAAAGCACCGAGACACGACAACAAGCACGTCGACTTCCAAACACTGATGTGACACTATGCGCACGCAGGGAATAATAGACAAAATACGTACGGAATACCCGGCCACCTTCTTTTCGTACTAACAATGATTATAACAGTTTTTCAACCAAAGTACACACTGACGCAGAAATTTTGTTGTGTATATCACTACATTCGGATACATAGGTCCCTTGAGGCCTTAAGATGCCAAAATCATTATTTCTTTATCGAAAAGTGATGGATAATTGTGATTTTAAAAACTATCCCGATTGGAGAGCTTACAGCATGAGAACGACTACATTTATCTAAAAAATAGTCAGATCCCTTTTTCAAGGAAATCTAATGAGGATTATTCTTTCATATGGATATTTTTCTAAAAAACCTAACCGTTTTCCGAAAAAATGACAAACCGCGAATGGGTACCTTAGGGATGACTTTTAAAGGGTTAGTAAGAATTTTATCGCTGCCAGACGGTCAGTTTTGTACTACTCCCGGTCGTAGTTACTTACGCTGAGATTTTTAAGGGTATTTTTTTATGGGTGGGTTTTTTTTTGCACAGGGTTCCTGGACTAACAGAGGAAGAAGGTGAGTACGCAGGTCACTATGCCACGGGTCGCCCCCTTAGCAATACTAAGAGCTTCTCTTCTACACTGATAGGTTTTTGCCAATTTGTGCTTTTTTTCAGTGTTTGCTATGCCTAGCTTAGTCTATAATCAAAAATAGGTGTTGACATCGTTGTACATTTCCGGAATCATGTTTCATGACTTCGTAGCCGAGGAGAGAAATGGTGGTACGCTCTATGTATTCATTTTGATGGACCCATTTCATTTTATCTTGTACTTGCATTTGCGTGGTTCGTTTGAAATGCACTTCCGTATAGAATAACATTGCGCCGAATATGAAAATCTTTTACCATGCGAGATCGAAATGCAGTGGAAAGGATAAGTAGAGACACTGTAAATCCCGGTGATGTGAACTGGGAACAGGGTTCTAGATATTGTAAACCAAATGAAAAAATATTTAACGAGTTCGTTAACACGCTCCTTTATGTACTTTACAAAGTCAAGTCAAATTCCTGGGTGCGATCGCCTCAACGCCCCCCCCTCCCTGGATCCGTCACTACCTCACGCCTCCTGATACAGGCAAAACTCTCAGCTTGTTACCACCACACCACATAGAATGAGATATTCTATATAAGATTATTCTATACTCTGTAGTCAGCACCGAAAGGCCTTAACTCATAAAATTAATCCCAAGTATAATGATTTTTAAATTTTTCTTTTATTATGAACAATAATAATCGTTTTGTTACACGATCAGACTCCATCTTACACGAGGGTTTTTCCTTATATATTATTGCTTTCATGGGGCCGACACTTTCTTCAGACATTGGTACTACCTTCAAGATGATCCGTTACGAATAGTCCAGTACGAAAATTTAATGGCGGCGAATGATACGCACACGTCTGCGAAGGTCGGGGCTGGACTCTTCCTCGCTCTGCTCCACCGATGATCGACGGGACAATTTGGAACCCGTGTTGAAGGATTGATCTCCTGATGGTCCGCTCGCTAGTGGCACTGGAAACGAGCTACGACGCTGCAGAGGCGGAGGCCTGTGTCCTGCGATAAAACAAGATATGGTTTCAAAAATAAACTTTTTATTTAAATTATGGATTCTGAAATATTGCGATTCTTTTTTTATAATAAATAGCCTTGCAAAAAATGTTGGCACAACATTGTCTAGGCAATTGAAAGGAAAATTTTTGAGGTCTTAGTTACGTAGTAATACCGTTTCTAAGAATTGCAACGTGGTGAATGTTGAGCTTTTAAAGCAGCTGAATGAAAATGTTGCTAATTATTATTTTAACTGGCCGATCCTGTTGTACTCCAAGTATTCATTAATATTAAAGTTATTTATGTTACACTTATGTATTACTTTTCAAAAACTAGAATGTAGTTATGCTATTCTTATCAGGGCGTTTGTAATAATACCAAAAGAACAGGGGCGCACCCACGATTTATTTATAGGCTTGAGGAATGTGAACATTTCAATGATGGGTTCGATAGGATATAAATGCAAACAATGGGTAAAAACCTAAAGATCCGAAGTCTTACCACAACACTCTATCGAAAAGGCCAGACGATGTGAAGGTGTAGAACATAAAAAACAATTTAAATATATCGAGGAGTGAAAATACTTCCTTGATATGAAAACGCTCTTTCTAGAAAAATAGCAACTTATAGAATAAATAAATAAAAACAGATTCTATGATCGCTTTTTCAGTAAATCACATCTTTCTAATCGTATTGTAGAGTGTGTGGGACTATCAGCCGCAACAAAGGAGCCAAATACTTTCTTAAAAGACTTATTTCCTTGAATGAATATTACGCATCGACTGTTGTTATATAGCATTGCTATACATACATTAATTTTCATCCGTTTGTTTCAAGTTGTTTGATTGTTTCAAACAATTCGTAATCAAGCGGTGACCAAAAGTTTATACACTCGCGAAATTTGACAATTTGCTACTGACAATTATTGTGAAATAATTGAGTTTTCAGGAATCGTAAACGAATTGGGAATCAAGGCGAAAAAGTTGGAATCGAGATCAGAATCGAAAAAAGAAATCCATCGTTATCATAAGTATTTAATTGATCTACTAATTTAATATTTTATACGGTAATTTAGTTAAAGACTTTTTAATAAGACTAGAAAGTTGCTGCACAATAATAACTATTAGTCTCTAAACTAGGGACTCCAGTACAATACTCTAGGCAACCCTAAGGTTGTTTAAATTTAATCAGAACTCACCAGTTGAACGGTAATTGTTTTCTACCGACTCACTTGGAACGGTCACATTTTTCTACCGACGCGTCTTCATCAATATCCAGGCTTCCTGTTACCAAGCGTGATTGATTTTTTTTTTCGCTTCCTTCACCATCCACGTCACACTATTAATTGTGTTAGTTTTTATAAAATAATCAGTTAATAGCTGTTTCATATTTAATTGAATTTTTAGTAAGTTTTACTACACAGTTTACCTTTACCACGAGGGCCCACAAAGGTGGAGGGGGTCATGACGCAAACTGCGTCATTGAAATTTTTTGGGGGGGATGTTGGTTGGAAAATGGGCATTTCTGGGAAGGAGTCAAATATGCTAACTAGTTGAAGAATAAAAATTATTTTAATAATTACTATTATTACAAACATTTTGTATCAAGTGAAAAAATACAAACATTTTAAGAAGAATGATTTAAATTCATACGTTCGAAACGGATAACTCAATCGTAAAAAGGCGTACCACATGGAGAAATACTGAAGAATATTGCTGAAGAATCAGGCGCGAGCGTGTGATAAGTGCACAGAGGTCACATCTGTGTATTTCAAAGCCCGAAGACTCACCGCTTTCGTGTGAATGAAGAAATGAGTACCTTTCTCACAAGCTTTTTCACAATTCTGGTCAATGATACGCTCTTTTTTATTTACTGCTGAGTGTCGACATCTTGCACAGACGATTTTCAGTTCCAGTGTTTCAGTTAGCAGTGCGTGACTGTGTTGAAGGGCTTTACGCGATTTATCTAAAAGTAATATATTTATTTATTGTATTTTATTTTGTGATTTTAGTAAGTGTTTCTCTATATAGTGTTTAGATTCGTTTAGTCTCGTCTAGTCTTTTACACTTCTCCTTAGCGATACCTAAGAAACAAACTAACTTCAAATATAAGTGTGTTGAATGTGCACGGTTATTGTTAGGCATGACAAATGGACAAAACATTGCCGTATGAAACATGCCTAATTTAAAAATAATCTTACAGTTACATTCAAAATAATTTGAATAAAGAAAAACGATGGATCTTTGGAGCCTTACTCCCCCAAGGGGACTTACATCTAGTAAGTGCGTGTTTGGCGAACACGGGACCCTGAGCTGAGTCTGGCATTAAATCCAAACTTGTGCTAGACTCCTTCCTTTCTCTTTCCTGACTTCCCTTGGTCACCTCTTGTTCTTTTCGATCCCGACGCCATTAGGGTTAGGGTATCTTTTATTTTCCTCTCCCCCCAGGGGACTTACATATAGTAAGTAAGTGTTTGGCAAACACGGGGTCCCGATCTGAGTCTGGCATTACTTCCACTTACTTGTGCTAGGCGTCTTCCTTTCTCTTTCCTGACCTTCCTTGGTCACCTCTTGTTCTTTTCGATCCCGACGCTATTAAGGCAAGGGTATGTTTCATTTTCCTCATTTTCGTCACTCCTTAATTTTTTTGTCCTACCCCTCATTCTTTGTCCTTCCCCTCATTCTTTGTCCCCCCTCATTTTTTGTCCTACCCCTCATTTTTTGTCTCCCCTTCATTTTTTGTCCCCCCCTCATTTTTTGTCCTCTATGTTTTGATGTATGTTTTGAGATATATTTTGGTATGTTGTAATTCAGGAGGGTTTTTAGTGAGTATGGTTGAGTCATTCGGCGAGTCCCACACTCGGGGAGAGTCATGTTGGCTCTGCATTTTCCCTACCTGTACAAGATTTTAGGGCTCCAATGACCTTTGTTGTCGACGAGCCATAAAACCCCACAAAAAGGGGGAGCCTTACTCCGAAAAACCATCATCTGGTTCTGCATTTCCTGTAAGGTAAAAATAGAGATAGTCGAAATTTTTATCGGTCGGGTCATCTTTAACATTAATTTTGTTCATGAGTAATTGCAGTCACGCACTGCTCCTCTTTTTACGTATAATACAACATTAATCTTTAGGATTTGCCCAAGTTATGAGTTCAGATTTTCAACTTGATTTTCGACAAGTATACATTTAAAAAAATACTTTACAAAGCTTAATGCCTGCGGCGTGAACATTTCGACCTAAGTTTCTGAATATCGATTGACTCAGCAATGATACAGGAAAATCTGTATTTGACTCATTGTCTTTTTATATTCCAATAAAGTAGGATGCGCGTAGCTAATGGGTTTATCCTGTGAAATAGTCCTATGAAACACAAGATATGAACACGTTACCTGAATACAACGTAGGTGAAACTTAATGTAAATCTAAATATGGTTCTTCGAAATTTTGAAACTCTTAACTCCCTATTCCATCACATTTCTCATTTATAGGCGCTGTAATATCATAATTACACATCCAGTTGTATATTTTAATCGCATTTAATTTATCCTTAATTTTATGAATTCATACAGTTAGCGTGTATGCACAAGTTACTTTCTTTTTTAATGAGAAGCAAGGAAAAATAAGAAAGATAAAAATTTAAAATATATCTATTATTTTTACACTCATTATTACAATTAATAACGAAATTATAATTTTTTTACACAAGTCTCATTTTACTTACTGCCATGTATCTTGAGCGTGTAGTAATATTTTTTTCCGCTTTCTTAGTTGCATTAAAAAGACAGTGTAAATTTCTACAAGTTTACGTAATGAGTTATATTATTTCTCCCAGAGTCTCATCTAACGGGAAAGCAATAATTCAATCACGATTGATCATCCCGATTTTCTATTTACCACTTATTGTTCAATAACGGGAATTTACTTGTTTATTTGTACCAAGCCTACATTGACACGATAATCCCTCGCCGTTTATAATATCATATTGAAAGTACCATTTAATTTAACTGACAAGTTTTTTCTCAGAACCTATTAGATTTTTCATTTTTCCCCGTTACTTAATGAGAGTGTTATTCCTTACTGCGACTGCTACTGCTATATTGCTCATGGCAGGAAGCGGAAGGCGAGACGTCATGATATCAAACCAGATGTTGCAACGCCCAATGGACGTACGGCAGAGAGACAAAGTCCCGTCAAACTACCCCGAGAGAATGCGAGGGAACACTTCCGGTGACGGACAACGGTGACTGATAATGCTGAATTTGTCATTCGCGGTTTACATGAAACATATTATAGGTAGTAAAATATTGGAAGGCGTGTGGCTATCTGCCTCTGACTGTCACCAGTTCTTCGTTCCGATACATCTTGACTCCCTGGCATATCACATTTCAGTCATTGTGACATCCACACTCTTCGCGGCCGGATTGATCCATATACTAGATATTTCTTATTTCATATTATTGTTTTACCATACCAGTAAAACAAAAAATAGTTAAATTTCGGATTCTGTACAAAATTCTGAGAAAAATGATACCAAACAACAACCATTTTCAAGAAAACTGTCCCTTTATTTTGTACGAAGATGATCACACTGCTGTTGTCAACATTAATTTAGAATACCCATGTTTTGTCATAGGAGAAAGCTAAACAGTTTCAATGTTATGCATATATTACTTCCGTGTACCCTACACGTGGAGAAGATATTTGATAACTTTCGGTCAGGCGAAAATGGCGACGAGCTGGGAACCGAATCTNTACTGCTTTTCACCTGACCGAAAGTTATCAAATATCTTCTCCACGTGTTGGGTACATGGAAAAAATGTATGCATAACGAACTTTAACACGTAGGTACGTGTAAAACCGGTAATTAAGTGCACACTGAATAGTGTGCCGCCTGGTTCACTTATCTCCTGTCTGGGGATGTATCTCAGGTCGTCCGGGGTTTAGTTCTGAATGGAAATGGTGTACTGTTGTGGAAGGCGAACGGGTGGTGTAGTGGTGACACCCCTGCGACCAAAGCAGATATCCCGGATTCGATTCCCGACTCGTCGCCATTTTTACCTGATCGAAAGTTATCAGTTTCAGTGTTGCTCTGGCATTTCATGTTGCTTATATTCCTCTTGCCTGTCATGAACCCGGCTAAACTAAAAACTATTAGAATAGATTATGCTATTAATGTACTTGCGTTTTCTTGTGCATACACGCTATTACAACATATTTTGACGTTTCCAGTATTCTTTTCAGAAATTATGATACTGAAAGTTTGGAAGGAGATTATCGTGTCATATCTTGTTACTATGTTGGGCAGCCTTCAACCTCTAGCAAGGTACACCATCCCTCCAGAAGTTGACTTGCCGTCAGTATCGACTGATTTTACATCGTGTAGCCACATTGAGCAACCTTCAACCTCATCAGAGGTACACTCTCCTGCCAGTGATTTGCTCACAGTATTGCTCACAGTATTTGCTCACAGTGATATGCGAACATATCACTGAATTCTTGGTACGTAGTTGCCGCTCATCAAGTAGGATCCAAACAACGACTAGCAGAACCACAATGATGAATGAAGACGCAGCAGAAGAGCTAACATTAGAAAATTTACTAGATCCTTCTACATTTAGCAACGTGAGGTTAAAGACATAGAATGTGGCCTCACGTTAGAGGGACAAGAGATAGAATCAAACTATGTATTTCCAGAGATCAAAAACAGAAAATTCTCAATCAAATGTCGTCGTTACCAACTTCTGGGTGGAACATTTAAAGGAGGACCTGGTTGGTTTATAGCAAATCCGATTCTGCTTACTGTTTGCATTGCCTATTGTTTGCGTTGCCAAAACAACAAACACTTTGGACTTCAAACATGGTTATCAAGGATCGCGGTTAGGTAATGCTGTAAGGGACATGGAGTTTCACGAAACATCACAGGTCCATTTAAGTTGTCATATAGCTGGGTTGCAATGGATTTCAGGGCAACGAATAGCATGTAAAACACGTAAAATACATAATGTAAATGTACAGCATCACAGAAAAGTTTTGTATATTATAATTGACGGTTGTCGTTACATGGCAGAAGTGCTTGCTTTCCGTAAAAATACGGTAATTGGTGGAAAACTTAACAAAGCTTTTTAAACTCTTAGCAAAGCATAATCCAGATGCCAGAATGTATTACGAGAAAGTTGAAAAATATAACAAATAAAAAATCTGAGGTGCAGACATTGAAAAGAGTATGTTATGTGTATTTCAGTATGCTTGGTCAATTTTAACTTGAAAGTTTCTATTTGTTAAGTAGCTGCAAATTAGACGTTAGAGATATTTGGAGGACCCAAGTCCCTTTAGTTTGAAAAGATGTCTGTTATGCAATATACTGTAGAATGCTTTAATGTTATGTAAAAAACTGCTATTGTGTGTTCTTTTGAATGGAAACCATTGGCTATGTATTCAGATATTTTAAAAAAGAGCATGGGAGGTTGAGTGGTTGAGTTTAAATACAAAATGTGGTTTGGAAATGTTATTTGCATTTTAAAAAATCCACCAAATGTTTTGATGAGAGTAAATGATTTGAGATCCTCCTAGGGGACACCACCTTATCGAAGCACTGTCCGTGCGGGTTTTCGTACTCTGACGAAGCTGAGGGCTATGCCGGCGGTAGCGTAGCTACTGGCAGGGCCTCCCAAGCTGGAGAGGTCTCAGCTGAGGAGCCAGACGAAGTGTGTCCCACAGCGACCTTTCAATGCCAACCAGGTATTTACCCTTCCTATGCCTGTCCTAGATATCCCTCCTTCCCATCAGACGGGGTGGATAGGACTCGTTAGCTGCAGTGAAGGCAACCTATCTAGGAGTAGGACGCTCTGAATTCAATGTCCCCAACCAATGGACAGGGTTGAGCGTGAGGTGAACAGCCTCATCTTGTAAAAAAGGTATTGTTCAGAAGAATTCTACAGGAAAACCGGACGGAACGCAAAGACGATTAAGGCAAAGAAAAAGGAAACGAGTTAGGAAATCGGATATAAGTATGGCCACGTGGAATGTTAGAACAATGTTGAGATCGGGAAGAATGAATGAAATAGTGAATGAAAAAAATTTGGATATGACATAATAGTGCTACAAGAAATGAGATGGAAGGGACAGGGAAAAATAGACAAGAAAGATTACAGTCTTTTCTACAGTGGCTCGGAAGAAAGAACAGGGCAGTTTTGCACAGGATTTTTAGTACATGGCAAAAAGGAGAGAAGTCTGATAGAATTTCAACCTATATCAGATAGAATATGTAAGCTTAGAATCAGGGCAAAGTTTGGAAATATAACTGTGTTATCAGTACATGCACCGACGGATGAGTTAGAAGAGGAAAGAAAAGAATTGTTTTATGATATGTTGGCAGAAACTACTGAGGAAGTGCCAAGGCATGACATGATTATCATCTTAGGAGACTTTAATGCTAAAGTGGGAAAAGAAGATTGCATGAGGACAATAGCTGGAAAATACACGCTACATGAAGAGTCAAATGAGAATGGTTTCCATCTGGGACAGTTTGCAAACACAAATGGACTGATTATTAAAAGCACTTGCTTTGATAATAAGAAAATCCATGAGGGAACGTGGAGGGTGCCAGGAAGCTCAATGGTGAATCAAATAGATCATGCCTTGGTAACAGTAAGGCATGCGACGTCAATTATCGACGTAAGGGCATGCAGAGGACCAAACTGTGACTCTGACCACTATTTGGTAAAAGTGGTTGTGAGGCAGAAATTAGCAGTAGGACAGAAGTATCAACCTATTATGAGAAGAAAATGGGATATGGATAAGTTACAACAACCAGTGGGGAAGCAAGAATTCCAGTCAAAAATGGATAGCATTGGGCAGACAATTGAAGAAGAAATGAGAATAGGTGAAAGGTGGAAAATAGTGCAAAGATCAATACAATGTGCGGCACATGAAGTTCTGGGTATAGCAAGAAAGAAAAGGAATGAATGATTTGATACAGAGTGTGAGGAAGCGAGTAAAAAAAATATTACGAATGCGAAAACATTACAGAGGGAAACGAGCTTAAGTAGAGGAGAATACGAAAAGTGTAGGCGACAAGCTAATGACATCTGTAAGAAGAAAAAGAGAAAGATGCTTAAGGCAAAAATGGAGAGCATAGAGGCACAAAGGTTACAGAAGAGAACAAAGGAATTCTACAATGACATTAATTTCTTCAGGAAGGGATATAGACCAAGATTGAGTGGATGTAACAATAAAGAAGGTAACCTATTACAGACTGAAGAAGAAATAAGTGAAAGATGGACTGAATACTTCCGAGAGCTACTCAACAAAGAAGGGGTAGAGAGGGATGGAGATGAAAGATGGGTGAACAGAACAAGACCAGAACTACTTATAAATAACCCCACATTAAAAGATGTAGAAGAGGTTATAGGAAAATTAAATAACCATAAGGCAGCCGGGGAGGATGGAATAACAAGTGAGTTGGTTAAGAACTGCAGTGAAAGAATGTTGAAAGAGATACACGAGCTGATCGTTAGGATATGGGTGGAAGAGCAGATACCTGACGAATGGGCAAATGGAATACTTTTTCCAGTATATAAGAAGGGAAATAAATACGAATGTGTTAACAATCTTGAAATAACATTATTGAATGTAATTTATAAAGTATTCTCTAGTGTTTTACTGCAATATTTGGCCCCATATGCTGAAGAGGTAATGGATGAAGCTCAGTGTGGCTTCAGGCAAAACAGAGGTACGGTAGATCAAATATTTGTGGTTCGCCAAACGATGGAAAAATGCTATGAGCATAATGTAGACTTTCACATGTTGTTTGTAGATTTTAGACAAGCCTTTGACAGTATAAACAGAGATAAGTTATATGTGTACATGGATGAAATAGGAATACCACAGAAATTGATTAGAATGACTAGGATTACTCTGCGAGATGTAAGAGCAAAGGTGATGGTTGATGGAAGAACTGCCCTTAGTAGAGGAGTTAGACAAGGGGATGCTCTATCAGCCACTCTGTTTAACTTGGCGATTAACAAGATTCAAAAAATATCTATTCAAAAAATTTCGAATCCCGGAAACATTGTGTCTAAGTCTAAGCAAATTTGTGCGTATGCGGATGATATAGTACTCATAGCTAGGAATAGTACATATTTGAAAGAAATGTTTCTTGAAATGGAAGATGAAGGTAACAGAATGGGACTAGACGTGAATGACAGTAAAACTAAGTATATACATATGACGGCCATAGCGGGCAGAAGAAGTCGAGATGACATGGTGATAAGAGGTCATAATTTTGAAAATGTACGAAGTTTTGAATATCTGGGAACCTTGTTAACTAGCAACAATAAAATAAGTGAGGAGAAAAACCGCAGAGTAATTTCGAGAAATAGGGCATATTACGCAAATATGAAATTGTTGAAATCTAATTTGTTATCCTGGTCTACAAAAATTAAAATATATAAGACACTTATTAGACAAGTAGTGACATATGGGTCAGAAGTTTGGAATCTGTTAGTTGGGGACGCAAATAAATTGAGAATATTTGAAAGGAAGGTTATTAGGCGTATCTATGGCCCAATTCATGATCAGAATGGTTGGAGGATAAGAACGAATTCTGAAATACAAAATATATTGGAACAAGAGGACATAGTTAGATTTATCAAGGCACAGAGACTGAGGTGGTTGGGACACTTGGAAAGGATGGGAGAAAATCGTATGCCTGGGAAAGTGGCTAAATCACGAATGGAAAAAAGAAGGCGACAAGGAAGGTCACGCAATAGGGGGAGTGATGAAGTTGAAGCTGACCTGACGACAATGAACATACGTCCATGGAGGTCAGCTGCTCAGGATCGAACTAGATGGCGGAATATTGTAGAAGAGGCCAAAGCTCACACAGGGTTGTAGTGCCGGATAAGTAAGTAAGTAAATAATTTGAGACTTACGACATTATGATGGACGAATACCATTCATTTAGTGCTTTGAAGAACACAACGTTTTGAATTGAGTTTTAAGTCAACGTCAGGAGCGAAAAATTAAAACAAGAAATGTAACAATAGTACAATTGAACATAATATTTAACTTAAATATAAACTCAAAATATGTTTACAAAAATGCAGAAATTACACAGACATATTATAATATTAAATTTTAAATACTCGATAGCGTTTCTGTATCGGTGCGTAAATTCAATCTCGTCGTTTGTATTTTTTGTAAATATCACATCTAGTATGCTACGTTTATAATAATTAACTTCTGTGTCCAATATAAGTGTGTTATCCTGATCATCAAGGGATACTTATTGATACAATGTGAGGTTACTACACTTTGTTCAACTGATTTTAAATTTCATTTGTGCTCCCGGTTTCTAGTTCTTAACCCTCTCTTTGTTTGACCTACCTAGCATTACGATCTGTGCATTTTATTTTGTATACTACATTATTAGTATTGTTTCGGAAAGCCCAACATACACGCTTGAAACGATCGTGGAGGTAACGGATTAATAACTCATGGTACAAGCAGTCAACTCCTGCTGTCAGGTGTCTCTCGCGCCTGCGCAGTTCTGCTAAATTGAGTTTGCCGCTTAAAATATATATTATATTTAATCTGTATGCGGTGGAGAACCGCTAGGCGACCACGCGTGTCGCCGTCCGCCGCCACCGTAAACAGTCGCTAGCCGCCCAAACAGCTGAAGAGAGATAGTTCCCACTTATACCAACAGGGCGCGCCAAGGACCGGGTCGCCTCGAACGTAAGGACAAAAGACAAGGGACCTTTTGACAAATGACGTTCGTCGTCAGAATGTCAGCTTATGACAGAATGTATATTATTAAATTCATTTTTTGGTCATTTTTTCATATTGAAACAATTTATAACAATTCGCATTATTGAATAGTGTTAATAGAATTTACTTATTAAATTCAATGCATTATTGATCAAACAAATGAAAAGTTTCTTGACAATGAAACCGTATTTTTAGAGCACCAATCAGATTAATTCTTCTTCAAACAATAAGCTGTGTTTTTTATTGATTCTTTGTCTCACTCTTGTGGTGGATCGTTAGCAGAGGTTTGCTGTGTGCTGGAGAGGTGAGCGTGTTGGAGCTTTTATTTTTTGTGTTAGCAAGTATTAATATGATCTTTCTTGATTTTTCCTTTCGTCATCAAATTATTTCTTTCATTTTAAAATGTTGAAATCAATTTCATTTTTTCCAGACTTAAGTAATCTTTTTAGTGAAGGTGTTTTGTTATTGTACTTGTTATATGGAAATACAGCATAAATCATTTCATCTGGTTGAGGTTGCGTTTGTTGTTGCCTGTTCTGAAAGCAATAAATCCTTTTTTAATATTTCTATTGACGAATTCTATTGAATAGTAGTTGGTTAAAAGTGTGTTACGCACTACTTGTAAATTCTCTCTCCGATGTTATTCATCGAAAAGTAGATTTTTTTAATTTCTTAACAATCTTTTCTGTTCTTTTGGAGAAATTTTATTGGATGTTCATCTGTGGTAAGAAGTTACTTCACGTGTTTCACTACAGAAGTAATGAATAACACAGCCACACAAAACAAAATTAACCCCATAACCTAAAAAAACTCCATAAGTATCGCTTATTGAACGCATATTACTTTGAGACTCAATTGAACGCATATTACTATGGGGTTATTTCGTTATGGGGTTATGAGTTTATATGGTTATAAGGTTATGGGTTTTGAGTTAAAAGCTTGGGTTTTGTGTTTAGAGATTGAAACAAAGACTTATATGCGTTAAAAAAGCTAAAAAGCCTCAATTATTGTTTTTTTTGAGGTTATGGCAAAACCCTGTCGTAATAGGATTAAACAGACCCCGGATACGAATTCAGCTACTCCAAAAACGTATAGAAAACATGGTCTGATCCCCAGACCCGAAAAAATTTTTTTTATGTAGCTGTGTAATTGATCTGATGTGGTATTGTGAGAGAAGATCGTAACAAGGTGTCTAGGGATTGTGTCAGCTTTAAGGCTCTTTGAATAAATTATTTCTGAGTATGTCTGGATTATACTTGGATGAACAAGTACTACAAAGTAGTAGTGAAAGCGATGGAATAGACTGTAAATGGTGTCTATTGAAACTATTACAAAATCAGCTGATAAAGTATTGGGGAAAAATGTGGATCGGAAATTAGAAATAAATGGTCTAATGAGGAATGTAAATTAGTCCTGAGTAGAGAAGCTAAAGCCAGACTCTAAATGTTAAATAAGAATATCAGATCCAATAGACAATAATTTAAGGAACATAGCAAAAAGGTTACTTAGGAGAAAGAAAAAACAAGAGGAGGAAAACGAAGTAAAAGCACTCCAGGATATGTATAGCAGAAACGAAATTAGAAAGTACTATGAAACTATGTGAAGCATAAGATGCAGAATCCAGCCTAGGACATTAATGTGTAAAGAGCAACAAGGAAATATTGCAGGCGACGAGCAAGAAATTCTAAATATATGGAGAATACATTTTCAAAATCTCCGCAGCGTTCACTCGCAACACAGTTCTGTGCAAGAGCAAGTAATACCTTTTGGTACCAAGCCAGATATAGCCCCACCATCAAAGCAAGAAATAGGTGAAACCATAAGGAAACAGAACAAAACAGGATGACATAACAGCTGAACTGATAAAATATGGTGGTACTAATGTACAGAAAGATATTCAAGAACTTTTAGTAATGGTTTGGAATGAGGAATACATGCCATAGGGTTGGAATACTGCCCTTTATTGCCCAATTCATAAAAAGGATGTTCTAACTACAGGGGAATTTCTCTCCTAAATGTTACTTACAAGATATTTAGTAATTTTGGTCACTAGATTGGAATCGTACGCACAGAGTATAATACGAGATTATCAATTTGGTTTTAGGAAGGGACGATCTGTCATAGACCAAACATTTCTGCTCCGTCAAATACTGAAAGAATTATGGGAATATAATACAACAACACATCACTTATATATATATATATATATATATATATATAT